>LPNX010985328.1:0-25818 GCA_001517045.1 Pseudotsuga menziesii
AGGGGAGAAAGATAGAGGATGGGGGTTATTGGTAGTGGGGGGAATAGGGAGGACAAACATGAGAAAAAGAGAGATGAAAGGGGTTGGTTCTAAGAAGGAAGGGGGATTAGAGAGAGAGAGAGAGAGAGAGGATGTCTGAGGTTAGTGGTAGGAGGGTGTGATAGAGAGGTGGGAATTAGGGGTTGCGAGAGGAGAGATAAAGAGAGGGGGGACATAGTTACGTGTAAGGGTAGGAGGGGGGAGAGAGATAGATGGCTTGGTGGTTAGTGGCCACGGGGAGGAAGATAGGGGTTAAATAAAGAGGAGGAGAGAGCGGGTATGTTAGAGAGGAGGGGTGTTAGGGAAACTGGGAGAGAGATATGGGTTTAAAGACATAAAGAGAGTGATAGAGGAAGAATAAATTAAAATATAAGAAATAAAATGTGTTGGCATTTATTAACACGCAAGTGTTAATAATGCATGCATGTTATTTCTTGAAAAATAATGCACACACATTATTAATGCATGCATATTTTTTAATTAAAAAAACTGATGTGAATGACTTCGTCCACCTACATGGTGGATGGGTTATCTCCTTTGATTTGAGGTTTGGATTGTAAAAACATAGGTCTCTAATCTCTTTGTAGCTTTTGATTGGTTTACATGCACAAGTACAAAAGATGACCTACACTCTAAAAAAAGTTCATTGATTATGTTAAGACTCTCAAAACAAGGCTTGATGTTCCACCTTCTCATTCCATATCTTCATTGAATGTATTCATTTAAAAAAAAGTTCAACATTTAAAACTATGGAAAAAATATGTTGCACAAGAACCCCTCTTAACTACAACTTTGCAAAATAAAAATAAAAATAAAAATCAATGTTTATATACCAAACCTGAGGCCTAGTGCGAAGATATGTATTATGTTTTAAAAATAATAACATACCAATATTAGGAGAACTTCATTTTCTTAAATTTTTACTAATTTTCCATAAATAAAAGTTACATATTTTGGAAGGTAACTATCTTTTCTAGGTTTCATCTTTCTACAATGTATTCTAAAATGTTGTGTAGGAACCTATTATATTTATTTTTAGTAATCATATTTATATTTTTCTAGGTTTGCATTGCAATTAAAGTGTCATAATTGGGTAGCATTACCTTGCACCAACTTTGTAGTCATTTTGAAGATATGAACATGTGATTTTGATATATGAATGCATTGAGGTATTTGGAGGAGGTTCTTTTATTCTTTTAGGATTTATTATACCTGCCACAGCAGGTATATTGCAATAGGTTGCCTTTTGACCTTCTATTAGTTGCCCTTTGATCAAAAATTTAAAATCTGTTTTCTAAAGTTTAGCTTTGAAGTTTGAAAAAAAATATTTTAAATTTTAATAAAAATATTTGCCTTTGCTATTTTGTCAATTTCTAATTGGCAAATTGGCCAATCAGAGATGATGTCAGCCTTGGAGTTTGGTATCTGGTTTTCACTTGCCATGACATCAGCATTTATTATATTTTATTATTATGTTATTTATAATTATTTTATCATTATGTTATTTATAATTCAAACAGTCAGCGCATGCATGACGTTCATGGGAGTCTGTTCCGGAGTGCGTAGAGCACAGGACGGTCGAGCTCATCAAATGTATTAAGTAATACCAAATCGGCTTCCAAAGCGGCCTGTGCTTCACTTCTCGCAAACTCTGACATGTCTCTGCATCGTAAGGAGGTTGACAGATCTTTGACGCGCAAGGAAGACATTCCAGGCAGGTGATTATTTGTTCCATGTATCCATTTGATAAACACTTATCATCTGCACCAAACAATAACATACAATATAAACTATTATAAAGTAAACAGGCAGTCTTTGCCACAAGGAATGTATAAAGAATTGTTAAAATGATTGGCGGAGGAATTAATATACCTTGGGCAGGAATATGACCATTGCTAACGAGAAGAGGGGAGAAGAAAAAAGTGGAGAACCCGCAGGCACTGTGCGTACAGAACGATATTCTGGGAATTCCCAGCTTCCTTGCGGTCTTCTGCGGAAACGAAACAAGCCCGTCGGAAATAATACATGTGAGTGGAGGAACGGCACCCTCTGTTTCTAAATGTTTCAACTTGTCCATCAGCTTGTTGAAATGCAGAGGGCCATTATCAGTGAAGGACCAACATAGCTCGGCCAGTTTGGAGGTCCTGCCATGCTCAGGAGGCAGGCCGTCTGGAATAGTTTCGAATCTAAAGTCGGGTAGAGATATAAGGGAATTCACCGAGCCGGATGTGAGGAGGCGCTCTTGTATGTATTCGGTGTTGAGGAAAGTGATATAGAAGCCTCGAGCATTTAAGATTTTAGCGAGCTGCATCATGGCCTGAATGTGACCCTGCTGCGCAGGGAAAGGGAGCATAAGAGCATGAGGTCGTTTGATCTGTAGCGCCATGGTCAAAGCAACAGATGTTAGAGCGGTAAAAACAATACGCAATAGGAGAGCCGAACCGAACATGGAGAGATCGAATCGCAGATTTCCAATTATATTGTATGGAAAGTTCGGTGAATAGAGCGTATAAAGCAGCGAGAAAGCCTCTGCCCACATGTCTATGTTGTTGGAATACACGCGTAGCTACCGAATTTCTGCCCGTATCCAATGATTTTATTGATTTCAGTGAATAGTAATATATAAAATATACAATTCTATCTTGTCAGGTAGGTTGGCTGCATAAGGTTCGCAGGGTTCGCAGGGTCGGCAATGGTGCATTTACAGAGGCACATGGAGGGATATATATATATATATATGCAGAGATTCGATACAATGACGTAAGCAGTGCCGGAGAGAAATGTACGTGTGCAAAGATTTAATGATCTACATAGACAATTGCATTACAATGTGCCACATTTCGATATCTCGGTATAAAAAAGGTTGTTATTTAAGACCCTACCATATATTATCATATGCAATTGGCAGCCACACAATATGAAAAATAGGCGTATGCTAAAAGTTCGACGTGCTTTGAGTTATTTGTGAAGATGACATTATTTGAGCCACACAAAATAAAGATTTAAAAAAAATAATAATAATTAAATTTCTCCAAAAAAAACTAACTAATTGACAAATATTTTGGTTTTTTAAACTTTTTTTTTCGAAAAATATCTATGATGATGAATTCAATTTTGGATTGCAATCATTGTATTTATAAAGAAGTGGTATATGATAAATATGAAAGAATCTTAAATAAATTTTAAATTTTATTATTTTCTAAAACAATGCATGAAGTTGGTAATTGTGGTGGTTAAATGACCATATTTTATTGTTCAATTTTGGCATGGCTTATCCAAGGGGTATAATGTTTTAGAAGTGAATTACACTAAGCCAAGAGGCATTATGTTTTATGTCTTATATATGAGGGAATAAATTACACCCACATTTTCCGTGTGCATGGAAGAGGTGCATTCTACATCCAGTAGGAGAGAGATGTGTAACTCCTTCCATACTCATCTTCTAGTTGACAAATGTTCCTTCTAAAAAATAATAAAATATTATTAAAAATAACATATAAACTTAAATTAAATATAAATTATTTAGAATTGCATATATATAAAACAATATAAATTAGATAAACTAAAACCATAAACATTGGATTACACATGTCTTCAACGTTTTCATTCTAAAAAAGAGTTCATCTTGAGAGATTTAATCCTTCTCGATGCTTGGTAAATCTCTTTTTTAAATGGATCTACGATGATTTGGTATAAATCTAATGACAACTATTTCCATTCAACTTTTAACTTTTCCAATAAACTCACACATCTTTGTAGATTAATAAACTTTACAAAAGTTTCCAATTTAACCATGCGTATCCAAAAACCGTTAAAAGCATCAACCATATGAAGAAATATAAATCTAATGACAACTATTTCCATTCAACTTTTAACTTTTCCAATAAACTCACATATCTTTGTAGATTAATAAACTTTACAAAAGTTTCCAATTTAACCATGCGTATCCAAAAGCCGTTAAAAGCATCAACCATATGAAGAAATAGTTCATTTAACATGACATTTAATTTCGTTTTCGATAGTCATCCTAGTGAATAATTAACACAACTAAATACAATGTGTGAGATGTTTTACGTTTTCTTGATGTTCAAAGGGAACGGGGCGCGAATACAAGGTATGAGAGGTTTAATTTTAGGTTTTTTTTTTAAGTTAAGGGAATGAAAGAGGATAAAGATTATATATATATAGTTTAACGGGGCGTGAATACAAGGTATGAGAGGTTTAATTTTAGGTTTTTTTTGTAAGTTAAGGGAATGAAAGAGGATAAAGGTTATATATATATAGTTTTGTTTGTTGTATTTAGAGGAGTAAGGTATTAAGTGTGAGATGTTGTAAAGTAATATTAATAAAAATAAAAAATAATAAAAATTATAAAAATATCTGTAAGTTTATTAAGTAAAAAATACATGTAATATCATAAAATAAAAGAATTATGAACAATAATGCTTAAAAAATTAAAAACTTAAAATTCAAACCTTAAATAAAAAATACATGTAATATCATAAAATAAAAGAATTATGAACAATAATGCCTAAAAAATAAAAAACTTAAAATTCAAACCTTAATCTTCAAGCAAGAGATAGATCTAATTGCATAAGTGTAAGATTTTAAAAAAATTACAAACTCAATAAATTGGATCAGTTTAGATATTTTCTTATACTATGAATTGATAGAAAAAACAAAAAATCATATTTTATAGCCAAGGCCACAGAATACCTATTGATAACAATTTGGGACACCATTGTGCAAACATAACTTTGATATCGTAGGATAACTAACCAGGATTCCATTAAATTATGTTGCGAAGCATATTGAGATCAATGATGATCAAAAGTTCGATTTTTTTTCTTGGTGTTGATTCATTTTGTTGAGTGTCTCTTTTGTTTCTACTTATGCTGCCATTAGGTCTAAGATTCAAGAAATTGGCTATTTTTTTCTTTATATTTTCAAGATATATAATACTTGTCACTATTGATTAAATAAAACTTCTATTTGGGTACCATTCTGCATCTTCTATTCGACTAGCTACTCAATATTTGCCTTCCATATGTTGAAAGGCATTCTTGAACACTGAATTCAAGTCCAACCAAAATCTGTCGTGCTAGGATATGTTTTCTCATGCTTCTCTGCATCTCATACTTTTAGCAAGTTTACCATTAGGTCTAAGATTCAAGAAATTGGCTATTTTTTTCTTTATATTTTCAAGATATATAATACTTGTCACTATTGATTAAATAAAACTTTTATTTGGGTACCATTCTGCATCTTCTATTCGACTAGCTACTCAATATTTGCCTTCCATATGTTGAAAGGCATTCTTGAACACTGAATTCAAGTCCAACCAAAATCTGTCGTGCTAGGATATGTTTTCTCATGCTTCTCTGCATCTCATACTTTTAGCAAGTTTAATTGGTCAAACGATTTAGACCTAATAACATAACATGTATCATACATTGGCACGTTTGATTTGTCAAACTATTTAGACCTAATAACATGTATCATATGTTGGCACGTTTGATTTGTCAAACTATTTAGGGGTAATAACATTTATTAACCACTTAGCTTGGGAAGAGATGGTGAAAAGTTTTGTGATCAAATATGTAAGTGGTAATTGGTAACGAAGATGGTGAAAAGTCTTGTGATCAAATATGTAAGTGGTAATGGGCAACGGTTTGTTTTGCACCCCTCAGTTTTAAGTTGTAAACTGTTTTGTGGTCAATTATGTAAGTGGTAACGGATTGTGTATGTGTTAACCTTAAGAGTATGGTGAGTATGTACTCGAGTGCGGGTGGTAGATGGGGTGTGTAATAGGCATTTAAACATTGGATTCAGATTTGAATCAAATCTATTGATTGGTCTTTATCTAATGGTTCATAGTCATTGTGGGGTGCTTATTTCGACCTTGTCTTAGCAGAGAATTAAAGAAATATTGGAAACATTGGTGGCGCATAAGAGATAGGAGACTGATCTAGAAGACAATCATGCAGACATGGGGCATATGATCTAGGATGTTGAACTCGAGACACACAACTATATATTGGCAGATGGACATATTTTGGGCAAGGCTATGATGGATAATGTAGAGGAGAAGAAGGTGAAGGAGACGAAACTCAAGACACACTATTTATGAAAATAATTACTTTATATTGGAAAATGAAAATAATTACTTTAAATTGGCAAATGAAAATATATATGTTGATGAAGATATTTTGGGCAAGGCTATGATGGATAATGTAGAGGAGAAGAAGGTGAAGGAGACGAAACTCAAGACACACTGTTTATGAAAACAATCACTTTATATTGGAAAATGAAGAGCCTTTTCTGATGGATAATGCAGAGGAGAAGGAGATCCACCTTTTCTGATGTATAATGCAAAGGAGAAGGAGACCCAACTAATATAAAATGAAGAGCCTTTTCTGATGGATAATATAAAGGAGGAGACCCAGCTTCAACTGTAGGAGACTCGAGCTCGAGACACACTGTTTATGAAAACACTTACTTTATTTTAGCAAATGAAGATAATTTTGGAATAGGATCTGATGGATAACACATAGGAGAAGCAGACCTAGTTTTAGCTATAGGAGACTCAGGCTCAACTCAAGAGGGTAGAGGCTATCCTCAAACAAAGTTGAGCGCTAGGATTAACGTACTAGCCAAGGTCATCACACAGATGGTTTTGAGAGAACAAGTCTCTCCGGGGGCAAACCAGGTGGTGGTGGTTTTCAAAAAATGATAGCTACTTTAGGCTCCAACTTTACGATATTTGTTCCCATTTTCTGAGCTTTAATTTTCTGAGCTTTACCATGCTTTCCTACGAAGTCCTCCATGAAAACGGAAACCCAGCCACTGCAAAACACATGAAAGAACCCTATTTCTTCAAGCAGAGGTGACAGTTACTCTTGAAGGCCGAGCATTTTCTTCTGTCCGCACTCAACTTCGATCTCGTTATCGAAACCGCATATAAACCCCTCGCTTGCGCCCTCAAAAAATTCAATGTATTCCAATGGAATTCGAAGTTTGCACATGTTTCTTGGAATTTTGTAAATGATGAATTAATGACCACGGTATGTCTCTAGTTCAAACCCCTGCAAGTTGCTGGTGCGGCTTTCTATCTTTCACTTCAGCAATTCGTCTTGGAGTTGACTTTGCAGAAATCTAGAGAAATTCATCCCTCTACCAGTAAGTCACTATCTACCAGTAAGTCACTATTTATACAACGGAAAGATAATATTTTTATTTGACTTTTAATACAGTGGAATGGTAATCCATTTTAGTTTCTGCGCAGACGTAATGAAGCTCTAATTCAGGAAATTAGTAAAGCTGTCCCTGGCTCAAATGATTTGAGCTTCAAAAGCCAATTCGCTCAACCCTTTGCAGTTCAAACCATGGCTTGTCTGTGGAAGCAGCATTGGTCTTACTGGCGAAATCCTCAATACAACAACGTTCGATTCTTGTTCACACTTGCATGTGGTTTTGCCCTCCGCATTAAAACTTTCAATTTCCAATTGAGTCGGCAAAATATTAGATAAAGTAAACAAGTGTTTAATGTATATATCATGTTTCAATATCCATTTTCTTGCGGATTGTTTGGGCAAAGTATGAGGTACCTGCCACTTAAAGTGGTCTGAAATGCTGCCTCCGTTTTCAAGCCACACGCAGGAGGAGACATTGCCAATGTATATTACAACAAACTCCAAGTCTCAAGATCTAGTCTCTACTAGTAACATAAATAACCATAACCAAGCTGCTCTCAATTCTGTCGTTTTCCCAATATCATGGCAACAGCTTCAGAACACTGAGTATCCGGTACTCGGTGACAGGGCCACAATGCACAGTACTCCGTCGTTTGATCCCGATTTCCACCGAATTGCTGCAGTTTTGGACCAAATTTAGCACAACTTTGAGTTCATCTTGAGAATGGCAGGTTTAGTTAGTCGTTACTAATTTGTCATGGGTTTACAATATAGTCCACAGATTGATTCTGAAATTCACACAAACTCGCAGCCGTGGTGGACTGAGATGTAATAAAATTACAGTTGTGATCATGTCAAGTGTCCTGGTTAGAGCTGATTTCATTTTTAATCTGTTGATCTGTAAATAGGTGAGAGATACCAAAACGCAGACTAAAAAGAAAACCAACACGTATTTTATATATATATATATATATATATATATATATATCATTAATACTTGCGGTCATGAAGCTAGTCGGCAACCGAGATCAGTGTGAAAATAATACGCGTGCATGCATTGTTCATATTGGGCTCAAATATTGTTTCAGAGAGATTGATTCTTCTTCTTCTTGAAGTTGAGAATAGCCTGATCTCCATGACGAAGGTGTCGAGACGATGCATTCTTTACCATTTCGAAACGCCGGAGCTTCTTAGAAAACCGGCAGGGTCGACGATCGGCATGGTATATGCAGCCGGTCTAGCAGAACGCTGGGAAACTTGGAGAAACCAGGATCGTCTCTCGCATAATTATCCAATCCCGAATAATTTAACTGTGAGCTTCTCTGTTCTGCCAAATTGCTTCCAAATGATCCATTACATTACATATCAGACTCTGATTCTAACACTTATGCCCACATATAGATTTGCTAAATTTAGATAACGCTTTTGATCCCAATCCTGTATTGCCCCTCTACTTATATATTTGATCAACCATCCCACAAATGTATTCAATTCTCAGTTTCGGAGAAACAAACAAACCAGAGAACCCAAAAGATTCAACAAAATCACTGATGGATTATACAAAGAAGAAGCCTACCAAAACCACCCATGAATTCACCGAGGGCGTGAGAATAAGGGGGCGCATTGAAGACGGGTATGAGAAAATCCTCACGAAAGAGGCTCTGCAATTCGTGGCGGATCTGCAGAGAAATTTTGGAGACCGTGTGAGTTATAACATGGCTTGCAGGAAGGAGCAGCAAGCCAGATACAATAAAGGTGAGCTCCCTGGATTCGATCCCTCGACCAAAGCCATCCGGGAAGGAGATTGGACTTGCGCTGCTACTCCTAAGGTGGTGGTTGGTCGGAGAGTTGAAATCACTGGCTTGTGGAGAGAAAGATGATCATTAATGCTCTTAATTTGGGGGCCAAAGTCTTCATGGTAAGTTAAGATGCACTGCAAAATTTGTTCATAGTTCAATGGCTTCAATTGCTTTTATTTCAGAAAAATAAATGCAAATATATCTAAATTTAAAGATTATTTTATCATTAACTAAATAATTTAAAAAAAATGTTCTTAAATTAAATTAATTAAAAATGAACTAAATTTTATAAAATTATTATAATTATTAAAATAAATAAATAAAAATTAAATTACAATTATTTTAATTTAAAAGTGTTTTTTACTTGTATTTTAAAGAGTGTAAAATTAAAACATATTTTTGATATGACTAACATGTATAAAATGATTATCCTTTTAAATTTAAATCTTTCATTTTATTGTCCAAGTAGTAATGGATATTTTCATTGCAAATAGATGTTTCAATTTAAAAATGAAACCAAACTTATTTTAAATATTAAACTTTTTTTAATCTTTTAATTAAGTTTGAAAACAATTTTGTATTTTATTTTAAGCTTAAAATATTAATTTTACAATTTAATTTGGAATTCATATTTTAATTTAAGTTAAAAAACAAATTTATATTTTACTTTACATTTAAAATATTAATTTTATAATTCACCTTACATTTAATTTTTCAATTTCTAATTATAATTTTATTAATAGTTTTTAAATCTTAAAATCATATTTTTATAATAAACAATATTGATATGCTTTACTACTTTTAGTTATTATAAGTAAAATTATAAAATTAAATTATACAATATAGTTGAAAATTATGTTGAAAAATATTAGAATTATTTAGTAAATATTTAAAAACCTTTTATATAAAAAAAAAGTGTTGTGATGTTTATGAATCCAATTTTAATATGCATTTATATGATTTTTTATAGTAATCACATTCAATAACAAATAATAACTATTGCAATGCAAAAAAGAACTTGATGTGTTATATTAGTTTTACTTCGTTAAGTAATATTAGATAGCATTTGTGTTCTACTTCACTCATACTCTAAAGTGTTACATATAGGGCTAATATATCATCATTAATACTCAATAGTTGCTAACACTTAGGTATCTTCAGAAACATGGAGCAAGACATGTCAGGTTTCTTTTGCTTTCAAACTACACATAAGTTACATTGTTAAAATGTTACATAATAATTTTAACTTTTAATTATGTTTTACTATTACATTAAATTATTTCTAAGAGGCAGGAATAAGCAGCTTTGCTACTAATTTCATTTACTATTTTATTGTTGGGTGCATAATGCTTATAAAAAATAGTTCTCCTGACTATGAAGGGCTATGTATGCCTTAAATCGCTTATGAGGCTATGGATGGTAGTGTCTAGTGTTAGGTGTTTCATGTCTACCAAAAATTTCTCATAAGACTACGAAGGGATACTTAACGCCTAAATCACTCATGTAGTTGTAAATGACCATGAATGATGTCCGATGCTAATTTACTTTACATTGTTTCTTACATTGATGTGCGTATTTACATGATGCCAAACTATAATATAAATACGCACATTATAGTTTGGCATCATGTAAATACGCACATCAATTAAAATAAACCTACAGCTAGCTACGACGGTGCAACGTTAAAATGAAAAGGGCATGATTCCAAAGGATAAGGGGGGGGGAATGATGAACCTTGAGTCATGGGGGGGAAATCCATGTGTCAACCACCTTCTTGTCTCTTTCAGCCACCAATTTGTTTGGGGCAGGCGTTAGTTGAGGGCAGTTACTACTTAAGGAAACGTGGGCATGGGGGGCATCAGTACGGCAGGCTATTGTCAGCTCTGACGGTACACATACCCAATGACAAAAGCCATTGTTTCCCTCACGTAGGTAGTTGTCCTGGTTTTCACCTTCACGATTGTGGTCTGGGGAATTCCATCCTCACATAGAGAGACATTCTATTTTCCTCACACATAGTTTTCCCATCTTTTTCCTCACGCACCAGTCAGGTTCCTCCTTTGGTTTTGTGCATGTAGCGAGTTGGAAGAGCGGCCTCAAGGGCACGATTTTTGTTGTGTATGTTGAATAGCCGTGGTTTTCATCCACGATTCGAGCTTGATGTTAGTTTAACCCACGATTTGGGTTGTTGTTGTTCTTCCCATGATTTTTGGATGCTGTTGAGAGTTTGATATCTTCTTCCATTTTGGACTGTGTGTCTGTCTCCTTCTTCCATTTTGCACTGTTCTTTTTCCCTTTGCGCATAGGATGGGAATTTGTTCTTTCCCCTTTTCTACCTATGTAAGTTCTTTAGCCATTACATTGGGGATTGTGTGTGCTATGGGCTCTTGGATGTTGGATGACTGCTGATTTCCACATCTGTTGGCTGAGTTTTCCCTTGTCTGTGCTGGGAGTTTCCTTCTTCCCCAACTGCAAACTGCATAAGGTTCTCGTTGTTTCCTCATCAGATTGTGGTCTACGTTTATGTCTTCCTTTTTCCCAAGATTGAGAATTAGACTTCTACCCCTATTTTGGGACTGTGTAAGGTTGCCATAGTTTCTTTGTGAGTTTGGGCTGTCGATTCACCCTGGTTTTGGGTTGCTTCTGGGTTGCTGAGGCAGCATACGTCTTTTAGGGGATTGTTGCTAAGTTTTTTTGGCCATGATTGGGCCAAGAACAACTCTAGAGTGTGGTTTGACCTGAACTGTGTTTCACCTTTTGTTTGGGATTTTCACCTGGTTGTCTTTTCCTTCTTCACAGAGCTGTGAATGGGTTGTTTTGCTGCAGTATGCAGTGGTTGGTCTTCGTACTATTGAGAGTGGGATTAGAGGCTGGGTATGCTTGAGAAGACTGGTTTTGAGGCCACCATCTTAGCATTTAGCCTTTCCTAGCTCCTTGATGACCTTGTAAAACCCTAGTGTGTGTGGGTTTTGCTGATCGTGTACCTTGGCTATGTGTAAGCCTGCATTGACCCTTATCCCTTGAGGAATCATGCCCAGCTCGGGTGTGGAAGTGTTGCTGAGAGATTGATGATTACGTTGGCCTATGGTTGGGTGGAACATTGTAGTGACATAGCTAGTTGTGGGGCGATATCTTCATCAAAAAGATAAGTACTCCTGACTGTTTGATCTCTGCAATTATATCTATTGTTTCATGAATTAGGATGAACATGTTGAATGTTGAAATGTATATGTTTGCTTCCGCTAAATGTTGAGTACGATGTATCCTTGCATGTTTTATGCATCTTAGTATGTATTATGTTAAGATTTTTAATTTCAGCATTTATCTCTGTTCATGTTCACGGGGCTGTTTGCCCATTTTTTTGGTGTTAGTAGTGTCCTCTCTGCCGGTCGGAGGGTCGGGCATGTTACAGAGTGGTACCAGAGCTCATGTTGTAGCATGGACCTGAATGGGCCATGAAAGATGCAGTGACAGAGCGTATGTTACAGCAATTGGGCCTCAGAGGGCCATGAAGAATCAGTTAACAAAGGCAGGGTGCCTTCTACCCAAAAGAAAATAGGAGGCATATGTGAATGACAGGAGAAAATTCCAAAAATTTTCTAAGTCTGAAAATCATTGGATAAGCTAGGTGGAAGTCCACCCGATGTACAATGGATAGAACCTTGAGACGGAGCTGCAACGATGGGAAGCTTCACGATAATTCTTCCAACGCAGCGGCGGCAACAGAAGAAAGGGGAGGCTCACCGAAAAGAAGCCGCAACGGCGGAAACGAAGGGGTGTTGAGAGCCAAAGCCATCGGGCAAAATAAGCTGACAAAGAGGAAATCCTTTGAAAATTTTTCTAAGTGTTGAGACCATCGGATCATCAGAGAACTTAGTTAAAATCCCCTCCGATACAGACCCTGGTGGCAGTGAGAGATAGAGGAAGTCTGAGCTGACGAAGCGGAAGAAAGATGATGAAGACTGCCGAAACATCAACACATTTAGATGGAAGGACTTTCGATGTCGTTGGTGGAAAACAGTGGAAGCCAGATCCGTAGTTGTGGAGGAAATCAGCCAAAGACCACCGAAACATTGGCGAAGTATAGATGGGGAAACCACCAATGATACAACGGAGGAGGAAGACATTGCGAAAAAATCTTCTAAGTATTCGTCGGTTGTTGGCGGAGGATAGTAAAAGGAAGAGCTGCAGTTGCCGTGGGGATCTCTCGAAGGCTAGTAAGACGTTGGCAGAAAATAGATGTTGAGGGTGCCGATACGTCAGCGGAAGAAGGTAGAAAGTGAAAAATTTTGAAAATTTTGAAAATTTAAAAATTCCTCTAAGTATGGAAACTGTCGAAAAAAGTTAGTTGTTTGAGCAGCCGATGTGGTGGCAAGTATCGGAGAAAAATAGAAGATGAGGTTGCCGATGTAGCGGCGGAAGAGAAGAGAAGGTTTTGGCAGAAATTAGTTTAGGGTAGAGGCGCAGTTTCGATGGAGATCTCCCGAAGATCGCCGAAACATCGGTGAAAATTAGTTGATTAAGTAGCCGATGCGGCGGTGGATGAAGGGAGAATTTTTTTTGAAGAGCAGGAAGCATTGGAAAAATGCAGATGATCGAACAACCGATACGGCGGTGGAAGGAAGAAGAAAATTTCCAAAAATATTTCTAAGTACAGAAAACGTCTAAAAAATTTAGTCGATTGGACCGCTAATGAGCGTCAGATGAAAGATGAAGATCAGACCGTCGAAGTGTTGGAAGCTTAGAGAACTATCCATCCAATAGGTAGAGGATTGAACGCTGACGGATAACCTTTGGTATCGCCGATAAAGTCCAGAATCGTAGATGAACAGGACGCCGATATGTCAAAAGACTAGTGGTCTTGAGCGTTGATAGAAGTCGAAAAAGTTTAGTCGATTGTGAGTCTACTATTGCGTATGCCTAAGGAACTATCCACCCAATGGATAGTGGTTTGGGTCGCCGACACAGTGGAAAGGATTTGTTGTTCGAATCACCTATGCGACAGGGAAGACTAGTGGGTCAGATCACCATAAATCAGGTGGTGAGACCGCCGATGGATTGTATGGTCTGCGGAACCCACAGTCGGTCTATTGCCCATGGCTACAGATACCTAAAAGAACTGTCCACCCAAAGAATTATGGTTCTGATTGCCGATGCAGTAGAGGTTAGCAGTTTCGATCGCCAATACATTGCCATTGTCGATAGTGATTCGGAATCCTAGACAACCGAAGATCCAATGTAGCGAAAAATGTTAGTTGTTAGGGCTGGCGATGAGCATCGGAGGAAAATTGCTATTTGGATCACCGAAGTATCAGAATGATAGTTGGGAAGAGACCCGATATACAATTCGAAAGTCTAGAGGATTGAAGGTCCGATACAACGGAATGTTAGGTGTTGGAAAAATTGTTGGAAAAGGGCCCGATTTGATGAAGGAAAGTTTTGGAGTTTCAAGTGGGATTTTTCAGAGAAATTCTTAGTAGTCTTTCAGCAGCTTTAGGGATGAAAAGGGAAGAGAATCCCAAGTGGCTAAAGTTCACATTCCAGAGCAAAATACAGTTGTGTGTTTTGCCTAAAATTGGTGAAAACCTTCATTCTTAGAAGTGGTGTGGTTTTCACATGTGAGGTCAGAATGAAGCATGTGGATAGGCATTGGAAAGCTTATCCAGTAGGGAACAAGGGAAAGTCACCAGAATATGAGTATGGAGTAGCAAAGTGATAATGATGGCCGTTGCTATCAAATGGACAAATATGGGAAATTGCATGCCTAGAGAGAGAAAGACTATGAAGTCAAACCAGCTGTTGTATGGAAGAGGAGTTCCATGCGAGGATGTGGGACTTGAAAAGGGAAGTTTCCTTAAACCCTATCTTGCTGATTATAACTACATTTCCTAAGTTTTATGCATGAAATGCATGAGGATATGCCTTGCATACATAGGATATTGAGGGTTATACATCTATAATGAACCACTAATGATAGTTATTGCATTCGTGTTGGCATTGGTGGAAAAACCAATGACAACATGGGCCTGACTGAATATGTTGTTGATGCTGACAAATGTGACTAGCAACCCTCTAGGGGAAGGGATAAGGAAATCAGTCCATAATGAAAAGTTCGTGATCAAATTCTACAATCCTCTGCAAGATACCGACTAAACGGGTAATGTCGAAGGTGTAAGTAGGATCCATGTAGGTAATGGGTTAATTATGATACATTCCAAGGAGTGGTAAAGGTAAGAGACCTCATACCATCTGGATATTTGAATGTTATACTATGTTCATATAGAAAGGTTGCATGCCTGTATACATTGATTGAGCTTGGTAGCCCAAGGAAAGTAAGTACTGATGATCTTGATTATAGTAATGCATCCTATATGAAGTAGAAGAGGTTCCAACTTCCTCTGTAACAATTAATTTAGCTAGAAACTGAGTCAATAGTAATAATTATCTCTGAACAACCTCTTTTGGATTATATTGGTCAGCTAATTGAGATATTCTTATGTGAAAAATATTTCTCATGTGACCGCTACCCTCACCATATATTGAGACCCTTGCACATCCAAAATCCAATTTGTAATAACACTTAAGGGCCTAAAAAAACTATGTTCCAACAAGGTCAATAACCCAATACATATCTTTATTGTTGTAGATTCTCAAGATTCATCTATAGATTTATATTTNGAAACCCTTATCACAACAGTATTGAGCATAAATTTCAACAACCTTAATCAGAAATATGAAATAAAATGGAAGCCACACATGTATAGATATTATAAACTCTTTATATTATCACTTTCACCTACAAAAGATATTCAATTATGCTTAAGAGAGGATTTCTCTCACCAATTCAACCATCCCCCAAAAGTGATGAAGCTTCTCTTTAAATAGTCTCTAGCTCAACCTCTCACAATAAAATACCAATAAAGGAATCCTAGATCCACTTTTTTCTTCTAGAAACAACAATAAATTACATGCATAACATATTTCTTCTATGAGGGTGCTCCTCAAAAGTAATAAAATAATGCATGAAAAGGGTTTGAAGTCCAATTGTCCTCCTCTTGTGTAAAGCTCCCCTTGAAATGTGATTCATCCTTCTTGGAACAATCTTCAAGATAACCAACTCCTTTAAAATAATATTGAATGACTTTGTCAAGGGATCATTTTTCAAGATTTGTTATTCTTCCTCAAAATAATGAATTTTTCATAGTGTCTTCCTTGAAGACAGGATCTCCTGAAAGAGATCTGAGTTCACCTAGACAATGTATAACATTTTTGTCATCAGCTCACCCTTATTGAGTCATCTGAATGAAAAATTTTCAATCAGTGCATCCACAATTTGAAATTTCAAATATGGTTAGCATAGAAGTAAGTAGAATTATGAAGTGCAAGATATTATCAACTCTCCAATTCACACATCCAATGTGTAATGGTTGTCCCTTTTCACAATTCTCTAAGGTAGTGAAAAAATATTCCCTAGAACATTAGATACTTAATATGAGCATAGAAAGAGGAGTTGTAGTTTTAGAAATTAATGCAAATAAAGAAACAGTAATTATAACCACAACAACTTGAAAATCCTGTAATGTTCTATCTCCTAGCAATTCCTAGACTCTAGGGTTTATTTCCATCAAACTTTAGGCCAATTGTAAACTATTTTTCCTCCTAGCAATCTCTTAGAATTTAGTATTTTATTTATTTTTCAATCAAAATGGAGGTTAATTTGGGACATCTCTACATCTTATTGTTTGATTGATTTTCTATATATTCTAGACTCTATACTATAGAATATTAGACTTTAATACCTTAGTATATTTAGGTGTTCAACAAGTTATAGGTAACAAAACTCAGGCAATGTTCTTTATAACTAAAGTCTCAAAAAACACATCAAACATGTCATGTGATAAGCTATTACTATTAGGATTTAAGAGACCTCATAGGTAGCTAAAATTGTAAAATCATGCTGTAGAATTTTGGAAACCACACAGAAGAACTTACAACATTTCAGGAATTCACACAAGAATTTAGTGGATAAGCATGCCTAGAAAACTTTGGTTTGAGAAAATGACAAATGCTAGCAGCTGCTCACGAATTCTCACCCTATGGCTAACAATGCTAAGATGACCAAATGATGGAAAGTCTCCTCACACTGTTTATCACAATGCATTATTGACATTGCTGAACTCCTCAATGCACCTCACTCATCCATGACTCTTTGATGTGCCTTGGACCTGACTCAATTGTGACTATTGAATGCACCATGGTCCTCATCATAGAAGACACAAATGCCACATTTTCACATAGTGATTGATGATGCAGCATGATGGCCAAATTCCAAACTATGCCTAGTTCCAATTAATGCATATTTTTCTTGACGTGATGACTATTCTATAGGTAGCAGTTACGGTTTTTAAAGTTGATTTATGGTTTTTTCAAGGGGTGTCATGAGATTGGCACCAAAATAGTGAGAAAACATGCCAAGGATGTTTGGGTCCCATACTACAAAGGGGCATGGATCCATCTCACAAGAAGATGGATCAAGCATGTAAAGACTCTTAGAGATGGATGTCCAATATCCTACTACAAACTATTTTGAAATAAATTCTTTTACTACTATTCTACACACAGTTATGCCCAAAATTTAAAATTCACTGCTTGTTTACATGCTATATGAACAGTCTGAAATCATGCCCAAATTTGGATATTGTTTGCTGCTTCAACCTAGATGTTTGCGTAGATCTGAAAAATATGCCAATCTAATGTTTTTTGATACTTAGAACTTTCTTAGAGTGCATCATTATTAGAAACACTTAACGTAAGTGTGTTGAAATAGTGATTACTTCCATAATACAAGCTATAGTAAGGCCTTAAAATCCAAATTGACACCTTTCATGGCTACTGATGACTCCCTGCTACAGGAAATCACCTCCATGATATGGGTATAATGCTTTCGAGAGTTCTATACCAGTCTCCTCACTATTTCTTATATGCACAAGACCACCAAGAATTGTGCCATAAAATATATATTGGTAGGTCTGCTGAACCTATCATAAAAGATATATTTGGTAGGTATGTTGAACCTATCTCAGCAATTACTGGCCCTATTTCACCAGGTGAATATATCCCAATCTCTATCTATCTATATATCTATCATTTTTATTCAATGAAAACCTTGAAACCCGATGGATGCTTCTCTATATTCATGGATGGCATCCCTAGTAAACCTGTTAGCCTATATTAATGCACCCCTCCCACAGGTATCTGAGCTAGGAACCTGATGGAACAGAACTAGCCTAGCATCCAACAATGTTGGCAACAAATAGTTGAGCCAATAACTATCTATTTATCTTCGTATTTACATATTATTTTGCAATTTAGTTAGTTCGATATATTGAAAACCAAATATTGTTTTGGAAATGTCTGGATCAAGTCTGGGCTAGCATGGTAATAGTTTTCAGGTTTATTATTTCATGCTATCTTACATAAAATATTTAGCCAGAACAAATGATTAGTTTTGTCATATAACAAAACAAGGAAAGTAATAAAATACAAGGAGGATTATGTTGGTTTAGAAGAGCCGAAGGTCAATACTTTATTTGTGTCAAACAATGTTTAACTATAGTAATGTTCTCATTGTGAAGAATGTTATTTAAAAATTTCAATGAGATATGACATCTTAGACCATATGGTGTTAACGAACATCAACTATAATCTTATTTTGGATTATGATGCATTAAAGATGATGTGTGATAAGATGAAAGGATTATGTTTATAATTTTTAAACTCTTATAAATTTTGCATGGGGAGATATGAACCTGACTCTGTGTTAACATGGTAAAAAGTATGACATTTTGTGGACCTTATTGCCTAAAAATGTCCTCCTTGGGTTTTAAACATGTGTCTCATCCATGAGAACCCAATACCTTTACTGGTGCTCTGTATTTATGTTGATGGGACTCAAAGAGTCTTAGTGTTATTGGTGTTAGCTATATTATTTCAAGATTGTCAAAGATACAATAATTGTTGTTATGGAAGGTGTGATTTGAGGCACTATATTGACACTGCATATTATGTTGAAACTAGATAACTTTAGTTGCAAACCTGATTAAATTTTTACGGATTTAGAAGAAGTATTGTTGCATCCATTCAGGTTCTATGCTCACTAATTCATTTATTTTTCTGTTTATAACTTTTTTTGGAGAAATATGTATCATATAAATTGCCTCAGATTTAACAACATGAATTGAATTTGATTTAACTCTATGAATTTCATGGATGCCAAAAACAGATAAGTTGGGGATAGAAGGTAGAGGATATCATACAAATTTTTATGTTGTTCGAGGTATTTAAAGTGGAGGAAAGGAGGGGAAAAGAAAAATCCAATGGATGAAATCCATGGTGGGAAGTCCAGATCTAATTTATATTCCTTGTATGGATTTTGAAATCTACTATATTGGATTAGAAAACTAAGAATACTTGTAGATTTATTCTAATGTATTTGGTGGCATACTTTATCAGATTTTTCATCAAGAAACTTGTATTTTGGTTAATATCTAGATATTTTATATTGCAACCTAATGGTGTAACTGCTAGCTTATGTGGCACTAGTGATATGGAACAACATTTTTTGTGATTTAACATTTTCATGTGACTACAGTGTTCAGATTCATGGCTTAGTTATACATGTTTGTTCAACTTGTGCTTTGTGTGATTAATATTGCATTTCCAAGTGGATTTTCTTTATGCATAGTTTGTTGTCCTTATTTTCCTATAGATCTAGAATTAGATTAAATGCATAGAATAAAGAACATATGCATATTCGCATGCCTTAATACAAATAATTTTTGTATAAGAGACGCTTAAAATATGGAAGACCATTATTTTCAAGGATTTTAAGTTTTCTCCTAACTCATACACTTACGCACATCCATACATGCACACACAATAGTTTTGTTGTTGAGTTAGAATCTCAAAACACATAGAACCTGGAATTTTAAAGTCCTTGACCTATTGATTCTTTATTCAAATACTGTTGTGATTCTTTTCTATATTCCACTGTGTGGTCTTCTTGCCTTTCTATTGTTGTGGAACTCTGATTTTTTCAGCTGTGGTTCAGGTCTTCTAATTCTTGAAAAATTAGGTTCACTTATGGAACATTGGTGTTGGAAACTTAGGGTGACAGGTCTCAAATTGTGTTGACACTTTGTTGTGTCTACAACCTTGTAGTTTTGTAGGTTTTCTTTTTGTGTTGACCACTTTGTTGTGTCTACAACCTTCCTTCATTCTCTAAGGTTCAATTTTATACAATGATCTTAGAATTTAATTGGCACATCTAATTACGATGGGAAATAAATTGAATTGTCCATTATTAAAATTGTTGGTATTTAGAACCCCATAAATCAAATTAGTCGTCATCATCACGAATATGGAACTCATGAATTGTTCATTAATGTTCTTGAGATAAATTTCAATTTGATATTGTTTTTTGATAAACCCTTTTCAAATTTTGAATAGTTTAAGAAGACATTTGTTCTTTTCTATGTAAAGTTTCCTTTATTCATTCTTTCTCCATGTCTCTTAACTAATTTTTACTCCAAATCCCACTATTCTCTTTTTCTTTTTGTGTTGTTTTTGTTAGTTTTTATTTCACATTCTCTTCGTTAGATATTATTAAATGGATTCATGAATCTATGTTTCATGGAGGCACCCCCCTCTCTGCCCTTGATCTTGAAATTTGCAGGATTCATGAAGCTATGTTCATGAGGTGATGGAATGCCCCTTCAGAATCTCTTGATGGAGCAATCATTAGTAAGATGAGAAACCCCTGAACTTCATCTACCTCCTTCTGGCCTTATCAATTGTGGAAACCAATATGATGCTTTTTCCTATTCACATCTTACTAATTTTTAGATTATAAATAATGCACATAATATAAATCAACTTTGTTGGTGTTAATTGTTAAAATATTCATTATATCATAAATGTCGCACATAGTAAGCATATTATTTTAGTAACCATTCATGAGTTCTTCTCTTACCATCCCATCTCTGAACAAAATCACCTCATCAATGAATAACAACATTTATGTAGCAACACACACATCCTCAATTGGATTCTACAACTATTTCTTAAACGCATCCCTTATTCTTCTTCCATATCAATTTTAGGTTATTAGGTATGCATCAATACATTATGTTGTTATCTAAGACTCTTTTGTGGGCCACTTTAATAGATTACGTAACTGTTTAGGATATTTTGTTTCCTGAGCATGGTATATTTTTGTGCTTATTAGTGTGTTTGAAAAAATAAATTGGATTTTAAGCATGAATGTCTTTTGATCTTATTGTATTTTATTAGAATTACAAATGATGAAATCTATGTGTTAATATTGCTCATCTTCCCGATTCTTAAAGGGTGCTAGCTCAGTGGAAGAGCACCTGGTTTACAAGCAGGAGGTTGGTGGTTCAATTCCTCCATGCCATAATGATATTGGAATGTATTTCTAAAGGTGAAAAATGTAGTAGTGCAAGATGGATGCAATATTAGACGCAACACTAAATGAAAAACAAGATTTAAAAGTGGACGTCACACCTAACACAAAAGTGGATGCAAAAGTCGGCCTTATGTCAGCTGCAAATATGGACAAAAAAATGGATGCCACACTAAATGCAAAATTGGATGCAAAAAGAGACCCAACACTAGACACAATTAATTACTCAAAACTAGATGCAATACTAGGTCCAAAACTAGATGCAACAGTAGATGCAAAGTGGACTCCTAACTAGATGTAAAATTGGACATCAAATTGAGCACAAAATATGGTGTATCGATGGACATAAAACTAGTTGTAACACCAAGTGAAAAAATGGAAGGAACACTTGGCGCAAACAAAAACTTAAAATGAAACACAATATTGGATGCAAGATGGGACAAAACATTGGATGTAAAACTAGATGTAATATTGAATGTAAGAAGGGATGCAACATTGGACACAAAACTAGATGCAATATTAGATACAAACATGGGTGCAAAACTAGGCACAACAGTAGGCGCAACACTAGGTGCAACATTGGGCTCAAACATAGATGCAAAAAAAGACATCAACCGGGATGCAACCCTAGATGCAAAATACAACGTAAAATGAGGTGAAACATTAGGCACAAACATGGATATAAAAAAAGACGTAAAACAAGATACAAAATTAGATGCAAATGGGGATGCAACATTATAAGTAAAATTGGATGCAAACCTAGATACAACGTTAGATGTAGAATTGGACACATAATTTTATGCAAAAAATGGTGCAAAATTGGGTGTAAGACTCAATGAAAAACTAGGAGCAAAATAAAACGCAACATTGGATGCAAAACTGAGCGTGAAACTAGGTGCAAACAAGGATGTAACAAACGACGCAAAATAGATGCAGTAGAAGCTACAAAATTGGGCAGAAATAAAGGCGTAAAAGGAGATGGAAAAAGTTGGGCACAAAAATGGACGTTAAAAAGGAAGGGAAAAAATATCCAATAGATGGAGTTTTACGAAAATGTACAATAGGACCAGGTTTAGTGCCATATTGTTCACCACAATTGGGAAAAATTACACTAAAATCCGGCGCTAAATTCAATGCTAAATCCATGTTTTGTTGTAGTGAAGTCTGAAGGGCCTCATGTTTTTCATCATAATCTCAAATCATAGCATTGGAACATATTCAACTCATGATATACTAGCATTGGAATTCACACCATATTCATTTGTCAATGTTTTAGTGCTTTTTATATGACCGATACAAATACTTTATGTTTCTGAAAAGTTATAATACGACTGACATTTAACATAAAATTACAAATAGAAAACAGAACAAAACAAATGAGATTTAGCTTAGATAAGGCCTTTGTTTACTGGCTTACTCTGTTAAACATAGGATTTGTTTTTCATTTAAAGAAAATTCAAAACTTAGAAAATAGGTCTCTTGACCATTTTGTATAAATGCAAATCCATTTATATGTTGTTTGCAAAAAAAATACCATATTGTCATTGTGACAATTTGTACTATCAAACTATCATTTAATTTAGACCTTCCTTATATGGTGATGATAGAAGTTTCAGTTAGTGTATTAAACACTTGTACATTAGAGAGAGAGAGAGAGATAAAATGGGTTCTATCCCTACATTGTTATTGCATTGTTCATCTTGGCATTTGATAGGTGTTTATCCATCCTTGATTTATGGTGTTTAAGCTTTGTCTTGTGTTTATCCTTACCTGTTGGTCCTATGTTCTTACACCGACCTTAAACATGTAACCCTACCCCTTTTCCTTGACCCTACCATGCTCTCTTCTTCTATGATATACTATTCCTACCAGTCCTTCTTGAAGTTTTATTATTATTCCTCTTCCAAAAGGTGTAACATGTGGACTATTATTGGATTGTGAAGATAACCTACTGCCCATGTTGATTGTTTTATAGCTTCCATTAGTAAGATAAATCTTCAAACAATGAAATAAATATGTCAATGGGTATACCAAATCTGCAGATAGATTGTTAAGTTTAAAATTTCTCATTTGTTCTTTCTCCAAAGACGCGGTGTGGTTATGTCCGTGCATCTCACGTCCATTCCCAACTGCTTCATGGTGACTATTGGAAACTTGTGTGAAAGACCCGAGTCTTCATTAACAAATAAACCTTCGACGATGACATGAGAATGTGCATTTGGTCAATTAACTACAACCATATGCATGGTTAATTAGTTACAGTCATAAATAAGTATATTTGTATATTTCATCATTCAATTCAAATCGATAACTGTTGGTATGCAAACAGTATATATATCATTTCACATTAAATAAACACTCTAAACTTGTGGATTTAACAGTTAACCACATCTATCACATCTATGGAACATAATTTAAATGAATAGGTCAAAGGAGGCTTATGCATTTGAATAAACCCATAAGTTATCCTCATTAGACAGAATCCAATTTATGAAAAAAGAGAGGAAACATTTCAATTTGGTCTCTATCTCCTAAACATTTTCTGCACCATAACAATCCAAAGACACATCCCTGCTTGAGAAAATTGAAAATACAAAAAAGGGTCTATGTTTTAGGTTGTACATGAGTATCATAGGTTGCTTCCATTACAAATGAAACCACAAATGATATAAAGTAGTATCACATTTCCCTAGGAAAAAATGAATTAGTGGTCAGTCAAGAAATCTCCCTCAATGAAATAAGTTGCTAGTTAGAATTGTAGAAATATTTCAGCATACAAGGCCTCTACTTTTCTGTCCAACAAGGGCTTATATAGAGATGAGCATGTGCTACTAAATATTAATTCATAAGGACAAAACTTGAAATGCTTTATGATCCTAAGATAGTCGCACATGGGAAAACTAACAATATCCACCAGCGTATGATCTAGTTCTTCAAGATCACCCTTTTCATGCATCCTAGAATATGATGGGGCCATACACTCTTTAGCTTCTTCAACAATAACCCCTTGATAATAGTCTATGGCATTTTGAATTATCTTGGACATAAATGAAAATGTAGTTTTAATTGCTTGTGCACAACAGAGAAGGCTGCAAACAAATCCTACCCCGTAGTACCAATCGTCTCAATAGGCCCTCGCTCCACATTCTCATAATCATACTCCTTCACCTTCTTATAAATTCAACCCAATTCACATAATTTACAAACCAAACATTCACAGACAAAATGGTGCCCCATAATTGTGAAATAAAGGGGCATAACAAGCGTTAGGGTGAGAGCCCCTAGCAGGTAAGAGAAAGAGATGATGATATTGAAAGCCTCCTCAATGATTCCACTGGTTCCAAGGAATTGTATATCTTTTGGTTCCTTGTCCATGTTTTTTCTCTTCTCTGGATGCCAATATCAGAAACATTGGCTTTATCCTCTGCCAAAATTTCAGTGCAGAAGAATGATTATTATTTTCCTGGCTTTTGTTGTGGTTGTGGTTGTGTATGTATATACATATGGGATGAAAGCTTAAAGCATGAAAAGGTATGGTCCATTTGTTATCAGTGCAACCACCCCCCATGAGAGTTGAATCAAAACGTTGAATTTTCACGATGAAGTCAGTTTCCAAATAGGAGGAAAACGCATTAATTGCACCTACAACCAAAATCAGAGGAAAATGGAAAACTGGACATCAAATGGGAGGAAAACACATTAATTATCACTAAGATAGTATGAAGACTGAGAATGGGGAAGTGATTGAGAATAACGAACAAGGTTCAGATTCAAATGGGGAAGTGGACTATGAATTCTACAATAGTTGTTGATGCATTGTTGGTCTTTCGAGAAGTTTGTATCCATGGAAAGAGAACTTGGTTTATGTGTAGTGCACCCTAGTATATATTTATTTGTAAATTAGTGAATAGTTTCAAATCATTATATAGGTTTGAAGGAAATCAATGAATAGATTTAAATCATTATATAGGTATGAAGGAAACGGATTGTAATGTAACTTTATCACTACTGAAATTTATTGTTATTTGAATTTGTTATTCATTTCAAATCTGAAAACTATGTAATTGCTGTAATATAACTTTATTACTGTTGAAGTTTATTGTTATTTGAATTTGTAATTCATTTCAATTGATTGGACCTAATTCTAGGATATTGAAAATTAAATTTATTTAATTAGCTATATTGTATTATTTTTAATTAATATATATATAACGTTCTATATATTAACATTTTATATTTAGGATCATGGTATGATATATTTAATATTATTCTTAGGATCATGGTATCATGTATTTAACATTTT
>LPNX010985344.1:0-22741 GCA_001517045.1 Pseudotsuga menziesii
GTTGATTCTCCTGTCTATGGCGTATCTAAAGGAGAGAGCATGGACCTTGTGACCTTGGTAAATTTTGATGTAGTTTATCCATATGATCAGTTTGAGCCATATATCAAAATCATTAATGAAGACAAAGAGAACTTGATATCATAACTTGATATCAACAATGGGGAATCCATCACATATGACATATATGACGGTGATGACTGTTGGAATTTTTGTGAATATCTTATTGAGAATCCCATCTATGCTATATCCAGTCAGGGGAGTGTCTATTTAGAAACTTGTGGAAGTCCAATCTACTATACTTCCATAGAGGGAAGCATGGATCTAGAGACCTGGGAAAATCCTAGCATGGAAAAGCAACATTCAAAACTCTTATATGATCATTCAGAGTCATATCATGTAGAGCCACACAAAGGTATCAATAATGAAGACATTGAGAAGTAGTGTTGTGAAGGGACAGATGTGATGCAATTAGTAGAATATCAGTCTCAACTATCATCTTCACATATAGAGTTTCCTTATGATTTGGATTCGCTTTGGGCTTATACCGTGAGTTATCATCTGGTAAGCCTTGATGATCAGTATGATGTAGTCAATCTGCCTCATTATTCCGATTTATACATCAACCCTATCCAATCATGGATAGAAGCAACCTACGCAAGCACTTACCAGTTTGGGAGGAAGTTTGATGACATTATTCATGCCTATCATTTCCCATCCATCCTGCCCCTTCGGGATCATCACACATGTTTGCATTTTTTGAATAAAGTATCCTTACTTTGGATGGTAACCAAAGACAAGGAAATTTTTTTTATGTTAATAAAATTCTTAGGTGGTTACATTGGATTTTTTATTACACCTAAACTTTTCATATCATGCTTAGAGTAGGAAAATAAGCTCCTTAAAAGAGAGCATTTACTTTCTGCATTTATGTTTTGTACTTAGCTATAATAAAAATTTTATTTCATTGGTTAGTTACATTTATTTTGTTTAAATAAATCAGCTTAATGGTTCATTTGGATTTTATATAAAGCTTGTGTTACTGAGGTTTTCTTGTCAAGTTGAGATGTTTTTACAGGGTGTATAAACCAGAGATTCTGGTGTTCTTGTATCCTCTCCTTTCCCTATGACCAGATCGACCACACATCCTACAGTTGGAGCCAGATGTTACCACCTAAGTTGTACTTAGTGGTTTTTTTATCAAATGAGCCTAGTGAACCGGACAAAGATGGTTTGTTTGGACTTCAGAAGGCCTTCGAAAGTGCTTGTTGTACTATATCACATGTTCATACCCCATAGGGGATTTGTAATAAGATGTTCTAGCATGATAGTGTCTGTAAAAGACTCGGTCTCTTAGAATTTATTTGTCAATTCAAACAGCCCAGGGTGTTTTTTCCCTTGGTTATTATTGGTTGTTGAATAAACTACTGCTAATTTTTGAGTTTTTCACTTAATACCTCCAAAGTTGGGTGGTCGGCTTGGCATTTAGGCCTATTGAGGTTATTAGAGTCTATGTGTCAATGTATAAAAATGTTAGGAATCATGGTCGAGTCATATGAACATGTCTAAGCCCCCATAGGTTTTAATTTTTTTTAATTTTAATTTTTCCACAAAACTTAGGCTATTTTTTAATAGTCTAATTGGAAAAATTGGTTTTGTAATAAAAGTGGGCTCAGAAATCAGTTTCAGTCACGGGGGTGCTCATTTTCAAGCTTAGAGAACCATGTAAACCCATAAACCCACTTTTCCTATGTTTTGAGTGAATTGTCCATCACTAGGGTCAAAAACCCTAAAAATAAAATATTGATTATTTAATTGATAAATTAATTAAATAATGGAGAAAATTCAAAATCCTAAATCATTGGGATTTGCTTCGATTTGACTGAAATCAGTCTCATCGGCTTGGGATTGATTGTATTTGAAAATTCCTTGATTGAAGGGGGTGATCTAGGATGAGCTGGGAGTGCATTATTGCATGCAATATTGGGAATTGCACCCTCTCTCTCTCCTCCACACGTGTGGGCCTCTCTGGTTGAGTTTTGGTGGATGCTTCAGTCAGCAGGTTGAGGTGTCATATAGATCAGACCTCTGATTGATAGTTGCACTCATTGAGACTCATTTCAGGCTCAGTTAGACACAGATCAGGCCCAGATACACTCCACATGTAGCTGCAGTCTCTCTCTCCTTGGGAATTGCGCCCTCCTGGGCTAAATCTCCTGTTATTGTTATAAATAAAGCACATATTACCTCTTCCAAGCTAGTTAGAACTGGGATTGAGGTGTTGTTTCTATTGTACTATTGTTATTGTTCATTTGGAATAAAGAGAAGCTTTGGAGGCAAGACTGTGTCATGTTATTGTGTGTGTGGATGAGCATTTCCATTTTTTATTGAGGTAACTTGTATCTATGTTCATAATTTGTTGATTGTTTGTGGATTCATTGCAAAAGATTGATAATAATTTTATTAATGACCTTGATAGGAAAGGAGTTTGTTAATAAGTTTATTGGCCATCTCTTTCCTTTTGAAGCATGTTTAGAGATCTAGATTCAACATGTTTTATAACTTTATATGCATGCAATTCTGAAACCTCTATTTATGTATTAACCAGATCTCACAAGCATTTTGGCAAGTCTTTGGATTCAGTTGTAGGTTCCTATCTTGGAGAGGGTGTTGATATAGCTTGCTTCCTCACTTTCTCCAAAACTTTCTCAAAGGCATAGTCCCTCGGCATTCCACCGGAAAGCTCCACGGTTGATCTTCAAGGCTTCCAACACTCTTTCTCTCTCTTCCTCTTCCAAAAAATCAAATTTTACCTGGTTACTTTGTTTACAAGCTTTATCATTATTTAGATCTATAATTTCAAATTAAAACTTACATAGATATGTTATTTCAAGGCTCATGATCTGGATCTCATTCCTAAAGGGTTTCATAAAACATTCTAGATCTAGTTTAGGGAAATCGTTTGTTTTGCATGGCAATTTAAAAAGAATCCATAGGTTGCATGCTCTAGATTTATTTTTCTATTTTAAAAGGATTAAATCCAGAAATTATTGCATATTTTATTGGCTGTCCAAACAGCAAGCCAATATCCCAAGGAAATCTTGCTTTCCTTGGTTCCTTTTTCCCTGTTTCAACTAGTTTTAACTTAGTTTTGTTTGGTTTAAAGTAGGCTGACCCAAAGGTACTTTCAAAGTGATTTTGGGCATATTTAATTCTAATAATATCACTTTATTTTATCAGTAATAACAAAAAGAGGATAAGTTGCGGTTTGAAAGTGGCCTTTGGGATCGTTCAAATCCCCCCAGGGGGCTCCCCTTTGACTGTAAATTTTAAATTTTGGGAAAGTTGTAAGATCTTGGTTTCATCCTATATAATAACCAAGAGGATTCAGATCATTTTACTGATATTTTAACAGCATATAATAATAATTTTCTCCAAATAGGCTCTTTCGAGCCCATTCCCCATCCCCCCTGGGGGGATTCACGCCTTTTTTGTTATTTTTCGCATTGTATTCTTTCTGTTTGATTTATATTAGTTTTATTCATCTATAAAAACATGATTTTATTACTTTATCATATATTCCACATTTCAGTATCAAAGTAAATTCAATACTTACCCCACGACTTCCCGATTGACCCGCAAGGGGAAAGAGATGCATGGTAGGAATAATTAGAAAACTTGTGATTTGTTTCTGCTTGATGCTTATCATTAATTTATGTAAGTAATTTCTCTGAAATAAACCCCCTCCTTGATTCCATGATTGAGGTCCACTTGGACCGAAAGAGGTTCCTGGAGGGTTTTTCTTTCTAACAAAACACATCCTTAAAACTTGTTAAAATTGACAAGTCTCTGGTGTGTATGCTCTGTACTTGGCTGTGGTTCATCCGATAAGTCAAGCTGCATCAAAATCAATGTGAATGACTTGTTTAATTAGTCTTCACCTTTCCCAATCAACCACCATCAGGAGAAAATCCAACGCCTCGATCAAACTGTAAGTGATGGAAAAATGCCTGAAGGAACCAAGAACTCCTGAAAAAAGACCTTTAGGCATCGATCTCTATTACACCTTTAGGTGCATTATGAAAAATAGTCTCAGAGACTCCATTCAGCCCACATATTCCTTGCGAGTAGCCGTGAAGGTTTAGTTTTGGACATACTCCAAGTACTATCGGGTATATCTGGAGTCCCCCCCTCGCCTAATTTTAATCAACTCATATTTCACATTAACTTAAAATGTACCAAGAGAAAATCGCAAAACATTCACTCCAAGCACATGAAAGTACATTGATTATTTTATGAATCCATTTTAAGGCACTGGCTATTTTCTTTCTATATATATATATTGTGTCTCTGCATTGTGCTTTCGTGCGCTCATTTTTTATCTTGTCTTCTATTGTTGTTTATGGTTAAATTTCAAACTCCTAAGTATCTCATTCAGTTTAACATAACCATACTAAATAATTTTTCTTGAGTAACTTAATAGGGTCTACCCCCCTTGGCTTTGTTAGGAGTTGATCCTAAACGGAGGAGTCAAGAACAAGGTGATAGCCTTGACTCAAGACTTGCCCCCAAGGACACATCGAGTGGCTTGAATATTTCTGCCACGTTCCCCCCCAGGTGTGTGAAAGGCGGCAACACTACCGTGCTCCATTTTCCTTCCCCTAACCTTCAACAACCTCCTTTTTTCTTTCTACGTTGTTGTAATAACCTATCCCTTCACGTTGACCTCGGCTAACCTTCACACCCACCTATCAACATTTTACATGGTTGAAATTAGATGTAATAGTTGGGAGAATTCACTCATTCATGCTATGATTGCCACACCTATGTTAAATTAATCACGTAAAATGTTGATATGAATGACATTACGAATAAACTACTGAATACAAAGATTCTGCACATTACTGATATAGATTGTTTTGTTATTTACCAATTACTATATAAACTGTTAATGCTAATACTACTGTATATTTTCTATCAAATAAACTCATTTTTTATGGTTAATGTATTACTGCCCTACATATGTTCTCGAGTTATGATGAATTCTTACTAACGCTGCTAGGTTAATGATAATAAATTTACGTAAGGTTGTGCTACTTAGTCCATGCAACTCAGCATCTTGTTAATAACTGATACTCGCTTGCTCGTGTGGTGACTGATTCATGTTATTTTGCATGTTTTGAACACTTTTACTGCTAGGAAACGTCACTAAATGTTTATGTTGCAAGATATAGAAGATCAAATTTTTATCGTACTCACATTCTAGACTCCATTAGGCACTCGTCACTCACAACCTCAAAAGATAATATTTTGGTGCTCGGTGTCCATGCAGAGTCGAAATAGGGCTCTCCCATAGGAGGCTTAGGCTTCTAAAGTATTTAGGGATAAGTGACTAAGGTGAAAATGGTAACTTTTCTTGTATATGTTTACCAACAGCTTTACCTTCCATTTAATCCGGTAACACTAGTACATGTGAACTTTTTTCCCACCCGAAATCATTGCTATAGCAACAATTTTCTGTCGCTATAACGACGTATCAAAGGCCAAAATTTTGTCGTAAAATTCTCGTCACATTATCCACACTTCGAATATTTCATCAGTATAGCAACACAACATCAATGACATGTGATGATTGTAGCCTATGCTTCGAAAACCTATGGGCATTGATATAGTGACATTTACGTGTCGCTAGAGAAACATCTTGGAGGCGCTATAGCGACGAAGGAGTGTGAAACATTTATGCACCTAAGTCATTATGCGTCGCTAAAGCGATGAAGGAGTGTGGAAAATTTATGCACCTAAGTCATTATGTGTCGCTAAAGTGACGTATTATTGTCTCTATGGTGGCGCACATTTGTCAAAATAACAATGTCTTGGAGTCGCTATAGCTATAGAGGACCGTGGAAAATTTATGCGCCTAAGTCATAATGTGTCACTAGAGAGACGTCTTGTTATTGCTATAGCACCGCACATTTGTCGAAATAGAAACGTCAAGGCATCGCTATAGTGACGATATTTCGTGGAAAATTAGAAGAGACCAAGCACTGTTGTGTCCCTATAGCGACGTCACTATGTCGCTATATCAACAAAAGGAATGTCACTATAGGGACGTTTACTACGTATGTTTTTAAAAAAATATAGAATTCGTAGCAAAGATTGTATTTCAAATATAGCCATACCTCTAGGAACTTACAACGATGTTGTTAGGAAATGAGTATTAGAGACTAAATGTCCTACCTCATACAACTTAACAAGTTCAATATTTCAGCTCTATGTTATGCTACCTTGGAATATGAAGTTTGAACCATTCCCAACCTAGAATAAATGCCATTATCATGCTCAATAGTCTTGACATACCTTGATTGTGATCGAATATGGAATAGTGATAGTATTTTAATTGTGTAGTACACACTATATTTTCTTGTTTATCATAACTATTCACAAATCCCAGAAAAACTACTTAGAGCATGTATTATGTTATTGATACAATATTGTGCTACAATTCTACAAGTCAGATAACTATTCTACAATTCTTACACATTCAACATACAAGATTACTAAAACCATTCACTGGAGGACTAAGAACATATTGATAGAAAAAATGGTGTTAATTCTTATAAACTTGTTGATCTAACAACATACCCATAAAATATTGGTCATTCAATGCCAAGAATAAGGCCCAATTTTCTAAAATAAAACAAGCATTCCTTCTGTTGAGGCCTGGAAATTCGCAGGCGGCAACAGTAAGGGATTCTCCCCAATCAACGTTCCCAACTAGCCCATTGACTTTTTGGTATAGGGAATCCGTCCGGTTTGTGGTCCGGCCACCGTAGGTCAAGTAACAAAACAATGGCTTTACCGGTTACGGCCCGGCCCACCGAGTTTTTTGTAATTTTGACTTAAATTATGAAAATGCAAGTGCCTATCTAAATGCAGGGCGATCAAGATGCTGGGAGCGGTCACAATGTTATGCGCAGGTTCTTACCTCTCGTCTTATGCTCGCCAGCAACCAAATCAGATACAATAAGAAGTAAACTAACTATATAATCTATCCCTGGGGAGCAAGGTTATCATTTTGGGTGAGTAATATATTTTGCACATGCATCATGAAGAATCGCAGATAGCTGGTATTTCCTTCGAGACACATGAAAACTTATAGATATTTAAATAACCAGATAGCCGATCATTTTATAACCACATTTATTACTCATAGTGAAAAAACATCCCAGAAACTACTGAAGAACATTTAACAAGAACATAGGTTCAGAACATTAAATACTCTTACAGTAAATGAAACACAGCTGAAAACGAAATAGTTCCTCTTCAACATTATTCATTGAGTTGCATTGATGCATTCCACTTTTCACTCTCTCCAACAGGCAAAATTGCAGTTTCCTTTGCAAAACGAAGTAGTTCCTCTTACAAGCAAACATTTACAAAATTTTCCAGGGGAAAAAGCCCCCTTTTTCAGTCCTATCTTCACCCTATTTAAACTACACCCTCGATCGTTAGGGATCCCCACAGTCTGTGACTTTCCAATCTCTTCAACAATTCAGCTTCTTCTTCTGGCCATTTTGTCAATCATTTTTTGTGAGCGTTTAGCTTCTGGTCGATAACGGATAGGTTTTCCTTGTCCGTGCCTCTGTCGTTTGCTTGTTTTGTCCTTTTCTCTGCTTCGTCTTCCTTGTGATCATGCCAGTTTTGGTTCGACCAAGCTAAGTCTTAACCCAGGGTCGCTACAGCAGTATATCGAATTCCTCCTGCAAACAATTACGGTGCGTTATTCGTTGCAAATGGGATTTTTAAACATTAACATTTTTTCGCCATGAATGATAAATCCACAAGAAACTAGCCAGGTGCGTCCGGATAGAGTCTCGATTAAGCTTTGGGCAGGAAAGTCATAAATCGGCAGTCAACAAGCTTTGGCATCGGACGAGGAAAGAATCTTCTGACCGCAACGGTGGAATAGCACAGAGATAAAGTGGTACGAGAAAGCGGGCTAAAAAAAACTTCACATCGGACGTCGGAAGGGTTTGCATATCGGACACTAAAACACTATCCTAGCCGCAACAACGGAAGGAGGAAGACTAAATACACTCGACGCAGGTGGGAAATGCTTAATCGGAAATAGGCCCGGTTTAAAATCGGAAGTCAAATGGATCTCCTAGCCGCAACAGCGGACGAGTCAGGGCTACGGGAAAGCGGTTTAAGGTTAACACGAATCGGACGTCGGAGAGATTTAGAAAGTCGGACGCTAAACTTATTTGAGAGCCGCAACGACGACGGAACAGAAATTCACAGCTTCCGATCTGAAACTAAAAAGGGGCCCGATCACAGGAAAAACCAAGTATTCAAACAGTTTTAAGGATCAGGCATAGCTAGGTTCGTTCTTTCTTCGAAAACGCAACTCTGAAGAACAAAGATTTTCCTTTTCTTTGACCAGTAAACTAGACATCCATGACTCAAACCGAAACTGCACAAGGCATAAATAAACCAGCTGACATCCATCTTCAAAGTAAAACGAAAAGAAGATATGCCCGAGAGGTTCAAGCATTTAACGATCAAACCAAGCAAAATGATGAGGAGGGGCCCAGAGTTTAAGTAAGAATAAATTCGGGGAGAACAGTTTCGGCAGCAACAACTGGCGATTTCCTGGTGAACCTAGAACTCTGGGTGACTTTTCATTGAGTGGCAGATTGTTTCACAACCAAAATGCATGAAATGAAATTTTTCAGCTATCCGGATTTCTCCAATGACCGAAGTGTGTACCTTAATCATTGATGCTAGTCCAATTTGGGGAAAGTGGAAACCGAAACCTTCAAGTGTAGATAACTCTGTTGGGGCCAGAGGATGAGTTTCATTATTACCTCTGTCTTCAGGTAGCTAATAGCGTGGACACCAAAGGATTGCAGTAGATAGTAAACAACAGTATTCATTTGTTCCTCGTTCCCATGCCATTTTAACACTTTTGTGCTTTTGTCCTTTTCATTTGAGTCTTTCTGTGCGCCTTTCTTACTAAATTTTAATTCAGGATCCTCTATCCCATAGTGTCCTTTTGTGTGAGTGGTGTGCTTCAAGCTTCAGCTCACGGATGGAGAGGATCTTTTGGCAATTTAGTACTTGTGATTCAACACCGCTTTGATTTATGATGCTTTTATAGGAGTTCTGACTCTTTATTTGCCTTTTGGCATTCGATTCTTGGAATGGGATCATTTATATTTAATACACTGTTCACCTTGCTTCTTTCCATGGGTCCTTTGCTGTCGCTCCTTTGAACATTTTAAATGTAACGTGGATGGAGCCCCGACATAGTACTCCAGACTCCTCAAATCCGGTTTAATTCACAGGGGTTAAACAAGACTTCAATGCACACAAAATTTTATTCGAGAAAACTGTTAGGCTGGAAGAATTCTTTTAGCAACCCATAGGCTGACACTCAACGTATTTGCTATTCCAAAGATCTTAATATCCCCCAGACAACCGCAAGTTCGTTCCCCTTATTGAAAACCAAAACTCGAAAGTAAATCAAATGAAAGCATGACTTGAAAACAACCACATAGCTTATTTATATACAAGGCAGAAAGAATCAACGAAAACGTAAGAAAAATAAGGCTTGAGAACTGAACCATTAACCGACAAGTTCTCCTCCCATCCCTGTAAATCTTGCAGCTTATAAGTAGCAGGGCCAAGTTTGGCTGCAATCTGAAAAGGGCCTACCCACAATTGCTGGAACTTGGTATGCGTTCCTTTCTCATCATGGGGGTGGTCCCATTTGAGGACTAAGTCTCCCACTTCCAAGTCCTTTTTTCTAGCTTTATGTTTGTCAAACCATCTTTTGACCACCTCATGTTGTTGTTTGAAATGTTCTCTAGCCTTGGATCTGGCTTCTTCTGCTTTCAGGAGATTGTATATTCTTATTTGCAGAACCTCATCATCCGACCCCCTAGACTCTTGAGCTAATATGGAAGATGGTAGCATGATATTGGGAGGCAGGATGGCTTCCTTACCGTACACAAGGGTATAGGGTGACACTCCTATTGCGGACTTGGGGGTAACTCTGTCAGCCCACAGGGCATTGGGTAAGGCTGAGTGCCAACTTCGCTGGTTTTCTATGACAGTCTTCTTCAGGATTCTAATGAGGTTTTTATTGGAGGATTCAGCTAGGCCATTCCCTTGCGGATAGTAGTTAGCAAAATAATGTAATTTTATCCCTATATCATGAGCAAATGCAGTCAATTTAATTGATGAAAAGTATTTAGCATTATCAAAAACTACTGAAATTGGAAATCCAAACCTGGTCATGATATGATCTTGTAGGAAGCTGATGACTTCGTCTTCGTTTATCTTGTGTAATGGGATAGCTTCGACCTAGCGAGTGAAATAATCCATCGCAGTAAGAATGTACTTGTGCAGTAGGGAAGAATTCAGTTTTATTTCTCCAATAATGTCCAGCCCCCATTGTTCAAATGGTTCTGTGATCATAACAGGATTTAGGGGTGCTGCAGCCCTGGGCTGTCTTCCACCACACCTTTGACAAATATCACATTTTCTAACATGCGCATGTGCATCCTTGAAGAGTGTAGGCCAATAGTAACCGACTCTAAGGATTTTTTGGGCTATAGTGTCACCTGAATAATGTCCCCCAGCCGGATCGTCATGTAATTCTGCCATTACTTTCTTAGCATCTTCTTTCTCCAAGCATCTCAGGAGGACCCCATCGTAGTTTTTCCTGAATAATACGCCTTCCACGATTTGGTAGGAAGCTGATTTCAGACGCAGAGCTCTTCTTTGTTTGGAACTCCAATGTTCTATCAACAACCCTGATTGCACATAATGCACAAGGTCTCTGTACCAAGACTCAGTAGCTGTTAATAAAGGACAAACATCCATTACATGCAACTCGGCTTCATCTTCCCATGCTTGTTCTTCGCTGTTTCTACTTCCAGTCATCAATTTGCATAGCCCTTGACCTTTCACTATAGTGGCTGGCTTGAATTCAAGGTTGTATTCTTGAAGTGATGTTACCCAGTTTCCCCTTCTTTCTCCCAACTCTTTCTGAATGAGAAGAGACCTTACAACTGGGTAAGGGACTATTACCTTGGTCTGATTTTTTAATATATAAGGCCTGAATTGCTTCACTGCCTTAAACACTGCGTATGCTTGCTTATCAATGGCTGGGTAGTTTAATTCAGCCCCTTGTAACCCAGTGCTCATGAAAGATATTGGGAATTCATCACCCCCATCCTCCTTTTGCATAAGCACAGCTGCCAATGAATCATCGGACGCAAATGTATACATAATAAAGTCCTTGTCAAAATCTGGACTTTTCAGAGAGGGCGCATGTGTGACAGCAGTCTTGATTTTATTGAAAGAATTCTTTTCAGTTTCAGTCCACTTAAACTGTGCATTTTGCTTGACCATCTACTGTAATGGTTTAACAGTCTGGGCAAAATCAGGCACAAACCTACGCACGAAATTTATTGTTCCCATGAAGGATTGCATTCATTTTTTATTATGGGGCATGGGGATTTGTTCAATGGCCTTTATTCTTTCTGGGTCTATGGATATACCTCTTTTTGAAACTATATGCCCCAGTAGCTTTCCTTCCGTGACCGCGAATACGCACTTCTTAGGATTGAGGGAAATGCCATATTTTCGGCAGTGTTCGAAAATTTGCTTCAAATGAAATGCGTGCTCCCCTCTTTTCTTCAAGAATATTGTGATGTCATCAAGGTATACCACCACACTACGGCCAATCAGTCCGCAGAAATCTATGTCCATAGCTCTCTGAAATGTTGCCCCAGCGTTAATCAGCCCAAAGGGCATCCTTGTATAGGAAAAAGTTCCCCATTTAGTTCTGAACGTCGTCTTCAGTCTATCTTCCTCAGCTACCAACACCTGGTTGTAACCAGAGAACCCGTCTAATAATGAAAACAATTCAGAACCAGAAACCATCTATAGCAATTGTTCCATGGGAGGTACCAGATAGTTGTCTTTATCTGAGGCACGGTTTAAGTTTTTGAAGTCCACGCACAGTCTGATTTCTCCTGACTTTTTTCTGACCGGTACCAGATTTGACACCCACTCGGAGTGCCTGACTTTAAAAATAATCCTAGCATATAACAATTTCTTGACTTCGCTCTAGATTAGCGGTTCCAACTTTGGGTGCATCTTCCTTAACAGCTGCTGATATGGTTTGATGCCTGTTTTAATACGGATGATATGCTTGATAATGCTGGTGTCGTAGGTCTTTAAATATACGTACGTCCATGCAAAGATATCTTTGTATTGTTTAAACAGACTGAGGAACTTGTCTCTTTCCGCTGGTGAACATCATTTGCTGAGGTTCACAAACTTGGGTTCCTTTTCAGTCCCTAAGTTTATTAGCTCGAACTGTAGAGTTGAGCTGTGCGTCTTCACATTAGCGGGTCTTCTAAACTTTTCATTCAAGTCAAACATCTTCTCTAATGTTCTGACCCCTTTGGGAATGAAATTGTCATATTTCATTTCAGCCTGATGTTCCTCATCGTCGATAATGGCCCCTTTAAAGATCTCATCATTGGTCAAGCATTCGATTATTTGCTGATCATCGTCAAATACTCGCAAGTTGGTGATCATGTCGGGTACCGATGGCCTGCAAAGTAATTCAATAGAGCATTTGTTATTAGTGGGAACCAACATGGCGACTGATGTAGCTAGAAGATTAGCGGCTACATTTTTTATTCTTGGGATTGAAATAATGTTAAATGCATGAAAACATTTAAGCAAATCCCATACCTCGTTTTGGTAAGCTTTCAAATGAGGGGAAACACAATGTATTTGATTTCTTATTTGCTTTACAACTATTTTCGAGTCCCCAAAAATGTTTAAATTACTAACCTGTAGCTCAATTGCTTTCTTGAGTCCCTGCAGCAGTGCTTCATACTCAGCCGTATTGTTAGTACATTCAAACTCTAATCTACATGACAGGAAATGTTTATTTTTTTGTGGATTAATAAGGACACAGCCAGCCCCTGACCCTTCTAAAGTTTTTGAGCCATCAAAAAATAAAGTACAAAAATCACTAACTACTGAATGCAAATCTACTCCTACTGCTAAGTCTACTATTTTACAATCAATCTCATAAGCCTGAGAAAATGGAAGGAGATCAGGCTAGGTGTCAGATGTGTCACTGGCCTCCTCCGCTTGATAATTCCCTGGCTCCAGTTCTAGAAAATAGTTTCCCAATATAGATTCGACTGGGACATTCTTCCCATCCAGTTGAGTAACATTGTATTTCATGTGTGGTTCTCTCAAAATCTTAATCTGATTTGGAATTCCTTTGTATGGCAACCACAGATGTGACCAATCCGAGGTGAAATACCCATTCAATTTAGCTGACCAATCTCTGCTCAGGACCAGGCCGTAAGCATTTGGTATATCGGCCACCATGATGTTAATCACTTGGCAAACTCTGTCATCAGCTGCCAGAGGGATGAGAACGTCCTCCATCTGACCAATTACCTTAACATCTGTTCGATCCAATTGTACCACCCTCCACGTGGTTGGCTTAGGTTTCCCATTTATTTTCTTACATACAGAAACGGGCATGACATTCATTGACGCCCCAGAATCTACTAGACAATTGTGCATGTTATGATTAAAAATCTCAAATGTCAGGAGGAAAGGTGGATGTTTAGTTTTAGACTTACCTCCCGTGCTAGCTTCTCCAATTTCTTCTTTGTCCCGCGGCTGATTGTCAGTGGGCAGCTTCTCTTCTGACGTTTCCAGTGCCTTCAGCAACCTCTCTTTCTGTTGAGGCATTTTACACATTTCGAACAATAGGACATTTGACTTTATCTTTTTTAGATCTTCAACAACGTCATATTCAATTTGTTGTTTAATGGACTGAGACTTATCAACATTCACCTTATCTTCACTTGGTTTAGGCAAAATTCTGTTATGCTTAGGATCTTGGCTGGTAATAGTGAATTCCGGGATCTTATCAGCCAAAGATTCATCTTGAGACTTCTTCTTGATATTTCTTTGCAGCCTTCTGATTTTTGGGAGTAAGAGGCTGTCATTACTAACCGTCCCTTGGCTTCTAGTTGTCACATTAGCCTCTCTGACATTCTCGTGTCCCTTAGTAATTTCTTCTTCTGCATTGAGTAAGGAGCCAGAACTCCACAATGCCATGGTTTCTTCTTCCTGTTCTTTTGTAGAAGTAGAAGCAGCACTCTCTTTCCTTTCATCATCATCTTCTTCCGTTAATCTTGAATCCAACATCTGATTCATGACCAAAGTCATTGAATTTATCCATTGCGGACAGTTCTTTTCGGAATGAGGCTGTTGATGAAAGGTACAGAAATTCTCCATCCCTATATCTGTCAGATTCATGGATGCAGTTTTTTGAGGAGGAGGTTGGGGCTGGTTATTGTCCTCCCTTTTCTTGTAGTATGGCCTATAGAATTTTTGTGCTTCCTTTTCTTTTTCTAAATCTATGATCTTATTAGACAGCTTTTGCATCATCTTGGCCATATTCTCCAGGTCAGGTGACTTTTCTTCCTTAGGCTTAGTGAACAATAAGGTTTTTCTTCTGACACCCTTTTCTCCTGCTTGTTCTGGATAGTCTTCAACACTCTCTCTTTCTGCTTCAACTACTTCCGCTTCTTCATAGGTCTCTGTTAAAGTAGGTTTGGCCATACTTTTTGCAAACATGGCCAAATCAGGACCCAAGGCTGAAGTATAGTATTCAATCAGTACTTTGTCTGAAGGCTTATCTGTTTTGGAGAAATTTTTAAGATACGCTGCAAACCTTTGTGTAAAACTATGCACTTTTTATTTTTTCTCTTTCTTCAATGCACATAACCCTTCCATGAGGGCAGCGTGAGTCTTTTGGAATGCATACTTACTTCTGAACATTCTCTCGAAGGTATCCCAGTCTGGGATAGAGTTAGCGGGCAATCCAAAATACCATGAGGCTGCAGCTCCTTTGAGGGTATGCGAGAATAATCTACAGACCACATCTTCATGTCCCCCCGCCCTCAATCCTTCTATAGCCAAATAGAAACTCTGCAAATGATCATCTACTAATATCTTTTCATTGGGGTCAAACTTAGGCAGAAGCTTTTCAAAGGCTTGGGGTAGGTCATGCAAAGGCAAGGTCAGATTTAGAGGCGATCTGGTCCTCCATGCAGGTGGTGGAGGATTAGGTGGAGGTTGATTGGCGTTAACACCGGCCATGAGTTGGGTGGAGAGTGAGGGGGTGTACCAACAGGGGTATGAACGGGAGAAACGTAAGGGGTATCAGGGCCTTCTTGATTTAGAGGTAACTCAACTTCTTGTAAGGAGGTTTCCACAAGTTCTTCCCAGTCTCCAACCAATACCAAGTCTTCTGTTACAGGACGGTCTTTCTTTTTATACTCTCTCCTTGGAAATTCAGGGATAATCGGCAACCCTCCAATCTTCTTTACATAAGCACGGGTGTGTCTTCTCAGATCATTAACAATTTCGTTGCGAACGGGATACAGATGTTCTCTTATTTATTCTTTCGGAATGGGATTACGCGGTCCACTACCTTCAGAACTGTAACCAGTGGAATAATCTCAGGAAAACGGGTTTCCTCGGCTAGCCATGCACTGGCGGCCCTCCTTCTAGCGCCAAAACTGTTGAGGCCTGGAAATTCGCAGGCGGCAACAGTAAGGGATTCTCCCCAATCAACGTTCCCAACTAGCCCGTTGACTGTTTGGTATAGGGAATCCGTTCGGTTTGTGGTCTGGCCACCGTAGGTCAAGTAACAAAACAAAGGCTTTACCGGTTGCAGCCCGACCCACCGAGTTTTTTGTAATTTTGACTTATATTATGAAAATGCAAGTGCCTATCTAAATGCAGGGCGATCAAGATGTTGGGAGCGGTCACAATGTGATGCGCAGGTTCTTACCTCTCGTCTTATGCTCACCAACAACCAAATCAGATACAATAAGAAGTAAACTAACTATCTAATCTATCCCTAGGGAGCAAGTTTATCATTTTGGGTGAGTAATATATTTTGCACATGCATCATGAAGAATCACAGATAGCTGGTATTTCCTTTGAGACACATGAACACTTACAGATATTTAAATAACCAGATAGCCGATCATTTTATAACCACATTTATTACTCATATTGAAAAAACATCCCAGAAACTACTGAAGAACATTTAACAAGAACATAGGTTTAGAACATTAAATACTCTTACAGTAAATGAAACACAGCTGAAAACGAAATAGTTCCTTTTCAACATTATTCATTGAGTTGCATTGATGCATTCCACTTTTCACTCTCTCCAACAGGCAAAATTGCAGTTTCCTTTGCAAAACGAAGTAGTTCCTCTTACAAGCAAACATTTACAAAATTTTCCAGGGGAAAAAGCCCCCTTTTTCAGTCCTATCTTCACCCTATTTAAACTACACCCTCGATCGTTAGGGATCCCCACAGTCTGTGACTTTCCAGTCTCTTCAACAATTCAGCTTCTTCTTCTGGCCGATTTGTCAATCATTTTCTGTGAGCGTTTAGCTTCTGGTCGATAACGGATAGGTTTTCCTTGTCCGTGCCTCTGTCATTTGCTTGTTTTGTCCTCTTCTCCGCTTCATCTTCCTTGTGATCATGCTGGTTTTGGTTCGACCAAGCTAAGTCTTAACCCAGGGTCGCTACAGCAATATATCGAATTCCTCCTGCAAACAATTACGGTGTGTTATTCGTTGCAAATGGGATTTTTAAACATTAACATTTTTTCGCCATGAATGATAAATCCACAAGAAACTAGCCAGGTGCGTCCGGATAGAGTCTCGATTAAGCTTTGGGCGGGAAAGTCATAAATCGACAGTCAACAAGCTTTGGCATCGGTTGAGGAAAGAATCTTCTGACTGCAACGACGAAACAACACAGAGCTAAAGTGGTGTGAGAAAGTGGGCTAAAAAAAACTTCACATCGAACGTCGGAAGGGTTTGCATATCGGACACTAAAACACTATCCTAGCCGGAACGACGGAAGGAGGAAGACTAAATACACTCGACGCAGGCGGGAAACGCTTAATTGGAAATCGACCCAGTTTAAAATCGGAAGTCAAATGGATCTCCTAGCCGCAACGGCGGACGAGTCATGGCTACGGGCAAGAGGTTTAAGGTTAACACGAATCGGACGTCGGAGAGATTTAGAAAGTCGGACGCTAAACTTATCTGAGAGCCGCAACGACGACGGAACAGAAATTCACAGCTTACGATCTGAAACTAAAAAGGGGCCCGATCACAGGAAAAACCAAGTATTCAAACAGTTTTAAGGATTAGGCACATCTAGGTTCGTTCTTTCTTCGAAAAGGCAACTCTGAAGAACAAAGATTTTCCTTTTCTTCGACCAGTAAACCAGACATCCATGACTCAAACCGAAACTGCACAAGGCATAAATAAACCAGCTGACATCCATCTTTAAAGTAAAACAAAAAGAAGATATGCCCGAGAGGTTCAAGCATTTAACGATCAAACCAAGCAAAATGATGAGGAGGGGCCCAGATTTTAAGTAAGAATAAATTCGGGGAGAACAGTTGCGGCAGCAACACCTTCACAGTCACTACTCGAGCAACGTGCAATGGAAGATCCTGATATTAAATATAACTATTAAAATGACCATCAAATATAAACACAAAATGTGAGCATAGACAAAAAACATAGAATACTAAGATTATCATAAAGACAAGTAAGATGTTTTTGCAGAAAAGAGTTTGTGTTTAAATTGATCTAAGAAAATGATTGTAGATCAGATAGAAGATTGATATAAAAAATTACACTTACTCATTTTTATATAGAGATTATGCTCACACAATGACCAAAAATAAGACAAGTCGCGATACATGTAAAAATCAAGGATACCCTTGTCAGGAATTGCAAATACCTTCACTTGTAAATTTTCATTTTATGGATTCTTTAAATTTTGAGTCCTATGATATGTCAACTCATAAAGCTACAACAGGATTCAAAGTCACTAAATTCAGTATTGGTGTCATTTATATGCATACAATTGGGTAATATGATTAAGAAGGAAAACAAATAAAATATCTACCATAAAAAATTTAAAGTGATCTACACTGAAAATAAGTGACTAGCGAGAGAGAAAAATCCGTACACTAAATATAGGTCCATCCATAAATAGAAAAAGATAATTACTGAAACACTCTACCTATGCGTTAGTTACTGATCTCCTCTCTTTTTTTCTTATACACTATAGTTGTAGCAACTAATGTAGAACATTATCTTCTCTCAATTAAGATGCCAAGTGAGTATACAATAGATGATATATACCATGCTTTTCTTTTGAGAAATGTGTGTGATTTTTCTTTCAGAAATTAAAACAACAAGAATGTTGTAAATAATCATATATGTGTTCATTGTTTGGATATTCAGGCTGCGAAATAGTAAACTCCTTGGAACTTAGATTTAAAACATTTGTATTCTATTTGACTAGAATTAGACCACAAACACAATTATGCATTATAACATGATGTAGTCATGGAAAGGTCAATAAGAGTGGCTTATTAATGGAGAGAAATATTCCCCTTGAGCTCTATTTGCTCAAATCTAATAAAAATTTGAATGTCCCAATCGTTAACATATATTAACATTTATTAGGATGACCCATCACTATGATGTTTTTTCTGAATATCCACATGAACTTAAGAACTAATTGGAAAATATTCTACAGATCATACAGTTGAGTTATCTAGAGTATTGGAATTCAATGCTACTATTCACTCATGCATCATAAAATTATCCAAAATTACTTACCTCGAGAAAAATCCACCATCAGTAGCACCCCATCCTAGTCCTATACTAGGAGCAGGAACTTCGCTATATTTCACTTCACTGGACTGCACAAGGCGCCACTCTAAAGACACAAGATCCATAAAAAAATTTAATGCACACAATTTAGCTCATTTTGAGGAAAGATGCAAACTCTCAAGTAGATTCAACTCATTTGTATTTTATAATTATTTTTCTTAAATATTCAAACTCAAAGCTGAAACAATAAATGATGTAGGAGCATTGGCTCTCAAGACCAAGTTCAAAGTGTCTAGTTGCTTGTTTATAGTCATTAGTGGATGAGTCATAGATAGGGATAAGTTTGGTTTCCTAAGAATAGAAGTTGTTGCATTAATTTAGGAACAGATTGCTAATTAGTAGGGGCCAGTAGTTAGTGAATGAAGGTTAGTTAGAATTGAGGGGAATCTAATTGTAAGCCAGGAGTAGTGGTAGGAGGAAGAAATTAGAGAGAGATTTCAGAGAAGATGGCCATTGATAGATGATTCATGCCATAGACATAGTAGAATCAGGGTTTTGAAGTATGTGTACATTTTACTCTCTTAATGAGAAGTAGATTCATCAAATGTTGTGTACCTTGTTTTGAATTTTGTGTGTGTGTGATGTAATTGAGAAAGTTTGATGAATGATTAGTTAGTTGATAAACTAATTCGGTACATGAACCTGTCACTAAATCGAGCAACAGTACTGGGTAGAACTTCATGAAAAAAATTCTATATAATGAGACATAGCCGGGTAGAATTTATGTATGTAAAATTCCAGTTATTATGAGTTTAATATTGGGTAGAACCAGAGAGGTTCCAGTCTTTGTAGAAGTATGCTCATCACTTAAGTAAACACTCTGTGAACAAAGTAATTGTGCATTTTATTGTTGTTGAGTTATGAGCGTTTTTGAATATATGGGATTACATATTAATCTTGGATTGCTGTGTTAATGAGGAAAGAATGTTTTGCAGGTCGAAGAAGGAAATGGTGTAAATCCCTAATGAGGGTCACAGTTCGAGTTAGTGTTGAGGAATCCCTATATTGGACCGAACATTTGCAGAAGTTTATTAACGCTTAGAGAGATCCTGTATGATTAGATACATAGTGTATGAATGTGAATGATGACAGAAAATTTTTATGTCGAATGATTCTAAGAATCGATGGAATTACCCTAAGAATGGTTGAGATTTTCGATGCAGAGAATAAATTAGAGGCTTGATAGGTGTGTAGTGATCATTATAGGTCGAAAGGATGATATTGAATGAACCTTTGATTGTTTAACCAAATCATAATGTCGAATTCTTGATTGACTATGTGTTTTAATAAGTTGTAGTCGCATTGAAGAATTTGACGAGTTTTGATGGTCGAGATCATGCTAGATAAGTGAAGCTGGAGATCGAATTGTGTGGTTTTGTGCAGAGAAAACAAGACCAAGAATGGACGGTTGCTGAGTGTCTTGGAAGGAAGATCGATGGTAGAGATTGAATTACAGAAGGGATAAATTTTAATGAGGTTGAATGGAAGAGATGACACCTTGTTACAATCAATGGAGGAGAGTAGATATTGTAGTTAGAGAGGGAAGGTGGTTAATGAAGCTTGGAAGTGTGATGGGATGCAACGTGTCTAGTTTTGATATTCATTGCACTCATCCATGGTCCAGGTTAAAATCACAATATGCCTATTGTGATAAGCTCCCAATTATGAGCTAATGATCATGTGGAGTTAAACAGTGTGTTAGTAAACCCCCTCTCAACCGAATACGATAAGCCCTAGAAAGCATAAGGTGTTGGTTGAATGCACAAGTGTTTTTTTTAAAGTTGGATTAAGTTTGTTAAATGATGACATATATAGGGAGGATCCAAGATTGGATAAGAAACAATAGATAATAATAGAGCTTAGTAGTGTTTCTAAAAGGATTAAGTGTGTCTTTTAAGCCAATAGAGTATGTGAGTGATTTCAATATACTAAGAGTATCCTTGAGTAAGAAAGGATTTTTGGATGGGCCTTCTATCAGTAAAACAACCATGTCCAACATAGAAAAACAATACCTCAATGTCCTTCATGTCTAGCATGTCCAAGAAACAATGAGTTACAATAACCATTAAAGTACTTAAAACAATAACACTAATAACATTAGCGATTTATATCAAATCTAAGTTGTTAATGAAATACACCAATATATAACAGTAGCATGATATATAAAATATGAACCAATTATAAACTCAACATAAGATAAATTAACATGAGATGTTACGGTGGAGATCCCTTATCCTCAGAAAAAATGATTTTAAACAGACTTCAACCTTTTAGCGTTAGGTTACTTGCATGAGACTCAGCTAGACCAACATACTTGTAAAAGGGGAGAACCCAATATTGGAAAAGACCATAAAATAGATCATCCAACCCTCACAAATAAAAAATAGTAGCAACACAGCAGTACGACCAACTCACAATAAAAAACGACAGCAAATTACTCCAAAACAAATCATATAAGGTAGCGATATGGTGGACGGCACCTAACGAGGGCTCTTAAGGTGAACATAAGGGTGCAAGAATGAAGAAAGCATCTGATGCGGACAGGTCTTGCAAAGTACAAAACAAGTATTCAAAACAATTTTTGGCTCATCCTCCCGTCTGATGTAAATAATTCCCGCATATGGAAGGAAAATGCACAAAAGGTTGAAAATTGTCCTGTGGGCATGTTTAACTAGTTGCGGGCATTTTATCTTAGTATTGCATGCATAATGCAATACTTGCAGGCTAGCTTCAGCAAAATGCACATAAGAAAAAGAAAAATGCCAACTTGAGTGAAGGAGATGTCATTAAAATGCATGCAAGGTCCCCAACATGTCCGTAATTTGAGGAGACAAATGTTGTTCAGGCCTCAATAATGTCCTCAAGTGTCAAATATTCTCGCACTTGAGAGTAAGAATTCCCGCAGCTAGTTAAAAATGCCCACAAGAAAATAGAGAAATAAAAATCCCACATGGGAATAGAGTAAAAATTCCCAGAGCCTTTAAAAATTCCCACAACTAGTTAAATATGCCAACATTTAAGTTGCATAATACACTTACATCAATTCTCCAAATTGGATAAGCAAATGATTTGGAAAAATGTTAGCAACCTGTTTAGAAATTCCCTGCAACCAGTTTTAAAATGCCTGTTAGACTGATAAAATGCCCACACTACCTTATAAAATGCCCACAGATGTCAAACATATGCATGCATGTCCAGACAAATGCCCGCAAATATGCACAAAAAGGATGAAAAATGCCAGCAGGTAGTTATAGCAATAGATGAAGTAAAATGCAAAAGTAAATTAGCTACAAAATGTTTATAGAAATTAGATGAAGTAAAATGCAGAAATAAATATCTTGAGATGAACAGACCAGCAAGGTTTCAGGGGGAGAAATTAGTCTACATATTGATAGGGGGAGTAGTATGGTTATATAAAGAAAAGAAAATAAAGTGAAGCAACATTGTGATGTTGTCATTGATGCATGCTTACCTTTTATGAATTTACTAGATGAATGTTGATACATTCATTATGTGGGCATGTCCTTAGATGTCACGGGAATTTCAATGATAAATTTAAACAATTTAAAGGTACAAATAAAGTAAAGTTTTTATGGGAATCCTCAGTTTATAAAGATATTCTTCAACTATTTTGTATGACCACTTGGATGGAGATGACAGGTACAACAATAAAGGAAAAATGATGTTGATGACATAGGATGATGACATTGCAAAAAAGAATATAAAGTTTGATCACAAAGGATGATTACATGACAAAAAGGACAAGACAGTTTCAACATCAAGTCAATGTGAGCGTAGGTTGCACGGCCTTCTCAATTGTATGTGGTCATATGTCTCATGTGTATCATGCAAAGAGTGGAAGATCATAATCATCATCAATGGATAAGGAAGCT
>LPNX010985349.1:0-144378 GCA_001517045.1 Pseudotsuga menziesii
TCCTCCAAAATTAATCAATATTATTTTATTATTTTAACTATTATTTTATTATTTTCCTTAGGAGGCCCATTTTAGACCCCAAAATTCCTCTAATGCAACTTCTGTTTGTGACTCTCTGATTCTGTGTTCCTTTTTATATCTGTTTATCAGTGTTGCTTTTCATTTCTGTTCTAAGCATTTAATTTATGTTAATGTTGTTCCATGAATTAAACAAACTGATAAACGCATTCTTTAAAAAAACTTTTAATGCACTCAAGTTGAGATCCGACGGATCACAATGTGACTACTAATGATCCATACGTAGTGAATGTGAACCTCCTTAACCGTAGTGCAAATGTAGAAGCCTAATAAATCATTGGATTTGTGTTTAAGGCTTTATCTTCCCCATGTCAATATCAAATCAAATAAATAAAATTGTATATTTAACGTGGACTTTAAATATTATTAAGATCCGTGACTATATATTATTAAATGCTATATTTATAAAATTTAACATAAACAAGACAAGACAATAAAACGTCAATAGGTGCCAACAAATGGATAGCCAATTTTTCATATGCAGCCATGTGATAAAACAACAACACCTAAATGCATGCTTGGTATTATAACAACTAAGCAGAGTTAGCATGGACTTTCGATGATACATATCATTGCATTTGCAATATATGCACTAATAAAAAACTGATGAATTACAAATTCAAATTTTGGTGACACCAGTACAATAACCCTTTCAGGTTGGACGACACAAAAAATTGCTCACATCAGATAAGTTTGTGGTTAAGCAGGAAGCTATATTAAAGTTCATATTTTTCTTAACAGAACCAGAATAATAGCACACTACTATTTTTCACATACTGCTATGTGAAAGCACCAACACCTAAATGCTGGATAATTACAAAAAATAAAATTTTGGTGACACAAGTAGAATAACCCTTCAAGTTGGACAACACAAAGAAAAATTGGCTCACATCAGATAAGGTTGGGGATAAGTAGGGGAACTATCTCAAAGTCAAGTTTTCTTGTCAGGACCAGAATAACAACACACTACTGTTTGAATTCTACATCACCCTTTATACACCAGCCAGATAAATCACCAAGAAGTCTCATCTTCCCAGACATCAAGCAGGAGAGCCGGAGCATGATCCATAAAGAAAATAAGGATGACAAAATAGGACCTCTCACAGTTGGGTTAGAAATTAAAATATTGACTGTAGTTAAATATGGATTGCAAAGCGATACAGCAGTCTCAGAAGTAGTTTACAAATTCCTCAAATATTAATGCTAAAACAAATGGTAGATCGTTGCAGTTAGTCATTGGTTACATGTAAGCAAAAATCTAATTGGAAACTTCTTTTGTATGCCATAATTGGTCATTGGTTTTTCCATAGCTGTCTCGAAAGTAGTTTACATATTCCTCAAATATTAACACTAAAACAAATGGTAGATTGCTACAGTTAGTCATTTATTACATGCTAGAAAAAATCTAATTAGAAACTTCTTTTGTAGTCCATAATTGGTCTTTGATTTTTCCATAGAAGTGAAGTTCAAATAATAGATGAAAACAACCTCAATTACAGATTCACTTGCTAGCATTCTCCACTGCAATTCATTGTTACAATTTTAATGGCATTCTCCATTTGGAAATTGAGGTGGTGAGTTATTAATTAAATAGGGTACAGGCTCCACATTCCACATATAGCTAATGTCAAAATCAGAAATGCCTTCAAAATTCAACCTATGTAGAATGCAGTATAAAACAATCTTGCACCCTTTAGAAATTGTAAGAAAAACTGTTGTTCTTTGCAAGTATCTCAGAACAGATAAAAGAACCTACATATTTCCTACAAACGCTTGCAAGGAAGCTTGTTAGCATTGCTCCATAATAGGAGTGGATCAGTTCAAAATCCATTGATACAATATCCACTTGAATATCATTTACAAAGTTGTACAGTAGCCAGAATTTAATAAAGGTGGTTTACAAAAAAGAGAATCCACCTTTAAAAGTCTTAATAGAGTTGTAAACAAAAGGACCCGTATTTGAATATTTAAGAATGCCCTCCTATTCCTGATTCGATGTTAGATTTCACTCGTTTCTTCCTTGGTCCCATTCGACCTCTGGTTTTCTTCTTGACAACTACTATCAAGGATCCTGCTACGCATATTACCTTTGTAGCAGTCCTGTGCCCTGAAACAGAATGAATATTCTTGTTAATTGAACCCCACATACAGAGAAAAGTTGCAGCCAAAGCAACACCTTTCGTGTCTACTACCCCACAACATGATATTGATAAGAAAAAACATCCTAGTACTTATGATTCCATCAGATATTATAACAGCAAGTATACAGACATTAAAATTTTAAACCAACAAAATCAAATTATTATACAGATTGTGCTTGCAGGAACCAAGGTACAAACCAAGATTAAAAATTGCAGTATCCTTATGGCTTTCCTCATGGCCAAGTGGTGTCAAAGCTTCCTTCTCTGGTACTAAGATGCCTATAAGCCCACCCTTCATCGTAGTCCTCCAAGTAGGCACTCTTCCACCATCTGTAATTCTGGCACAAATACCAGCCCCAACGGATACCTATCTCAACTTATCACCATGTGGAATGCAAGGACCATGACCATACGATGGAGTAGCTGGCACATTATATACTCCAGCAACGGGATTTGGTACAGCATGAGTCCACTGATGAACATCTCCATCACTAGTTAAAGCAATGAAGTCTTCTCCATAACATCCAACATCAATAACCTTCACATTCAATTTATAGCTCAATACAACAATCCTAAATCATACACGAAACCTTCTAAGCACTCTGCCTATCACGAAAACGAGTAATCTGTTATAATTTAGTAACACACCTTACGTCCAACCAGAGTGCCTACTACAGGCTGGCATGTGGCAGCTGAGAAACTTGAAGAGCCTAATGAATTAAGTTCAGGATAATAACCACGACCCCAAGTCCATGCATGACCATCATCTATCATTATTATTGCATGGTAAACTCTGTCGCACTAGCCCACAAACAAAGCACCAAGGAAAAAATTAAGACCAAAGTTCTTTTTCTAAATTCACTGCTAAGTTTTAACATACTTAAATATATGTTTCTTGCAATCACCCAAAGCATTGATAAAGAAATCAATCCCCAAAACAAGGCATTGATAAAGAAATTAAAAGCTGGCAATGCTGACATAATTTTCAAGGAGGATGAATCAGAACAAGGGAAATCATTCATTTTTTATTTTTATTTAATAAACTGTGTTTGACCTCTACAAATGAAGAGTCAGACAATTACATCTCAAGAGCAATTCTGAGACTCATCTCTGCTAGCTTCCACTCAAAATTGTAGTACACAAAAATTAGAAGCCATGTAAGGTCAGATTCCATATAAAAGAAATGAAGGGTAGAATATCAATATGGAAGAGGGAATCTGTAGTACTTGGAAAAGAGTCTTGAATCTCCAATAGGAGGTCAACCAATCCATTCAAAGGTATCCTACTCTATATTGTAGACAAAGTAAAGACAGTTCCAAGAGACATAGCATTCCGACAAATAATTATGTGACAAGATTATGACAATAGCTCAATATCTACATGGCTCCCTCATACGGAAGTGCCTTACCCTCAAGTCATTGAAATTGGAGTTCATATTACAACTACCTAGCCATATTAATGACTCCCTTGTTCATAAAATTTCTAAGTTGCTAGAAAACTAGGGTACGGGGACGGGTATGGGTATGGCGACGCCACTTTTTGAAACACGGTACTTGAATATATCAGACATACTGTGTGTGTATATATATATATATTATAAAAATGTCATAGTCACATCATACATGCATATTTGCTTTAATAACTTGGTGAAGGTCAGGCTCCATCAACTCAAATACAACATATATATCTCTGAATTTCCGTCGAGATGGAGGAAGCATAATGTGCTTCATCTCAACAATGTATGGATGGCAAAGCAACCTAAGGAGCTTGATTTCTCTCAGAATGCGAGTGGCATCAGATACATGTTCAAATACATCATTAATCAACTTAATTGCCACTTTCTCACCAGTATGAGTGTTAATTGCAGAACTTACTACGGCATAGCTTCCCTTGCCAACAACCTCCTGTATCTGGTATCGGTTTTCCTCACCATGATCAGTGAAGAATTCTGTATCTAGCAAGCTCTGGATTATCATAAGAATTCCATTAGTATCAGGATTCAAAGCAGTTGTACTGTGTAGCAGACCAAGACAATTTCCCAATGAAAAATCTGAACAATTTTCAACATGATATGATCAGTATCAGCAGATAATATTTGATTCAGTATTACAAGACAAGATTTATATGTAATGAAAGGGGCCATTCCTGCTATTGCTTGCAAACATTTAACCATTTACATGTTTAATCTAAGGCCCAACATTGTGTATCATAAGAAGGAATATAGCCTGAATGTTTGAAAACCTAGATTTAACAGTAAGTTTGTTGCATTAGGAGTGGGGATACCCAAGGATGTCATCTTTCTTGCACAAAATTTAAAGATAATATGATATTAGTCATGTCTGCAGATGTGCTGGAGATGTTATTGGAATGTGAATATTTCAGGCTCAAAATTCAATGGGTGTAAAGTTTTAAACACAAAAATTATTAAGCAACAACTACAGATGGATGGAAAAAATTTAGGTCAAAAAGATCATAATGGGAAATGAAAACATGCATGCCTAAATAAATGTAAAATTTGATTATCGTGCCTTGCTGCAGAAATAAACAAGCATATGGTGATATAGCACCCCTTTGATAGAAACATGCAATTCATTTTGGCAGTAAAGATCTGAAATTCCAACAGGGAAAAGTTGCCAGATTGAATAAATAGTTTTTCCTAATTCCCTAACAATACAGAAGAGCTACACGTAAAACATATAATGTTTCCACTAATAAATGAATGCTCATCCAATTCTTTGCCATCAATTCCGAAACCATTTCTATATTGATTACTACTACAACTCTAGTCTCCACTGCACAAGGAATTTTCACATTCTATATTTCCAAGGCATCGTGAAATATGTTAATAGAACAAATGCATGTAGTGTTGGTACATATAACTAGGACATTTATAAGAGGAGTGAATATCAAGTTCAAATAATTCAATGCCCTTCCAAAGACAGAACAACAAACAGATCCAAAGACAACAGTTCATCACAGAGTTTCAGGTGGGATAAGCATATTTTCTGGGCAATATGGAAACATTTAAACTGTGCAGAGCCTAGGATGGTAAGAATTTGAGTTGCAGTGTCACAAAACTTGACATCAAAGAAAAAAATAGTGGGGACATCAACTTGGCAAAAAATGGACAAAACTTGGCACGTACAAATTTGGACCTGAAAAAAATCAGAAAACTGAAAGACCTGAAAAACTCTGAAAATTTTGGAGAGATCAAGAGAAATCAGGAAAAATCAAAGATTTTTGCAACAGGAAGAGTTACCCATAAATTCCCAAGCATGTGCATAGGGTTAATTAAGACACAAATTTTGGCATTGAAAAATTATTATTTCCCAAGTATAGAAACATGTTTCCAACACACCAGCATGATTGCCACATTTTTTTGGCTAATGCTCTTATTTTCATGATGGAAACCATAATAACTAAAGAGATGAGCTCCCATACATTCATAGGGTCCAATTTTTCTCCAGATGATATTTTATTTACTCATAAAACTCTACAAAGTCAGGCATTCATATGAAGACCCCATCAGCTAACAAGTCAACCATAGTCACAACTAGAGCAAACTCATTTAATGCATGACTACATGGGGATGGTTAAGAAAAATGGTTAACATGGAAAACTTCATAAAGGATCAGAATGCACTGACATGTTCAAGAAAAGAAAAAGCTATTCCTTGTTTCCCAGAGTATCATGCATTTCAAAATATGTTTTAATAAATTAGGTACATGGAGAGAAAGGCCCTATTTGAAAGCAAGACCAATAGTTAGATATTGAGAATGGTGACAGGATTCAAGACCTTTTAGACACTACACCAGCCTAAGAAGTTTGGAACGAAGATTCCCTAAATTTTTGCTTTAGAATGTTCCAAGAATCGTGAACCCTTATGAGAAATCTGCATATGGTGAACACCAATGTTTTGGTGAATAAATACTAAATAGTAAGAACAATAAGCTAGGGAACTCAGATATCATGGCATATGACCCTAATAGAATTTAAAGATTGGAAATTTTAGAAAAGGCAAGCCAAGACAGAACAATAAGTTACTTGCATCTTCACATGGTTGGTTTTAAGACTTTAGTCTTTAGTGTTCGCAAATATAATGGAAGCGAGCCTGTAAGACAAGAAGAAATGGAAAAATTTACGAAATGTCTTCAAGATATCAGAATGGGTTCATAAAACGAAGGAAATACCTAAAAATATAATATAGATGTACAAAAGTAAAGAAGAAACCCGGTGGTATCAGAAGAATTGGAAGTTACATCATATTTGGAATGGCCACAAAATTCATGGGTTTTTAGGATCTGGACAGCTTAAGCAACTCAAAAAAGTTTCTGACATGGTGTATATTTCAAATTTCAGCTAATAATTTGCAGAGCTCAGACATCACACCACATGACTAGCATGAATCTTTTAAGTTTCAATTTTCAAAAACTAGGAAGGAACAAGGGGTGAGGCCGAAGTCAACTACTAGATCATTCAACCATTTAATTTGATATCTAGATTATAGATTCCCTACCTGATTTAACTAAATTTTTGGCCAAACCAATGGTTAAAAGATGCAGAGAAAAGACACAAACACATACACTAAGCCATATGATCCATGCAACATTTGAGTTCAAAACTTTGAAGAGTACACTTGAGTTGGACTCAGCTCACCAAGCTCAGACTCTTCTACTAAAGTTCAGCTCAGAAACGATTAGCCTTGGTCTGACTCTTCTGCTAAAGTTCAGCTTTTTATATTGTGTTATGGTTATCATTGCTCTTATAATGCCAAGTTAAGATTAAGAAGTGCAAAACCAATTTCCCCAGTTCTACATACAAATATGGTAAAGTTGATGATTTTCACAGAGATGGTCAGAAAAACACAAGAATGACAAGATAAGCAAGAGAGAATAAAAAGTTTTGATAAACTCAATATCAAAGCTAAACCATAAAATTGGAAGGTTTGTTGAGGAATTAAGTGATTTCTCTTTGTAATAAACATCACAAAATTCCTAAAGGCTATTTTTGTAGAAAAAATAAAAGGTTTGTTGCCACATTTGCATTTTTTTCAGGAAAAAGGAATACATCCATGTCATGAGAAATCAATCAAGTCATAACAACATGATTTAGCAAGATGTGTAGATTAAAAAGTTGCAATATAGGAATTCCTCTCCTATAATTCTTCTTAATGAATCTTGTGACTTGTTTTAATTCTAGAAAGCTAACAACACTATTTTCCAGAAGGATGAAACAGTCAAGGATGCTTTCTGGAATTTTACAGTTGTTCAAGTTCTATGGGAATTGGTTTCTTCAGAGTATGCAACTCTTCTAGTTGGACCCCTCAGCTAGAAAGAGGCAATCATGCAAGACTTATTGATAGTCAAACTACATGGTAGGGAAATTTGGTACACAATCCAGTTATTAAAGATTGCCTTTGTTTGGACGAGGTGTAGAGTGACTTTTAATAGTGATTATGCTAATTTTTGCTATCAAGATTAGTGCCAGATTGAACATATACAGAAAAAAATGGAGATTGTATGGATTTAGGTGATAAGGCAGATGCATTGGCTCTATTTTTCTATGTTGTGACAGGGAATCGATCAAGGTATCATCACCCAAATTGATGGTCTTACTGATGTAATCAAATTGTTTTTCACTATAAAATAAGATGCATGCTTTTTAAAAAGAAAATCGAGACTCTTTCATGTTGGACATACATAGGGTAGGGGTTTTTCTTTGAAGGAATTTCACGTCTCTTAATAGTGTCAGGCATCCCAAAAAAGGCAAAGATCAAAGCTTTTACTAAGGTTTTATGCAAAAAGAAAGGAAGAGTCAAGCAGTGAATTAAGACAATTTGTTACTAGAGAGGATGGACCATAAGGTTGTGGATTTATCAACAACTTCCCCAAAGCCAAACTGCACTGACAGAATTTCTCCTAGAAACGATTCAATATCCCCTATTGTAGCCTCTAACACGGCCAAGTTCAGATGCAACAAAAATAACAGTAGCAATAACTATGATTAAAATACTGAAAAGGAACTAATCACTTGTTGGACCAGCAAAGGCACCCAATAGTAATTTCTAAGTCTGCGGGAGATTTGCAAGACCCAAGGTCAAAACTTAGGAGGAGTGCTCTGGGAAATTCTTAAACCAAGATCCAAAGATGGTTTTGCTCAATTTTACATTTTTCTACTGCATTTTACTCTCTGGTGGCAATTTTACTTCTGCTAAAGGGTTTTGACTGTCATTGGACAAAATATTTGGAGAGTTCTTGAGGATCTTTGGAGATTTGGCCTCCAAATTACTTAGCCATACACAGTTCAAATCTTGAAACTAGAAAATGTCAAAAATCAGACCATAGTGAACAGATTCTGGAATCTGTACTCTAAAAACTAACCTAAAAAGCATAGATCTTTAAAGCTTAAAACACCAATCAAAATTTCTAGTAGGAGTACTTTAACGGCAGGAAACCAAACCCATCAAAATAATGAAGTAAAACATACCTACAGATTGGAGTTTGGACGTGATTGCAAGAGCCGAAATTCTAGGGTCTGGCAACCTGCGAAGAACCTTAGCAAGAGCTTTGTAACTCCATAATAACCTTTGAAACCCAATTTTCTGAAATTGAAACCCTATTACGCTTTGAGAATTTGCTTTTTGTCGAGTAAAAAGAATTATATTAGCTATGGAATTACCCGACCCTCAGCCCATTTGTGACGAAAAAGAAATACATTTATAAAAACCCTAGCAAAGATGGTGGGAATCGATGGGGATAATAAGAATAAGGTAAGGAACTAGGTAATACGCAGGCTGATATTACAGAGACCAACACACATAAGGAGATAGATATATGCTTCTTTGGAGAGATAGCAGTATGCTTCAATACGCAGAGAGAAAACTTGAAACCCCAACACTGAGAGTAGATAGGAAGTAAGCCGATACACCAGAGGTGACACTCATAACAAGTAACGCACTGGAGGAAATGTAGACAAGGACTAAATTGGTCCCATTCTACCCCTATGCCTGGATTTATGGACGAACTTCTATAAAAAAAAATCTCCATAAAGAAACTCCAAGGGCGATTTACATTGGAATTTATATTAACAAGCAAAAAATTGGGCGAAATTTCTATTCGTGACCTCCATGGCCAGAAATCGGGGGCGATTAAAGAATTTTAGGGGAATTTATGCAAGCAAACATTGCTTCTCCGACGCTCTCCTCATATAAATTGAAAGGCTATTTTTATATTAAATATTATTTTTTAAATAAATAGTGGGCTAATATTTTAAAATTTTAAAAAATTTAACCATTTAAAAATTCGCCCATTGAATTTTTCGAACCCCTCTAAATTCGCCTATGGGCTAAGATTCACCCCTAAAATCATCCCTGCCATATACTTACTAAAAACATTATTCATGAGGCATATGAATGTAGTTGGTGCATTTGTGAAACCAAATGATACCACTACAACATCATAAGATTCATACCTTGCTCTGAAGGTTGTCTTATGAACATTTCTATCCTTGACTCTTACCTGATGGTCACCAGACCCCAAGTCAAGCTTGGAAAAATACCTTTGATCCCCTCACTTCATTAAAGAGGTCATCGATCCTAGGAAAAGTATACAGCTTGTTCTTCACAGTGACCTTGTTCAATGTATGAACCAATACACAATCAGAGTGTATCATCTTTCTCTTTCTCAAGCCAAACTGGTGCTCCCCACGGGGACACACTTGGCCTGACATACTTCTTTTCCCACAATGCTTGTTGCTGCATATTCAGCTCTAGCATTTCTGGTGTAATCACCCTGTAGGGTGTCTTGGACACTGGTGATTGACCTAGAACAAGCTCAAAGGTAAAATTAATGTCCCTCTTTGGAGGAAGCCCTGGAACTTTATCAGGAAAACATCTCTGAATTTTTGCAACACATGGAATCCCTCCAACCTAGGAGTATCATTCTCCACTGCCTCCAAAACATGAGTTGCATACACTCTGCAAAATTTCCCACAAAACTTCTTCAGCTGTATTTCTGAAGACTTCCTTCTAGAGATCACTTTTTGGAAATCCTTTCACAACCCTTAGGTTTCCTTCTTCATCCAAGCACTCAGAAGTCTTGTTGTAACAATCAATCTTTTCTCTATGTGCTTCTAACCAATCCATTCCAATGAGTATATCATAGGATCCCAGTGGTAGAAAATTCATATCTGCCCAAGTGACTAACCCATCCATGACCAATGGACATTTCTTACCACCTTACTGACTTTCCTCTGGGTTCTAGTGGCTAGTTGGACTAACCATGACCCTTTATACTTTGACTTCTTCAAAGTGCACATCTCACAAGTCCAGAACAAAACAATTTGCCCAAAAATATCACCCTCAACTTTTACCATAGTTGAGTTATGACCTTCCTGGGGTCTACTGCACAAATTTTAGGAATGATCCCTGCTTCCTGACCTGCAGTTTCAGCTTCACAATAGTGAATATAATCCCCTGTCAATGGCCCAATTCTTTCTTTGCTCAAGCATCCATCCTATGCTTCATAACCTGCATAGATACACTATCTAAATGTGCTTCAATACCATATTCATATGGTGTCCCTTCATTCACAAGAGACTGATGTTCTACTTTCATAATTTCTTCTTCCAAGGTGACTTCCTCTTCATTAAAATACAACCTTGATTCTACTCTATAGAAATTTCCTTCTACATTTATTTTTCTTCCTTTATCTTCTTATCATCTTCCATCTTTCTGGCCCCTGCAGATCTCTCTAAAAACCTACCAAAAATCCTTGTTTCGGTGCAATTTTCAATTTTCCTCCGATCAGTGAAACTCAGCTGACGTATCGGCTGAAACTCCACAATTTCTCCAATGTATCGACTCCATTCTCCTTTTCCTTCCGACGTGTTGAAGAAATTTCCCAATTTTTCCTGATACACGTCAGCAAACTTCACCTGATTCCTTCCGCTATGTTCAACAAATTTTCGACTTTCACCCGCAGCGTCGGAAATTTTTTTTACTTTCATCCGCCACTGTGTCGAAAAAGTTTCATACTTTCACCCGCTGTGGGCCTTCCGCCGTAGGAGGAAAATGTCTAACTTTATTTCGATTGACAACTTTCCAAAACTATCGTCGTTGCGGAAAAAATTCCAAGTTTATTTTGGCTAAGCCTTCTGCCGTTGCGGAAATATTTCCGAGTTTCCTATGGTTTACTCAGTCGACGCATCGATAAAATTTTCTCCAAAATCTGTCGATTTCCATACTTAGAACAATTTTTCAAAAAAATTTCTTTCTTCCCGTTAGCTCGACTCAGCTGACACTCGTCAAATTAATTCTCAACTTCCACCCATCATTGCGGCTCCAATATCCAAAGTCTTTCGATGTGCTCAGCCGATGTTGCAACCAATTTTACCAAAAATTTTCGATTCCATACTTAGAGTTTTTTTCAGAAATTTTCTTTCTGTTGGTCGGCTTCGTCCGCTGTGTCGACGAAAACCAAAAAATATAGACGATGAGTCAGCTCGGCTTCGCCCAATTCTTCTCTCTGATGCTAACGCTCATCAGCTCCATATTTCTCTTAAATTTCCACCGAAGCAGAGAAATACCACACTTTCTTTTGACGGAAACCTTTCGAGTTTGCATCTGATCAGTGAAATCTTATCGAACTCTCCGCTGCGTCGGCAAACGTTCCAAGATTCCTTCTGAACGAAGCTTCTGCTACGTCGAAAAAGGAACCTACATTTCATGTTGACGTATCGGTTCTACTTCGGCTAGCTCAGTTGACACCGTCAACTCTCCTTCATCCGACCCAGCCGATGCATCGGCCCGACTTCAGCTAACTAGGCCGACAGGATAATTTTCATACTTAGAGAAATTTTGAAAAATTTCTCTTGTTTGCTACTTTTCTGCTGAACATAGAGGTGGATTTCTCATGGCCCCTTTGAGGCCCAAAGCTGTAACGTGAGCTCTGATACCACACTGTCACGTCCCCACCCCTCATACCGATGATGGAGAGGACACGACTAGGAGGCTGCTGTTGTCAATGGGCAATCTAGCCCCATGAACATAAACATAAAAATGCATTGGGTTAAAAACATACATAGATGCATAACAATTGCAATTATAGAGTGGAATAAAATCATCCATACAAGCATTCCATGTATTGAACATAAAAATATACGCATATGCATTAATACACAACAGAAACAATACATTCACTCAAGCATTCTTTGTGTTCATAATAATTTATAAAACAAATACATTGCAGAAGTTAAACACAGGAAAATATTTATCTTGAAAAGAATTTGACCCACAACTAGCTACATTGTTGCAACATTCCACCCAACCATGTTAGAATAATCAACCCATAGTTACCTACCTTAGACATTAATTTTAATTATTTTTGTCTTATTACCTAGTTTCCTAGATTCCATTCTATGCTAGTTTCCTTCTACAAGTCCTAGAAGTCAACACATGCTAAAAATGAGTCATGGAGCGCTTAGGAAACATCTTGGAAACCCAATTTAGCATGTCTGCTTTATTCCAGATCCTCCAAAGCGCTTATCTGATTTTTCTGAAAAGCTGCCTTGTTTTATTTTGATTTAAGGCAAAAGGAAAAGCTAGACTAGGTGTAGTTGACTTGTTTTTTTCCCACATCATCCTCCTTCCTTTTCTCCAAATAAAAGCATGTATGACTTGTATTTCCATCCCTCTTTAGCTTTCCCACTTGACTTAGCAAATTTATGAGTATCTTCGTAGATTTGGAAACTGCTTTATGCACCTATGGGGGATTTGACTAGATTTAGTAAGCCTACTTTTTTACTATTCCAAATGGCATATTTATGCATTCAATTCTCTCATGTAATGTTATATTGCAGCATCCTATTACTTCACAAGTTTGGCTATTGTACACTTATTGAATACAGATCAGTGTTATGCTCCAATTTCAGTCTCCTTTGGTGTGGATTTTGCATGTTTGATTATAAATTTTGTGAGTGTAATTTTTCTATCTCTTGGGTTCAATTTCCACAAACCATAGGCCAATGTACTCCTCGATCTCTCAACATCACTGCCACCCCTGATCTGGGCATGATTCCACAAGGCACTAGGGAACAACATTCTCACACATAGCCAAAACCATACATCCACAGTCAAGCCAACACACCGTTGGGTTTTGCAGACTGTCCATCCAAGCCAATAAGAAATTGGGTTTTACAGGCTACTAAGGCAACTAACCAACAACACATGGTTTCCTTGGACTTACTCAGCCAAGCCACACTTTGCATCAAACACATAGTCAACCAATTAATCAAACACAACCATACACAATTGTTGTATATGAACAAAATGTTTATGGGCATTGTAGGAGCTGAAACAACCTCCATACACACCCAAATTGTGGGTCTCCTTGGCCCACTCACTGAACAACCCAAAAACAGGTTTCCTAGCTTGGAGAAATTAGGGAAAATGTAGAAAAACATGAGGGAAGCTCCCAGCTTGCTCACAGTGGCAAAAATGACCTCCTCAAACCCCAAAATTGTGGTTCCTTCCTTCCCATTCACCCAACAACACAGAAAACGAATTCTGGGCATGGAGAAGTGAATAAATAGCAACAACTCATGAGGGGGAGAGCTCAGCAAGCTTCAGCTATGTGAGGGATCCAAACTTCCATGAGGATGGGTGAAAATGAAATTCATGGGTGAATAATGGCTTGGGCATGCATTTCCAAGCATTTACTTGCCCCACAAGTAAAAAACATGCTTTCAAAAATGGGTGACTTCCCAAATTCGATTTTGACCTTCATACCTTTCCCATCCCAAGGAGATAACTTCTTCAACTACTTATAGATGATTGGCCACAAAAGGAAAAAATGGGTAGTTGACAACTTATGGGTTTTCCCCCTTGGACATTTGGCTTTTCCCCATAGGATCAAGGTTTGAATAATTCCCCCTCCCTATTCCTTATGAAATCATGCCCCCATCTCTTTAATGTTGCGGCGCATAGCTAGTTGTGGTATTTTTATTAATTTTCATTTTACATGATGTCTCAAGCATATCGTGCCTGACTGTCACATAAACCATTGGTATCGATTTTAATCGCCAATACATAAGACACTAAATCCATGGTGGGGCCTTTTCCTTGGGCTCCACACCATGATCAAATAAAATATTTACATCATATGCAATTTAATACCACAGGGTCAAAATCGGGGTGTTAAAAAGTTTCTTCGCATTAGAATATGCAAGGAAGAGGTTTAAGGTAGATGAAATATACTTCAAACATTAGAGATATGGCCGAGATTTCTTATTACCTCAATAGGTAGTCCCTTTCCAGTTCATAAGGCTCAATGCTTATGACTACAATAAGAGTATGTTAAGGAAACTAAATGTAAGAAAAGAAGAAGCTATGAACTATGACCCTCATGGAGTAATCACAAATATGAGGTTGGAGAAAAATAACTCTGCATATGATTATCAACCAAGGTTGGAATGGGAAACAATAACTAACAAAGAAACTTGGGAGGAAGTTGTAATGAACATAAAATAAGATTATAATTGAATAATTAAATAATTTATAGTTAGGTTAGTATGAAAGGAGTTGTCTCCTCATCATGAATGTCCAAACCATATTTAAGGCTAAGACATCATTGTAATATTCATCATCTAATATATTATTCATATTTCATTATTTAAAATGATAATCGGATTTGACTACTAACGGACCAACCAGATTCGGTTGCTCCATTTGGTATGAGAGCGGATTCGCTCCTGCACTCTGAGCTCAAACTCGGCTCATCAATTCCTAATTTCTTCCACTGCTCCATTTCACCCATATCTCTCTCCGCTCAGCTGCCCTCCACTCCCACACTCTATATCACTTTACGCTCCTCCATTTTCTCTACCTTCTCGAATCCCTTGCCATTATTTAGGGTTTCCCTATAATATAGGGCATTGTCCAAAAACAAAAACAAAAAACGTAAAAAAAAAAAGAAAAAAAAAAAGGTAAAGAATTGAAAGAAAGAAGAAAGTTAGAAAGAAAAGATAAAAGAAAAAAAAAGTGAAAAAACAAAATAAAGGAAAAAGAAAAGTAAGACCAACACATGGTTTTGCTTTCCAACTTCCAATTTCAACCTAGGTTGCACCCTCCCTCATTCCAGGTAGCCCTACAAACAAAAACAATATTAATAAAACAAATATTATTATAATAATATTAATATTATTATATAATATTTTAAAACTTATTAATCCACCTTTTAATAAAATATTTAAATATAATATTTTTATATTTATTATTTTATTTCAACACATAAATTAATTATAATAATTATTATTAATTCATTAATTATTTCAAAGACATTAGTTGTCTTTTATTCCTCCATAAGTCAAAATAAACTTCCAAATACACACATTTGCATAAAAGGACCGAGGCTATGATGGAATTAAGAGACAGACTTGAGAAATTGGAGAAGGACATCAAGGCCCTCGTTGCCAACCAAGAAAAATTCAGAGAAGAAATGAAAAATAACAAGGTACTTAAGAAAGAAATCAAAGAAGATGTTGTTCTAGTACTAGGAAGAAAACTTGATGATAGAGTAGACATCATGCACGAGAAACGAAAAGAATTAGATGACGAGATGTGTGTGATGACACAGAACATAAGCACCATGGCACAAAACTTGAGCATCATGACACAAAACCAAAATACCATGATAATGGAAATGTTACAAAAACTAAGGTCTAATACAAACCATATCAGTAACTTAGATATGTTGGACCACTATGTTAGCAAAAATGAGAGTAGAAAAATTGATCAAGACAATAAACAAGACAAGGAAACTAAATATTGTAGGGATGACCAAAATGCCAATAATATATTTGATAAAGATAAGCTTGACCAAGATCATAATGAGAGTCAAGCTAGTATCATTGACAATAAGGACGATCCATACAATGACAAAAGATGGATCCTACAATATGCAAAGGAATCCAAGTCAAAGGAATTAGATATCGTAGATTCATCTTCTACCTTAACTCTTCTACCACCCTGGAGAAACCTAAATGTAACACTATCAGGTGACTTCGAGTGTGAGAAGCCTCACGAAACGCCACTTCTCGAGATAAATTGTAAGGATAATAAAATGGAAACATTACGGGATGACATCATGAGTATCGTGGGACAAGCGATCTCTAAAACAACGCTTGATATGGTCAGTCACAAAAATATTCCTCGTATTCATGTACATGGAAAATGGGACAACAATAATAAACATAATGGGGTACAAATTCAAGTTACAAATGAAAGGAAAATGACAAATTATTGCGTAAATACGAAGCACATACCTAATACAAGTTCTAAAAAAGACATAAATGAAGTAATGACACTGTTTCAACACAAAACGAGAATGAAAAGACAATAATCTAAGCTTTGAGGACAAAGCTCCCTTAAAGGGAGTGGCAATGTAATGAACATAAAATAAGATTATAATTGAATAATTAAATAATTTATAGTTAGGTTAGTATGAAAGGAGGTGTCTCCTCATCATGAATGTCCAAAATAAGATTATAATTGAATAATTAAATAATTTATAGTTAGGTTAGTATAAAAGGAGGTGTATCCTCATCATGAATGTCCAAACCATATTTAAGGCCAATACATCATTGTAATATTCATCATCTAATATATTATTCATATTTCATTATTTAAAATGATAGTCGGATTCGACTACTAACGGACCAACCGGATTCGGTTGCTCCAGAATTCCAAGAGGCCAGGAAGAAACTAAGGGAGGAAAGAGAAAGACTAACAGGTTAGAAAAGGGGGATTGAGGAGATCATTGATGTTATGGAGGTAGATGAATGTGAATAGGATCATCCAACCAAAAAGAAAATAGTGGAAGAACTGCAAGAAGAAGAAGAAAAGATACCTATAGATTTGATGCAAATTATACCTCCTCTGGTATACAAAGGAAAGGTATCGAGGATAAAATTCACTCACTATCCTTCCCTCCAATTCATAGAGCCTAGGATATTTATCATTGGACCTTCATAGACACCTTTATTAGGGTTATTCCAAGTACAAACATATATTCACATTAAATACAAGGGTATCAGAGATAGAAATATCTTAGAAATTAATGAATCCAGGAAAGAGATAGGACCAACAGGAAAAAGGGTTCTCACTATAGCATACCATAAAGAAAATAGCCTGAGATGGTAAATAGTGAATCCCACAGTACCAAATCCTACATTTTAGCATAATGGAGAGATGGTGAATATGAAATGCATTTTAATGAGTTTGAATCATTGGACAAGGTGGATTTTTATAAGAAAACAAGTGATGTGACGTGTAAAGATATAGTTAAATCCATTAAGACAGAAGAAAAACTTAGAACAAAGCTAAATACGTTTGAAGAACTTTGGAAAGAGGAAAAAGTAACAATAAGGGCCAAACAAGTTGTGATAAGGGGCCTAGAGAGAAAAATCATATCCCTAAGCACAAATCCCAATGATGGTACACATGTTATAGAAATCCTTAAGGAAAAATATAATGAGATTTCATATCTCAGGAAACAATTAAAGATCTGAGCTACTCAACCTATACAAACACTAGAGCTGAGAGAGGCCCAAAAATAAAGTGAAAGACTATACTCCAGTTTGATGCACTTCAAGAATTTGGTTGAAGATAAGTATCAGGAAGTATAAAATCTTAGACTTGAAGTTGTTGTCCTAAATATGCAACAATCATTAATATCAACTTACCATGGTGTTCAAATATTACCTTCAAGTAGACAATAGGAAGAGCAGAATACAACAGAAGTAGGGAAGACCTCAAGTGAGCTTGAGCAGCAGCAGCAGAAAAGGACAGAAGTTGTGGACTTGGATCCCATGGGTGAAGATACTACTACTCAAACTACAACTCAACCAATAATAGAAGATCAAATTGATAAAATCCAGAAAACAAAGGAACTACAAGATGACATTGCATAGAAGAATCAAATAATAGTTGAACTTGAAGGAGAGAAAGTAGGAAAAGAAAATGCAAACCATGACCTAGACCTAGAAGTTGATAATTTGAAAGGAGATATTACTAAGTTAAAGATGGATATAGAGGATGATAACATAGTAAGAATAAAAAATCAAACTGTATGTGATAAAAATAACTAAGTTGTTGATGAAGGAATGGGATATATTTTTGTTAATTCAAGAAGAGTTAGAAATGTACAAGGCCATGAGAGTGACAGTTGGGTCAGTGGAAGCATGGTTGGGTAACAATCCTAAAGAAGCAGAGAAAATAATTGAATATGTAAATAGTAAGAGAAAAATACAAATGGAGGAGATGTAGATTACAAGTAGAGCTCATCTCATTAAAATAGCTAGTCAAATGATTACTAAACAAGATCTGATGATGAGAAACAAGATCCACATGAAGGCGTTATCCGATGATGTTAATGGTTTCAAATATATATTTGAAAATATAATAAAGTTGGGGTTACCTCACCCTTGGGATGGAAATCAAGATATATGGACAAAGGAAAAATTCAAAGAGAAGCAAATGGAGAAAATGAACACATATCCTAAAGATGATCCATTGGAAAGTGTGGCTACTAGGGAGCAAGTAATTGAGAGAATAGGGAATCAACTTCATATATGGATCTAGTTAAAGATGATATTCAAAGAGATGGATCCCATATCATATGAAAGGCACCCTTATGCAGAAATAACCCTAGAGGCATTAAAATCTCTCTTTGTACCAGTGGGAAGGGATTGGAAAACAATTTCATGATATTAAATAACAGTTCCTCCACAAACTTATACTCCAGGACAAGGTTCAATTCCTTCAGAGGGAAAATCTAGTAGTGAGCAATACCCTACCATCCCAAGCCAATTTGTGTAGGCCCATGTTCCATTATATTTTATTCCACCTAGAGGTTAAGAAAATGTCCAGATGATGCATCATATGAGTCAGACAGATGCAACACAAAATGTACAATCAACAAAATCAACAAGTCCAACTACATGACAGACAACAAAGCTACCCAACGTATATATGCAAGGAAAGAAAATAGACGAGGGAAAAAAAAGGAGTTGAAAGAAAATTTCGTTTGATAAATGTAATATTTCAATGTAAAAAAAGTAAATGTGGAAAACTATTACTTTTATATTACAAACCAAATCAAACAAATTGATTTCAAGAACCCTTAAGGCCTATATGTTGTAAAGTGAGCCAAGAGCTCAAGCTTGGAAATTTTTGAAATAGAAGATTTTCTTGTGTGTATGTGATAATTTATCTCAATTTACATGTGAATGTGTATTCTTCAATGTTTAATTGGAAAATATTATGATCATAATTCATCCATGATTGATGATTTGTTTCATATAAATTAAATATTCCATCGGTTTCTTCTAAAATTGCATTTATAATTCATCCACATATAGATGCTCTAAATGTAATGGTTTGTTAATTATCCTTCTTCCTAAATAATACAACAATCCTATTAACTGGGAAAAGAACATCATCTACCTTGCCTCTGCTTCCTGGATCACTCTAAACCAGTCATTGATATCCTATATAAACACTAAAGTTTGACTCCATTCCCAATGGTCTCATTCTCAAATTTGTAAAACATCATTAAAACCCTACTCTTACCTATAGATATAGCCATTAAGATTTAAATTCATTGAGGGATCCCCCTCTAGATTGAAAGGGCCATCTTTCAATCCTAAAGAAGGTTTGAAAATGTTACCATTGAGATTCAATTCTGATACAACCAAGAAAATAAACAAGTTATAACAAAATCTATGATGCTTGATGACATGGCTGGAAGCATAAAAAGATTATATTTGCAGACCTTAAATCCCCCTAAGAAAAATGCAAAGGAATATAACTTTAGTATAGGGGTGTGTATCATGGCCCAAGGAATCCATGTGTGAAATTTGGTCACAAAGCAATCAAATATGTGCTCTTGGCATGCATTTTACTGACCTAGGCATGCATTTTCTGAAAATGACTATCAAAAGGCAGAAATTGGTCAATTGAAGCTTTTGGCATGCATTTTTCTTGAACAAAGTGGGAATATGTGATTGGAATTATGCTGCTTCAGTAGAGACTTACATGTATGAATTTGATCTGATCCCTTGGCATGCATTCATGAGCCCTTGGTGTGCATTTTGGTGACCTAGGAGTGCATTTCCTAAAAATATACAAAAAGTATCAATTTGGCATATTCAAATATGAATATAATTTACTACTCAAATATTATGTAGTAAAAAAATAGTACAGATGGAGTAGAGAAGTAAACATAAGCCCCTTTCCTTGGATGACAAATTTAACATGTTCTAGATCAAGATTGGCATTATTGATTGTGTGTTGTCATTCATTGCAACATGAATGATGAACATGTTGTTGTTGATTGGAGGAAGTTTTTAACTAGACAGACCTTTACCAATCATGAAGAAGTTGAGAAGGCGATAGTGTTGGTTAAAGGGTAACCATATATATATCATGATTGAATACAATGTCATATTGAATCTATGATGCTTGATGACATGGATGGAAACATAAAAATATTAGCTTTGCATACCGTAAACCCCCCTAAGAAAACTATAGAGGAGGAGAAACTTAGTACATGGGTGTGTATCACGGCCCAAGGAATACATGTGTGAAATTGGAGCACAACCCAATCAAATATGTGTTCTTGGTGTGCATCTTACTAACCTAGGCGTGCATTTTCTAAAGATGACTTTCAAAAGGAAGAATTTTGTCAGTTGAAGCCTTTGGCGTGCATTTGTCTTCAACAAAGAAGGAATCTAAGATTGGAAATACATTGCTTGAGTAGGTACTTACATGCATGAAGTTGTTGGGGCGCACACCTTAACGGTCCTTAATTTTGGTAACTATGCGGTTTTTGTGGAAGCTTGTAAGCAGAGTTGTGACTCAAAATAGTCTTAGGGGTGTCAGGGTTGAGTCAAAGCCTTCTTTTTTGTAATTGTCCATAAATTTCGAATGTAAGCCCATGATTTTGTAATAGTGCACTTGTATAAATAGGAACTCATGTAAAGATGTCAAGGGTATCTAATGACATGAGCATCATATGATGTGAAGAAGTTAGATCTATTTTGGGTTTTAAGGTCAAGTCCCAGCTGTGTGCGTGGATGACCTCTGTAGCTGTGTGCGCAGAGGGTTTTTGTAAGGAAAGGAATTGCAGCTGAATGCGCAGCGTAGAGTTTGTAAGAAAGGAACTGTAGCTAAGTGCACAGTTAGGATTGAAGGAAGGATCTGCAGCTGAATGCGCAGATCAGAACTATTGTTTTGTAAAGAGTTGAATAAAAGTAGTTCTGTGGACGTAGCCCCTACCCTGGGGGTGAACCACGTTAAATCTTGTGTTATGTTAATTTTGTGCTATGATGTTTTTATGCTTTTGATAAGTAGGTGAATGCTAAAGTAAGATAACTGTTAAATAGTAACTTCACTGTGAATTCCCAGTTAAGGGTTAAGCAAGTAACATTATTTATCTAAACTGCAAAGCTAACTAAGTGAATTTTAAAGCTCTATTTTGTATAAATATTTGTTGTTAAGGCTAAAGGTACAGTAATATCCCTCTTCTGCTTGCAGAAACCTGATTCTGCGACACCCCATAGTAGTTTCGGGTGAGACTGCAACCTGTTCGCAGGTTGTTGCCGAAAGGGCCAACACTGTGGGTCTTTTTGTTGGTGCGAAGTTAAAGTATAAACCCTAGGTCTACCCTATAGCCCAACAAATTGGTTCCGTTTCCGGTTGAACAGATCTGCTTCAAGAGGGATTTACGTCGTACCTGAAGGGCTATGTTTTGGAGGCCCTCAGTAAAAGAAATCAGTGATTGGATTGAAGAGACTTACCTGAAGTTTGCTGAGCAAGAAAATAAGGATCCTCATCGCAACTTAGACAACTTTTTGCAAAGGTACGTTTTTACTGATATTCATGAAATTTTCTTTGGTAGTATCCACATAGAATTGCACCAGTGGTTATCTAGGTTGACAGAAAGAAATACCAACTTCAAGGAAGATCAGTTTCCTGATTGGACCCCCGTAAGAATTAACATATTGAAAAGAGTGAACAACGCGATATCACGAGCTGTTGATTTCTGGACAATGCGAACCCTTGAAGCATTTGTGACAGAGTTTGCCATCGACACAAGTACCTCTTTTAGAGAAGCTGAAAGATAGTTTTTCAAAGGACCAAGGGGTAAGTACCTAAATTCATTTAGTTTGCAAATTAAAATGCTCTTGGCTGAGAAAGGTATATTACTTATAGAATCAGATTGCTAGATTTATTTTTACTAACCTATGTTTGGAAGTGAAAGTAACTTCGATGAGCAAAGTGGTTTGCTGCGAAGCGGTAAAAGATACAAGAGAAACCTAGAATCCTATACCCTAGGCCAGAATACAGAGTATACACCATTAAGACCAGAACACCGGGAATTTGAAGAAACCCCTTTTGTTAGAAACCCTCCTAGAACTTCGCAGCACAGATCTGTTACCCCTGAGAACCCGTCGCAGTCGGAAAATAACCCTAGCTTGAGTATTCATGTCGCAGGTCAGTCTACTCCAGTAAGTTTCCCCCCGCCTACTACCAGTCCCCCTCCCTCCCCCCCTGGATCTAAAATGGCCCATATGAATGATGACATCAAACTACCAGTCTTCAAAGGAACTGGATCAGAGGATCCAGAACAGTTTTGGTTCTTATGCGAAGCTATGTGGACTGCAAAGAACATTATGGATCAAGATATAAGAAGAGCGCAGCTGGTTACTTCTTTCAGAGACCGAGCTTTGACCTGGTTCATGAAGTTTTCCAGCACTCAGAACCATGCCTTGGATGATATAAAAGCAGCAATGATCAAAGAGTTCAAGAAGCCTAAATCAGAGTCACACTTTATAACTGAACTGAAAGAGATTTAGCAGAGACGAGGTGAATCAGTTTGGGACTTTGATCAGAGGTTCAAAGTTCTGCTAGATCAAGTCAGTTTCACTATTGGACTAGCACAGCATAAAGAATGGTTCATAGCAGCATTATTACCCCATATTAGAACTCCACTCATGCAACAGAATGTTGCTAATCAGCAAGAGGCTTTGGAAATTGCTATGAAGCTTGAAACAGCGTATGTCAAAGATAATTCTAGTATAGCCCAAATACAAGCGCAGTTGGCAGAAATGGCTCTGGAGCTTCGTGACATGAAGAAGGAGAAATCTATTCGTGAAGAGGTTTGGTGTACATGATGTCAAACAGAGGGTCACGATAAGGAACAGTGTCCTGCGTTAAGAAATTACCTGAATACTGGTGCACCAAACCCATTTAACCCTAGTGTTCTATATTGTGAGATCTACAGAACAACTGGTCAGCATCGACCTGAAGACTGCTATATGCTGCAGAGATATGTGCAAGTACCTAAGAATCCATATTGCAAGTTCCGTAAGTCAGTTGGACACAATGAAGAAGAGTGTCGCAGCTTTGACCTTATGAGAGAGCGAACATATGATGCTTATAGGGTACAAAATGATGCACAAGGCAATGATGGATATGGTTACCGGGGTGGTCGAGATAGTTTCGGAGGTCGTGGTCGTGGTGGTATGTCTGGAAGAGGACGAGGCCAGGTTGTGTGTTATAACTATAATTAGGCAGGGCATCTAGCTAGAGATTGTCAGAACCCAACTACGACATGTAGATATTGTAGAGCAGTTGATCATGTGATTGAGAAATGCCCACAGCTGATAGCCAAGATACAAGAACGAAATAGCACTCCTAATATTCAGATGATTACTATAGAGAAAAGGCCTGCCCCAGCCATTAACATTGTTACAAGGAGTGGAGCCACGACAGAAGTACAGACTAAGGAAAAACAGCCTGACACGGCTTGGGTTCGTAAGACCCCAGAGAAAATTCCAACCTTCGATGTAGGAAGAGAAAAAGAAACAGTTATGGAAGCCAAAAAAGACTTTGTTGATGCGGGAACATCAGTAGCACCTGCGCAACAGCATCAACAGCAGTTACAGTCTCAAGGAGCTTCAACGGATAAAGTAAGTACACTGTCATCATTTTTACAGAGTTGTATGAAGCTCTTAAGAAATCAGAATGCTTTAAATGAGTTACAGAAAGTTATTACTTCTTGCGAACCTCAGCAAAGCTCTGGTAAAGAAAAAACTGTTAATAGAATTAGAAGAACTGGAAGAGAAATGAGATTGCATGCTTAGATAGGAGAGTATGACATGACTGACATAATTTTAGACTTGGGATCAGAAGTAAATGTCCTAACTAAGCAGACATGGGAACAAATGGGAAAGCCTACCCTTCAATGGTCCCCCATACAGTTGAGATTAGCCAATCAATAGAAGATTGTGCCCCTAAGAAGATTCCCTAGTGTCCCAGTAGACATTGATGGAGTCAGGACCTTAGCAGATTTTGAAGTCATTGAAATAATTGATGATAGCAACCCCTATCCAGCCTTGCTAGGAATTGAATGGGCAATAGAGAATTCTGCAGTAATCAACCTTAAGAACAGGCAGATGACTTTTGAAGGAAAAGGATTGAGAGTCATAGTACCCTTGGACCCTTCTCAAGGAGAAAGGTACACAGAGCCAGTCAGAGATGAAGATCAGGATGTTTTGGATCATATCTACAACATCACAGCTAAGGAAGAAGATTATGTTAACCCTACTACTAAAGTTATAATGGATTGGAAGTGTGACAGTTCTTGCATGACTAATTCAGATGAAGGTTTAGAGAATTGGTAGAATAGACTTTATGAATTACATGGACATCGATGTGCAAGAATTACCAAGTCTCTCAGATGGCTTGGCTCACAGACAAGAGTCTTACCTATTTTTGATGGCTTGACAGACCCCGAAGATTTTATTTTGCAATTTTCAGAGCAGGTACCGGATTCACAGAAAATGGAGACTCTAGATTCAGTATTTAGAGCCACAGCTTCTAGGTGGTGGAATGGTCATAAAAAGTACATTCATAGTTGGGAAACTTGTCGAAAGTCCCTTCGCCTAAGATTCATGGATCAACATCAGGAGGTGCGAAGCAGGTTTAATGGTAAGACTAGCCCTCAGGAACATTTGGAGAAATGTTATGAAGCATGGAAGCATGTACCTCGTGAAGAATGGGTACATAGGTTTGTGCACACTCTGGAACCTGTAGCAAAGAACTGGTATGCAGAGGTGGAGCTTTGCCATGGTACTGTAAGTTGGGATAGTCTTTTTGATAGTTTTGTGCTGACATTTTCTATTAATGAGGTTTGTCCTGCTTTGGATGCAGCTATCAGGTTGATCCATACTAAGGTGTTTGATGATAAAGAAATAGCTGAGTAACAACCTAATTGGAAATAACAAGAAGCTAATGCAGTAGAATGCTATAACCTCGCAATTGATGAGGATGATGACCCGCGTAACATTAAAATTCCTGAGTCAGAAGGGTACTGCGAAGTACATGGACCAGCAGTCGAAGCACTTGAAGTAACTCAGCCCTTGAAGACAAGGCAAGTAAACATCGGCTCAGAAGAACAGCCCAAGTACGCTACCATTGGAGATTATTGGGATGAAGAAATGGTGAGCGAAGTGACCCAACTTCTCCATGAATATCAGGATTTATTTTCGACGAAGTTCTCAGAAACGAAAGGAACCAGTGAGGTTGTAGAAGAAATTATGTCATGGTATAAGGATGTGTCGAACATCCCTATTGTGGCGAAGCTGACATTGGTGGCTGTACCGAAGAAGAAAGGTGTGTCGAAGCTTAAAATTCGACCGTTGAAAAAAAACAGATTCAGCGGCGCTGGTACGTTAACTGCATTAACTGCCTGTAATAATGAGATCCTGGGAAATATAGCGCCGTTTGGACAATATATCTATCAGATTTGGTGTCTTCAATGCACAGTTATGGCAGATTTGGTGGATGGATTCTATAAGAAGACACCCAGGACTGCGAAAATCGCATTACGCATTTTCTTGAGTTTTACAATTGAGCCCATGACAGCTGATTGCGAGCTTCAGGAATTAGTGAGAGAATTTGAACAGGGGGGTCTGCAGAACCTTTTCAGCCACCCACCTGTGTCTGCACCCCGCGAAGAAACTCCCCCAGCACCGACTCAGCCAATGCAGACACGATCTACCAGGAAGAAGTTTAAGCCAGAAGTACGCTCTAAGCGAAACGAAGACAGATACAAGCAATCAGGGCAAACACCGGAGGATCCCAAAATGAATCTGTCTGGTTCAGCAGAGATCCCACCTGAAGGGGATGAGAACGTTGCCTCGCAACGTCCACCATATCTTCTGCCTATTCGACCAGGAGTTCAGCTACCTCGACGAATAAAAAATTTCACATTACACACCCCTTCGCTGCCACCAGGTGTGCAGTTGGTCAGAACTATGACAAGGAAAATAGACCGGCTTAAGTATGCAGACCACAATATGAATGATCTTGGGACGTTTCCACAGTTCGCACCTGGAACATACTTGCACTCCGTCAAATATCCAGAGACTGGAGCGACGTTACTAGAAGTGAAACAGTGAGCTGCTGGCTTGGAGAAAGCTGGCTTATTGATGATGCTAAATGTCCCCCACTTCGGTTGCAGCACACAGGTAACCATGGTAGTCAAGCAGTTATTGGCATTGGGGCATGATGGGCTCCTATGGATAGGAGACAAGAGAATTCCTATCAATGGCAAACTCATTCATAGGATCACAGGCTTACTGAAGGAAGGGCCTGATCCGGGGATCGAATTTCCTTCAAAACACGAAGATACGAAGCTGGCACAAAGCATGAAGGACCGCTTCGACTTGATGAAAGGGAAGCGAGGGTATCAAACCTAGATAATTCAGCACCAAAACATTCACTTTCCAGCTGAGCTCTTAGCCTGCAAATTGATGAGAAAGTGCAGACCACATGAAGTGTCTGCCCCTATTGTCAGTATTGCTACGAACTGTGCCGAAGGTTACGTTTACAAATGGGAAAAATACATCACCAAGGAATTCCTTGAAGATGTCCACGATGTGCAGGAGCTATTCATGGCTAATAGTGCTTATTGCACTGGTAGGATGGAAAGAACCTACCGAGGCGTAGTTTGTTGAGGTGCCACCGAACATGCCTGGCACAGCAAGGTACGCATCTCTGTGGGTGTCGCAGGATAAATCCTTACAGCAAATGACGAATTATGTGTTTTCCTTTTACTCAATGAGTATCTCATATGAGATTCTGAAGACCCCGCGGCTCAGTAATGAGTTATTCTCTCAGTATGATGGAGTGGCCAACTTAAGGCCGACATGCACAATGTCTTCATCCAGGCCCGCGCAGATAAGAAACATGCATGCTGGAAGTTGCCATACGTGGTGACCAAGGAAGACATCCTCGCATTAGTTCAGCAATGGCCGGCTAAATGGTTGAAGGACGTAGGGACAAAACCCAACATTCCAGTCCCCCCAGTCACCAATGTAGGCGCAGGCCCTAGTCAAATGCAGCAAAATGACCCACTCGAAGAAAGTGAAGAACAGAGTGAGTCGTAGCAGAGTGAAGGTGACTAGGGTGGAGATGAAGGAGACGAAGAAGAAGAAGAGACCTCGGTCAAAACAGTCTCAGGCCCTAATCAGCCAGATAAGCGCAAGTCACCAGAAGCAGAGGAAGTGACCAAATCTCAGTCCCGAAAGAAAATGAAGGCGTCAAAAGACAAGAATATCGACGAAGAGCCCACCCTGACAACTAAGGAGCTTGATCAGGCTCTGACGAAGTCCACAGAAGTGCTCACCAAGAAATGGTCAGAGTTTGCAGCTACGCACCTTGATGCACTCACCGGCATAGCTCGGGGAATTTCAGAGCTGAAGGAGTTAGTAGAGAAATCAGCAACTGGTGCTGCAGCAAATAGTACCCCCATAAGTGTGCAGCCAGACACAAGACAATTGCCAGTTAGAGAAAATAGGGGACAAGTGTCAAGTGCAGCCCTCATAATAACTGACGCAGCGTCTCGCTCGGAGATGAGCATGATAGTTGGAATAGATTACACCAAGATGTCCATGACAGAGTTTCATCTCTGCCAATTAGCAATCATGAAGGAGATCCAAGCACGGGACCACTACTCTTAGATACAATTGGAAAATACCATGAAGCGGAGTGACATCCTCGCAGTGCAGTTGGAGGAAGTGGAGCAGAGGAAGAGCAACACAGAACGTAAGTAGGTCGCATTGGCACGAGTATTGGATGAGCCGTGTCGAAGTCTTCCCGACTTCGACATCCAGGTTGAGGAAGAGCCGGAGCAAAGAATCACCAAGCTGAAAGATTACGCACAGTAGTCTCGCAGTGAAATAGAGAAGCTCAAAGCAGAACATGAGGCTCAGATTGCGGAGCTTCAACTTTGCATCATCCCGGAGAGCCCACTAGAAGTCAGGGAGCAGTGCCGCGGAGATATTCAGGGATCAGTAGCAAATATCTTAGATCTCGTGAGCAGCGCAGCAAAACTGCTAGAGGAAAGCGTTGACGCCTGGAAAAAACTGCAGGAAAATCCAGAGGTAGAAAAGCTGCAGGAAACCATCAAGCAGCGACAGACAGAGCTGGATGCAGTGAAAGCAGAAATTAAGACTCTGCCTCCTATGTAGAAGATGCTCAAGGTAAATCAAAGTAATGAACTCCAGCAGGAAATTGAGTCATGCAGAACGAAAGCAACACTGTTGGAAAATTCTATGCAGCCCTTTGTCAACGAGGCCTTGGAGTTGAGTACTGCTGCGGACAGCCAGCTCAAATTTCTGAAGGAGTATGATGCATTTGCACAGGAAAAATCCAGTGAAGCATCAGCAGCAGCATTGCAGGAGTTTGTGGAGGAGTAAGCAGCCGACAATATCATGCGTGGCCTCAACAAGCAGTTCACTACCTTCGCCAACAATATTCTCCCACCAGACAAGCAGCAAAGTGTCCCGGGACGGGACACTGGTGAGTCTTAGGGGCCTGTTGGGGCGTGCACCTTAACAGTCCTTAATTTTGGTAACTCTGCGATTTTTGTGGAAGCTTGTAAGCGGATTTGCGACTCAAAATAGTCTTAGGGGTGTCGGGGTTGAGTCAAAGCCCTCTTTTTTGTAATTGTCCATAAATTTTGGATGTAAGCCCATGATTTTGTAATAGTGCACTTGTATAAATAGGCACTCATGTAAAGATGTCAAGGGTATCTAATGACACGAGGATCATATGATGCGAAGAAGTTAGATCTATTTTGGGTTTTAAGGTCAATTCCCAGCTGTGTGTGTGGACGACCTCTGTAGCTGTGTGCGCAGAGGGTTTTGTAAGGAAAGGAACTGCAGCTGAGTGCTCAGCGTAGAGTTTGTAAGAAAGGAACTGTAGCTAAGTGCGCAGTTAGGATTGAAGGAAGGATCTGCAGCTGAGTGCGCAGATCAGAACTGTTGTTTTGTAAAGAGTTGAATAAAAGCAGTTCTATGGACGTAGCCCCTACTCTGGGGGTGAACCACGTTAAATCTTGTGTTGTGTTAATTTTGTGCTGTGATGTTTTCATGCTTTTGATAAGTAGGTGAATGCTAAAGTAAGATAACTGTTAAATAGTAACTTCGCTGTGAATTCCCAGTTAAGGGTTAAGCAAGTAACGTTATTTATCTAAACTGCGAAGCTAACTAAGTGAATGTCGAAGCTCTGTTTTGTATAAATATTTGTTGTTAAGGCTAAAGGTACAGTAATATCCCTCTTCTTCTTGCAGAAACCTGATTCTGCGGCACCCCATAGCTGTTTCGGGTGAGACTGCAACCTGTTCGCAGGTTGTTCCCGAAAGGGCCAACATTGTGGGTCTTTTTGTTGGTGCGAAGTTAAAGTATAAACCCCGGCTTTGCCCTATAGCCCAACAGAAGTTGATCTGAGCCCTTGGTGTGCATTTTGGTGACCTAGGAGTGCATTTCCTAAAATATACAAAAAATATCAGTTTGGCATATTCAAATATGAATATAATTTGGTATTGAAATATTATGTAATAAAAAAAATACAAATGGAGTAGAGAAGTATACATAATCCACTTGCCTTGAATGAGAATTTTAACATGTTCTAGACCAATATTGACATTATTGATTGTGTGTTGTTAGTGATGGCAACATCAATGACGAACAAGTTGTTGTTGATTAGAGGAAGCTTCACACTATTCAGGCCTTGAAAAGGAATGAAGAAGCTGGGAAGGCGATAGTGTTGTTCAAAGTTTAACCACAAATATAGCATAGTTGAATCCAATGTCATATTGAATCTATTGTGCCTGATGGCATGGATGGAAGCATAAAAAGATTATATTTGCAGACGTCAAAGCCACCCAAGAAAACTACGGATGAGGAAACAATGAGTACATGGGTGTGTATCATGGTCCAAGGAATCCATGTGTTAAATTTGAGCACAAACCAATCAAATATGTGATCTTTTTGTGCATTATACTGACCTAGGTGTGCATTTTATGAAGATGACTATCAAAAGACGGAATTTGGTCAATTGAAGCCTTTGGCGTGCATTTTTCTTGAACAAAGCAGGCATGTGGAATTGGAAAGACATTGCTTGAGTAGAGAATTACATGTATGAAGTTGATCTAATCCATTGGCATGCATTCTTGAGCCCTTGGTGTGCATTTTGGTGACCTAGGAGTGCATTTCTTGAAAATATACAAAAAAGATCAGTTTGGAAAATTTGAATATGAATATAATTTGGTACTGAAATATTATGTAATAAAAAAATAGTACATATGGAGTAGAGAAGTAAACATAAACCCCTTTCCTTCGATGACAAGTTTAACATGTTCTAGATAAAGATTAGCAATACTGATTTTGCGTTGTCACTAATGGAAACATGAATGACGAACATGTCATTGTTGATTGGAAGAAGATGCACACTAGTCAGACTTACATCATCCTCCGTAAAATTTCTAGGTACATTCCCCACAAAACTTTTGACAAAGTTCCCACCATCAACAAAATTTGCAAAGGAGATTACTGAATAAGAATTTTATTGTTTTCAAAGTAACTAAGATGTATTTTATCGAAACCCGCAATTTTCTCCTATTACTTGATGAGAAAAAGACAAAAAGAATAGTAATTGTTAGGGTGTATAAAAAATTTATAATGTTGTGAATTGTCAAATACAATTTCCAATTTTTTTTTCAGGGGCACTAAAGTCAGGCCAAGAAGAAGGGGGATAATGTTAAAAGAAAAAGAAAAACTCTTGAATTTGTCCAAGTAGTAAAATCCTCAATTAATATTACCAGAAACATATAAGAGTGTTGATGAATCCCCAAAATGGCCGAGTGTACAACAACACTTCCAAAACATTGATGGAGTTTTTTATAGCGATTAGCGGAGGTTTCTAAATTTAAAGCCTTCATTTAAAACATGCATTTTTCTGAAGATCTGTCCATTATGAAACATTGTAATTGAGGGACCCCCGTCAGAATTGGAAAGGACATATTACAGTTCTAAATAAGGTTTGAAAAGGTTACTTTGGGTCATTTTCCCCGATAACCAGGAAAATTACTAAGAGATAACAGTAACTACCGGAATTTTTGTAAGTAGGAAATTTCAATTGAATTAGAATTACAAATCTACACAAGTTAAAAAAAACTATTGGTTCTAACATATTATATTTGGGTTAAAAACAATGAAACAAAGAGTTATTTTTGTGTTGAATATTTACCATAATATCCCACTAATCCAAGTTAATTTTTCATTATATCTGGATATTTGATGGTTGTGCTGGTATGATATTTGTTTAACGTTGTTGCTATATATCTCCTCCAAAAGTTGTTCTACTAATTTAACCAACACTTAAAGAATCAACAAAAAAAAATAGATTAACAAACATCTTTATGAATAAATAATAATTAAAAATACTTGAGTCCATGCATACCTAAATGAGCTCCTCTCGGTTTCGAGAATAATCTATTGGATTAGTTTAATCTTGGATCAAACCTCCCCAGATATGACGGAGCAGCAAGAAATTCAACATTGACTTTGGTGTTGCTCTGTTGGATCAAGGGAGGTTTGCTCCAAGGTCATCCAAATCCTAATTTATTCTCTATTGACAGGGAAAACCACAAGAAGGTGGAACCTCTAATGGCCCCTCCCCCCCCCATCACATCACTCTCAAGTCCCCAGTACACAGACTATCTACTATAAAATATTTGAGAAAAACATAGTAAGAATCAAACATAGAAACTACTAAAACAAAAAAAATTAAGGTGAATGAAAGTATATGTGTATAAATGATAATTTCAGTTAATCAACATGTAGGTTGTGTACACTATTTTCAATTTTGTGATAATAAACAACAAGTAACATATGACATATAAAATGACATAAAACTTACAAACATGTAATTAACCCATGCATATAGGTAAATTATTTTAAAAGAATAAATCAACTTCATCTAAAAAAAATATCATTAAAAATTTGTTTCCATAATATGGTGCACAGTACAATCATTTTATTTTTGCTTTATTTGTTTTTAAATGAATTGACAAAGGAGGTCTCTATCTCCTTCTTCCTTTCAGTTTCTCTGGCCTCTGCATGTCTTATGGATTCCCTAGTCAGGTACTCACAACGTGGAGGTTGCTGCAAGGGGGGTGTTGGATCATCAGTTGCAATAAAAAGAAATTGTTAAATTGATATTTTTGTTATTATTATTACATGTATTTTATTAACAAAAAGAGAATTAGAGTGTCTATCTTTACCTAATTCCGTAGTGGAGGCACGTAGACTAGTTTCAAATGCGTCCATATGTTTGTTTTCTTGTGTAGCCTCATGCTCTATATGCTTTGGAGTTTAAACGAGAAAAGTTATAATTAAAACACCATTTGCAATTAAAAGTTTCTAATTATAATCCATACTACAATTTTTAAAGTAGCACACTACCTTTAGTAGGTGGAAATGGACCCTCACTAGGTTGTGTCCAACAACGGGGAAAATTGTATCTTCGTTGGTGACTGTTTAAAACAAACAAATTCATTACTTTATGGCCGAAAATAATAATAAATAATTCTACAAGTAGTAAATTGTAAATAAAGTTGGTTTGTTTTATTTAGAGTCGGGAATATTGAGTGTTGCAAGATTGTGATTGCCCCAATATTTGTTTGTGTTCAAGCACAACTTGATATCCATACTTGTAGCCAAGTTTGAGGTCTTCCTTTGTTAGAGTTTCTTTGAACATGTTTCCCTGCAATTTTGCATAATAACATGAATATTGATTCTTTTTGCAATTAAATTAAAATTGTCAACAATTTTTTGTAATGCAAATGATTTTTTTATACTTACAATTCATGCGGCTAGTCTCAAGTAACCACCCGGGCCTAGTTTGTGCTACCCATCTTTATCTATTGTTGCTTGTGTTTCGTTAGATGTGTCGGGGACCATATATTGAAAAGTTTCAAATACATAATTATATGTCCCAATGATGATATAAAATTAAAGATAAGTCATCTTATAGTTACCCTATTAAAAGAGTCGCATACCTTCCTGTCCTGGGTGGTGCCTTTCCCTCTTTTCGTAGTGTCTTCTCCTTTGCATCTTCTAGTAGGGCCTTCCACTTGCTCTCTGGAATCATTGGAGGATGCTCATAAATAGGGTTCTTTTGCATATGAACCCTATATTGGTCCCGCACATATTTTAAATATGTGTCTGCTTTTGAGATGACTTTGCTTGTGCTAAAGGAATCCTCACTAAACAGGGAAACCAATTTGATAATTAGTTCATCATTTAACATAGAAATTTGGGCATTCCACCTTGTGTGTATGGTGGGCCCAAAGGTATCCAATGTGAGGTCACTCACATGTCTATAAAATTCATTGTTTCCTGCAAAACAATATGATATTTAGTTTTAAATGATCATAGAATATACGTAAATTACAATTAGATTGTACATAATAATTAAAACGTTATTCTTAAATACTTGGAAGCTTGTCGATTTTCAAAGGGATTGGCTCATTGTTTTCCAAAAATGTAACCAATAGTGTTCCCATGCTAGTGACATGAGAATATCCAGGAAAGCATGCCTCAAAAACTGCAATGCCATGTTTTGTATCTGCATCATCTTGTGCACATACTTTTGTGCTTTGGTCAAAGGGTGCAGTACTGACATCGTCTGTAGTGGATGTATTGGTATGAGCGACTAGTGATTCATTCACATGTGGAGAGTGAACATGGAGGCCCGTATGCTCTGGTACAGGTGTAGGAATGACAGTGGTACAAACACTGCTCTCCCTAGGCTCATCCTCAGGATTAATAATCTGCAAATACTCTTGTGAAAATAAAGGGTTTTTTATAAATGACATATAAGAGTATAAAAATTAGAATCATAAATAAAAGTTATAAGTAAACATCTTTCTTACCTCGTAGCATTGAATCTGGTGCGCCATATCTTTAATCTTTTTATCTCTCTTCTATCCTCGGTCGAATCAAAAGCAAAGAAGCGAATTTGGAACTTAATTGTATCACAAGCTTTCTTACTATTTGCAATGGGTTGGTGGAGAAAAAAAATAATCCCAATTAAGCATTTAATCAAGAGGATATTTTGACTGCTCTAATGTTGGTCCCTTCCCTCTATCACACTAGCACAATAATATTTTCTATTTTACAAATCATATTGAGGAAAATCCAACTTGTGATTGTATATTATTAAATTACAAAACATATAACATGCATTATAATTGTTTAGCACATAGTAAGTGTTCAGGTATTTGGAATTTTTTCTAATGCCTAAAATATCCAAATAGAATTTTCAAATATTCTTGCAGATGGAGCTAAGATTAATCCCAAAATAAAATTTTATTGATTATAGTTAGAGATCATGAGAAGAATACATTAAACATTGCACTAGAATATGAGAACAAAGTATTGGAAGTGAAGATAAGGTTGAACAAAATTAATGCACCTAATAAAATACATTTTCATAAATAGGCTAGTGAGGTGATCTCTGCAGATTTGTTGCAGGAAACCTCGGCCAATGCAAAGTTAGAATAAAAAATATCTAAATTGGAGGGGAAACCCAAGCAAGAAAAAACAACCAGTAAATATTGGAAGGCACAAATTAAGAGGCTTGAGACAGACCTTATATCAATTGGGAAAGATACCAAGAATGTACAGGGAATAAAACATGAATACAAAATTATCAAATATCATGCACTATGTTTAGAGAAAATTTTCGAAGAGAAAATATACCTCTCGAAGATAGTAAAGAAATAAGCAGAATATGAAGTAATTCCAATGATTATTGCAGATATTTTCTCATATTTTTCTATATTTGTAATATTTGTTAGAAATTTGCTCTAGGATCATTTTTGTATATATTTTGTAATCTGTAAATAATAGGGGGTTTGAAGATTGAGAAGAAAGTGACTTATTGTCTTGTAAATATTTTTTCTAAGAATTAATCAAATATCAATGCGGAAGTACATAGTTTCCCTACCAGAGATTCATGTGATGATGTCTTGAAGTTTGTGATTTTCCTTTGTGTATGTTTCCTTATCTCAGTTTCTATTTGAGTGTGTAATCTTTGATATTTAATTAGAAAATATATGATCAGAATTCATCCATCATCATCATTCTGAATTCATAGCAATTAAATATGTTAACACATACAAATTTTGAGAGGTTCAAAATATTTTGGAACTATTGGATTGAAAAAGTAAGAGTTGAATGAAAAGAAGCCTACGTTGAAAATTGTGTGCGGTGACCAATGGTTGTGACCAAAATATTAAGAAAAAAGGAGCTAGGAGAGATGGCAGGGTCAAAGGAAAGTGGATATAGTGTTGGAAGTCCAAGTGACCAGAAGTTGTGACCAATTCTAAACTAATAAAATGCTAAAATTTGCAAAGTTGAGAAACAATAAACTGAAATAGTAGATTGATGGTAGAGGATAGGATCGGTCCCATCCACCGTAATCGTTCATTTCGCTGGTCCAACTTGCACGTTTTTTCTAATTTTCAAAGTGGTTTGAAATCCAAACCATGATGTTGAGTTTTACTATGTGGAAACTCCTAGTAGATTTTGCTACCAAAAGTGGTTCCGAATAAACCTCCTTTCGCAAGATCCAAAACCACTTTTCGAATAAAAAGTGTAATTCAGGAAATAAAAAATATTACTTTATTGTTTCGAAAGAAAACCAACATGGCAGGGACAACACACCAATGTTCCCCGCCAATACGAATTTAAAGTTATAACCGACCTTTCTTCTACCCCAGGTATTCCAAAAGACTCTGCAACTTGCATTTTCTCTTCCATGGAAAAAATTCAACAATTTATTCCTCTATGTAAGGATATGGACAAAAAAGAAGATTTAATAGTCAATAGAAATGGGGATGTGATTGAACCTATGGTGTATATAAGTATTGTATCTGAGTCCAAAGAAAATTTGAATGAACTTAGGTCATAGGGTATTCATGTCTTGAACATTTTTGGGTCTTTTGTATCATTTTACTCTAGAACCAACCCTTCCCTTCCCAAAATTCATCGGCTATTGTGCGTCCAACGATTCTCAGTCAAAGAGGGTAATCATGAATGTCAACGGTTCTAAAATCCTTTGTTCATACAATGCACAGATAGTTAGTGAATTCGTAGGGTTACCTGAATCATATCCCAATAATACTGAACCATTTATGGAAGATGGATTGATCAGAGTATATAAAGAAGGTAGTCCTGAGAAGAAAGTTGAGTTCTTATCCAAGGTCTTGAAAGTTGGTCAATCTATTGAAGATTCTTCTTTTCCATTTGATGCCAGTATTTTCCAAGAGAATGTGCAGTTGGTTGTGTCCTTATTGAGTCAAGTTCTGGTTCATAATAATGACAAGTTTGTTGATGAGGTTAATTATCAATGTCAATCGTTTTGACTCAAGTCAAGTCTCTTGATTTAATTTTGATGAATTCCTATCTAAGACAATTCATACCTAGCTAGTGAATTTCCACAATTTAGATACCAGACATATTTTCTATGCATGTTTATAAATTCCAATGTGGAAGAACTGAGTTTTTCAGACAAATTATTTTCTTTAGATCCTTCACATCAAATGAATATGTTTGATTTTGTCAATATCATCAAGTCAAAGATGTACAAAATCATCGACAATGTTGAATTTCCCATAGTACTTGACGACATGAAAGACATGTTGCAATTGGATCTTGAAAGTATAATTAGAGATTGTTTTTTATAAAAAAAATCATATTGTTGTAAGGGTCTATGGGTTCACTGAGGCTCCTTACCTCCTTCTAGTATTCTTAGCTCCAAGAAATTTTTCTCTTGAATTCGTTAGACAGAGGCTGCATTCAGAGGAGGAACATTTCCTTGGTTTCAAGAAATCATGTTATATTAAGTTCCCCTTTAGCATTAGAAAATTTGTTTTGAATAATAAGGAAACCCTTCCTATAGTAGAAATAATGTTACAAGCTATGAATTTCCAGGTTTCTAATAAAATAAACTATGACCCCCACCAAATCATATCTCAGAGAAGGAAACAAAAAAGAAGCAAAACATTTGAGCATCAAGCGGTGGAATATTTGAGAAAATCATATAATCTACTCATTTTTTATCAGGATCAACAAGAAGTAGAGGTTATTATTGTAGAATAAAACCAACAAGATACCAAATAAATTGATGCAACTCAAGTAAATCCTCTTGTTCCAGTAGTTCAAACACCAACAAAACTAGATTATGCCAATAAAAGAAATTTTTCAGAAGCAAGTAGTATGGATCTTGATGAATAAGTCATAGGTAAGCAGATAAAGATGGATCAACAAAAGGATGTTATAGACTTGGAATAAAAAAGTGTAGTCAGTTCAAAATAGAAAACCTTATCCCAACAACCATCAATGCAAGTACAACAGTACTAAGAGTTGATGTAATATCACAATATACAACAAAGAATAAGGAGTTTCTTGAAGAATCACAAAAATGGTTCCCTCAAGTAAGACAGTTATCAAAAGAAAAAACTTCATTTGTTGCAGCTAAGGACCTTGAGAAAAATAATTTGAAGCTAGCATTTGTGACTGATGGTGAAATATCATAAATGGAAGTTAAACTAGATAAAATCAATATTCCTGATAAAATTCAACTCCCTAAGAAAATAGGTGAAGTCCTCTATTATGACTTATTGCAATAAACATTGAAAATTTCAAAGATGCAATCAATGGTGGAAAGGTTAGAAGGGCAACTCATACAAGAGAAAGTGGAAAATAAAGAAAATCAAACTCAAATCAAAAGATTCCATGCATACATTGTGGCCCATGGAGCAGAACCTGGTAAGTTGCAAGTTACCAAGAAGCTCTTAGATGAAAAAGAGAACATCATTCAAATGTCAAAGAATAAGCTAAAGGTTCTAGGAACCCAACATATACAGACCCCAAAATTGAGAGCTTTGCAGCAAGAAAAATATACAGTCTACAAATAAATGATGGATTATAAAGGCAAGGTTTTGAAACTACAGGATGGAAAGCAGGATTGGGAGAAGGAGAAATATGAGTTGTTATAAAGTGAAGCTAATATAGTGATTGAAAAACTAACAAGTGAACCATCTATAATAGTTGAAGATCAATGAATAATCCTTCCATAGAAGAATTGACTATTTAAGCCATATCAGAAATTAGCTTGAAGGACAAGGAGATCAAGGAATTAAAATATGAAAATGAGAAGTGGAAGAAGATGGTCCATAACACTCAGGAGAAGAATAAGGCTTTGAATGAAATAATGCAGCTACAAAAGAATATTAGTGAACTCAAAGACAAGGTGACAGGAAAAACACCTTTGTAAGGAGAAAAAACACCTTATTTGGGATTCCCTATCAGCAGATATCACTAAGTTTAGAACATATATGAATCATGTCGATGACAAGAATTCCATAGAAAACACAACTTTATAGAGGTGCAAAGTGATGAATGATACACTAGATAAGAGAACCTTGGAAACAACCCAGAACACAATAAATTTATTAAATACATTAAATCAACTAGATATGCAAACACTAGGAATCAAGGATAGGGATACATCATCATATTGCCTAGGAAGATTATTGTAAAGCATCACCATGTGAAGAATGTGCATGCCAAACTTAGATCAAATCCTTCGGTAGGTTCAGATCTTCGAGAATTTATTCACGGAACTCTATGAAAATGGATATCCTTCATTATGGGATAAATATGGAAAGCTAATCTCACAAGAAAATTATCATAACTTAAGATTCCAAGTTCATATGGACCACTCAAAGTTTGAAAACATGACCAAAGGAATAATAGGGAAAGCCATCATTGAAAAAGTGGTTGAAGTCTTTGAAATGTTGGATCAATTTCAACTAATTAAATCAAATTTTCCTATTGTATCTTATGCAACATGTGTGGAGTTAGAATTGTTAATCAAAGAAACGGTGGACTATGAAATTCAAACTCAAGAGCAGTGGAAATTTGTTGAAAAGTTTGGAAAAACTAAATATAAAGTTCACCATGAAGGATGGCTGCTATGATAGTCGTTTCTTATTTGGATATTATATTGACCAATGTGTGGCACCCAAGATTGGTTCGATCTTCTGTCCCATACAAGCATGAGGAATATGACAGAGTGACATGGAAGAAATGGAGTTCCATAATTTTAGGAGCTTAGTTTAAATATGTTATTTTTAGCAAATAGTTGGTTATCGTTCTCTCTTTGATCATTTTTTGTATATAATTCTCATTTTTTAATGTAATACGGGTTGGATACTTAGAGAAAGAGACGACTGTGTATTGTAATCCCAATTCTTATTAATAAAAGTTGTGAGAGTAGAAGTTTAGAGTTTTTTCTAAGTAGAGATTCATGTGCCAACATTTTCTTGAGTCTATAAATTTTCCCTTGTGTATGTGTCTTTTGTATCATTCATATATGTTTTTCCTTTGTGTTTGAATGAGAGTATATGAATTGGAATTCATAATGCATGCTCTAGTTCATCGGATTCAAACACTAATACACCTTTATTCTAATGTTAATGTAGAATTCATTATGTTTGATGCTCTGTATTAATGGAATGTCTCCTTTAAAATATTCCATCATACTGCATCTATGAATTGTCTGAAGAAGTGATGTATATATTCCATTGAATGTTTCATCTTCTAGTATTTAATTGAAAGTAAATAGTTTCAAAGCCATATTTTCCAAGCTCATCAAGAAATGGTTACCTTCTTTTTGGGATGTAAGAACTCTTTATTCTTAAAATTTGAATGCAAAGAAATTGAAATTGACAAGCATTAGGAATGGGTTGAATAGTAACTAGAAAACAATGTTGGATTGTTCCTCTTTTGGCCAGGGAAAGAAAGAAAAAAACAAAGTCTAGGCCCATTTTTTAAGGAAAAAAAACAATGAAAATTCCAAGAAGAATTACCATATTTGTGCAGTCATTTTGTCTCCTGCCTTGTTTGCCACTAAGAATCCTTGTGCATTAGTCATTGCAGTCGTCGTGGGGGGTCACGGGTTCACCAGATTTGATTGTACTCAATGAGAATGACCTTCAATGAGCTATCCAATGGCAATCAATGGTTGTGCTTAGCGATGGTTTCAACTTTAAAAAAAAAACCGCGCTCATGTAGTCAGAATAGGAATCGATAATATATATATATANTGTTTTAATTTAAAAAAAATTGTAATTTTATTTTTTTGTTTATTTTTATTTTGTTTCTTTTAAATTTTATATTATATTATATATTACATAATAAATGATATTATATATTATAGTATTATGTAATATATAATTTATAATATATTTATATTCAATATTTAATATTAATATAATATTAATTTTGAAGAAAACTTTCCTCAATCAGAGGATGTAGCAACACTGAGTATAGACCACGGTGACGATGATGACAATGTTGATGATGATGATGCAACAACAATGACATTGATTATGATGACGATGATCATGATGATGACAATCATTTTGATGATGATTATGATCATTATGACAACGATGAAATTGACGATGACAAGGACGACGAAGATCATGACATTGATTATCATGATGAGGAGGAGGGGACAATGACGACGACGACGACGATGAGATGATGATGAGGATTAGGATGATGATGACGACGACAATGAAAATGATGAATTTTTTTGTGGTGTATGGTGCGTAAATGTCTTATCCCATTACAAACTAACTAAATAGCCAAAGATTCAATGCTAGATATGTGAATAAATTACTGATAGGACAAAGACTTGGGCATATTTTTATGGTGCCTCAGAAGGTGAGTCACCTTTGGGAGGATCAAGAGGAATTTGATGAATATATGATACTCATTCTTTTATGTTTGAAGCAAGTATAGGCCCTAATGGCATAGTTGATGAATTTAAATTTAACTCTTACACTTGTAGCTAAATGAAGTTGATTCACATGCATTATAGTAATGAGACTATAAAAAAATTCATGTCACGAAAACAAGGGACTTGAGTAGATTTTGGGATTCACCTTGCTTAAGTGGCTTGGTAGAAAATGATTTTAGATGGAAGAATACCTGAACCTTGCCACTGGTATAATTATATCACCAAACCTTTCCTAGATAGGTTGCCAATGGGGCCACCAAACCACTGGAAGTGGTCACTAAGGAACATATACAAGACTTATATGATGTTGTCATGGAAATTACATACTATTTATGAGAACTTTTGAAGGGAGGAAACAACATGGTTATATCACTTACGACCTCATAATAGTGTTTTGGATTTGAATACAACATTAGAAAATTTGAAGAAATGTTCCCAAGGAGTAAACAATGTGTCTTCTCTACTAAGGGACTTTACCACCATATTAATTCATGACATGGTGAGCCAACTTGGAATTCAACCAACTAATTACCACCACCTTGGATATAATTGCACAAAACTAAAAAACCATCCAACTACAACTTTTTTCTTTACTACGCAACTGCAATAAACCATAATGTAAAGCACATGTTAAAAGATCAAACAATAACCACTTTTGATGGGGTTAGATAAAATTCCATTTACATTGACAATGACATGAAGGGACTTACCGTTGATTTCTCACATGTAATGTGTCCACTCCATATGAAGAGAACTCTTCCTCATATACGATCCTTGTCATAGAAACTATGAATCAAACATCCAGACAAGCTTTGCAATGAATCTGTGGAATGTTAGATTTCTTGATGTACCGTATGCAGCTAAAACCATCATAGAATACTCAGTTATATCATATTGTAGTCTTGCTACAACACCGAAAAGAGATATATATTTCTTATGCTTTGTAGAAGGAATTATATATTTAGAAGGGTTTGCTAACCATAATCTAATAAGTAACCATATGATCCTTCATGACAAGAGATAGCTAACTCACACCTGGAATTTTTCATTTAATAATAAAAAGAGACTTCAAATTTTCTATAAGAGAATGAAGATATATTGGATGCATGAAATATTTATCAATCAATGGTTTGTTGGATTTCGTAGAAAGATTTGTTTTCCCTATTGTAAATTGGGTTATACAAGGTGTGATCAAATTTCCAGCGGCACATTCAAGCAATGCATTGTCAAGCTAAAAACTATGACTATAGAAATTTGTAACTAACATAGCAAATGATTATTTGATCTCTTTTAGATTTATGTTATACTTTTGTTGTTTGATTGTCAAATTATTGGTGTGAATCATTTTTGAGGCTCTAAAGCCTCTCATACCCTCAACGCATGGATATACTCTAACCATGTCAAATTTCAATGCATATAAGCACAAACTAAAAAAAAAATTAACATGGTCCCATTCAAAAGTCACTTTGTGCAAGGTCGAGAGGACATATTAGGATACTTTAGGCAAACAACTCGGAATTAGGGGGTTCAAAATTTTATTAGGTTGAATTTTGGAAAGGGTGACTATGCTCATAAAGACCTTAAAAACAACTTCATAAAAGTGATAATGTGACCTGAGGTACTTATGTAAATAAAGATAGTGTCGATGTTGAACAACCTTCCTCTAATATGCATCATAATAAATTACCAACCCTGAAATGTATCCAAAATAATGAATGGATTAAAACTTAGTTAAAATTATTCATGTTGTTAATCACTTGACTGGTTAAATTCCTAATTCGATCAGAAATATTTTTCAACTGCAAGTGAAACAATGTGAGGTAAATTGGAGTGGTTAAGGTATGTTTCACTTATAAAAATGTGTGGTTAAATCTCGAGTTTGAGATATTCAAGAGTGTGAATCATAATCAAATCTCTTATTTTCTCCTAGTACGATTTTACCCAAAAACATATAAAAAAAACCTCCATAAACAAACTAGGGACTCTCCTCTTCTTTGCGTAATCGAACCTCTAAACTTAACACACCAGGTCCCCAACTTTTATTTTTATTATTAGTGTATGTGTGTGTGTTGTTCAAATTCCTAATTCGATCAGAAATATTTTTCGACTGCAAATGAAACGATGTGAGGTAAATTGGTGTGGTTAAGGTATGTTTCACTTATAACAATGTATGGTTAAATATCAAGTTTGAGATATTCAAGTGTGTGAATCATAATCAAATCTCTTATTTTCTCCCAGTACGATTTACCCTAAAACCTATGAAAAAAACCTCCAGAAACAAACCAGGTACTCTCCTCTTCTCTGCCCAATGGCACCTCTAACCTCAACACACCAAGTCCCCAACTTTTATTATTATTATTATTATTAGTGTGTGTGTGTGTGTGTGTGTGTGTATTAGAGTTAGTGATTTTATTATTTTTCTTCCAAAATTTTCCTCTAACACATGCACACAATCATTACTTTTACTATATTTCAAATTCAAATTACAACCTTTGATATTCCAAGTGTTTTCAAAAAATTTACCACAAATGCAAAGTATTCATGAATTTTCAATAATTCCAAGTCCATTGCTAAAAAAGGGTGCAAAAACTATGTGAGTGTGCTTATAAAAATGCATGCCAAGTGTTGTAAAAGTGATTTATAGTAAAATATATTAATAAATTTTAAAAAAAAAGCTACTTTGTGAACAAATTCCTCAACGTGCATTACTAGATATTTTTTCAATGTGCATTCTTGACGATTTATTCTTCATGAATTCCTTAGGGTTTATTCAGCATGCATTTCTAACAGTTTATTCAACGTGCATACAACATGCAACTAGTGTGTATTCTTCTTGCATTCATCCTTCCTTGAACCCATACAACCATGGCACCAATTCAAACAGTGGTGACCTCTTCCATGACAAGAGTTGATACATGAGGTTCCCAAAAGGATAAGTTCACAATCAAAGTTTTCAAAGAGTGTGTTGAAACATGGAGAGATAGAAACAATTGTCCAACATGTGTGCTATATATCCTAAAAAGAGCAAAGGTTCTTAAATTTATATTTGGACGGTTTGATTTCCAAAATGATGAGATAGATGAGACCATAGAAACTTATCAATCATCACAAGCCTGATATTTTTGGTGACCGCATGAAGGTTTTTATTCATTGAGTTGAATATAGAACCATAGATATCCCTCATTTGTTGGCTAAAAAATTACATTATTCCCTATGAAAAAGTAAAATTAAAAAGGTTAAGTTCAGTTTCCCGAAAAGATTGCAGAAAATTATTCATTTGTATCGACCCAGTGTTCAAACAAGGCCTCTTAAAACTTACATTAGGAAACCAAAAAATAAAACCATTGAGGAAGAACCCAAATAGGCTCTTGTTGAAGGCATGGAAAATTTTGTTGATATAGTTTTCCATGCTGAAGATATTGATGCCAGTGGTGTAGAAGACTTACATGCATGTATGGATGAAGTTGAGGAGAAGGAAGGTATGGACAATTATATGGAAACATGCAATGATGATTTTTTCCATAATAGAAAGAATTCCTTATAAAGAGTTGGCACTTCAGTATAATTTCCCTATTATGGGTGATTTAACATCTACATCTCCTAGTTTAAAAGTGCACAATCCAGCATACAGTTTTGATAACATATTTGTTTTCTCAATATATAATAAAATGATCCATTACAAACAAGTTGCAATGGAGCATTATTTCTCTATATATAGATGGAAGGAAAAGTGTGAACTAAAGGAGAATGATATTTTAGAATGCATGAAGGATATTGCAACACTGCAATCAACAATTGTGTGGCTAGCACGATAATCAAAGAAAGACATCAACAACAAGGATATAATTATTAATGAATTAGGTATTGAGGTATCCAGAATTAGAGAAGAATGTATGAGGAGATAGATGAACTAAATGCAAATTTCTATAAAATTAAGGCTACATTTGACACAAAAATTAGTAAACTTGAAGAGGAGTTGAGAAGAAGACCAATGGTTCTTGATATACCTCCATTGGCATTTTTAGTTTCTTCTGAGGCTGAATTAGTCAAGAAATTGAACGAGAAAGATACATTTATTGAAATTTTAAAGGTTGAATTTGCAATAAATATAAAGAGGTCCGAGATAAGCATGAATCACAGGTTAAAGAATACAAGAAAACAGTGACTAGGTTGAACAAAACCTGCAATAGGAAAGCTAGTAAGTTGAAAGAGGGATATCTTGAAATTACACAAGAAGGACTCAAGATTAAAGAACTTGAAAAGGAAAAATATCAGCATAGTAAAGAAGGTGGTAATGAGGGTGGGGATATCAGAAAGGATAAGGGTAAAGGTAAAAGTTGGGGTACAAGAGTTGAACAAATCGGTAAGGGTAAGGGTAACAATAAAGTTCGGGGTACATGAGTAGAACAAATTTCTTTAATGCACTCAGATAAATCCCTTAAAGCATGATAAAATATTATACTTGACACTATTGCATTTATCAATGTTGTGGGTAATATGTATGCCTCACCGCCAATTATTGAATCATTGAAGCATAAGGTAGTTGAGATAGATAAAAGAATTACAGAGATAAACAAGGAACTCTTGAAAGGATGGAAATCACAGCATTTAGGATGTGACATGGAGATACAAGAATTGAAATCCCAGGTTTCTGATTTGCAGCAGTAATTACATAGGCCTGTGCATGAGGAAATACCATTTTTGTCTACTGTGAATGAGGAAAAATTGAGGGAACAAAAACTTGAGAATAAAGTACAACAACTCACTAGTGAATTGGTTGTATCTAAGTCTGAAATGAAATCTACAAAGAAATATCTTGAAAGAGTGGAGAAAGAGCACTTAGAAAAATATAACAATAACTTTCAATTGTCAATTAGCTAATGCAAGATAAAGCCAACTTGAAAGACATATTCTAATAAAGTTAATGAATATAAAAAAAATAGACAATCAGATATTCGATGTAGTGCTAGAACAATTATAGGCATCTATAGAAGGAAAGAGAGACTATACTGAATATTCTTCTTCTCAAGAGGAGAGCTTGTAGAATCCTCCCAAGCATCTTAGAGTTACTGAATACAAATTTTTAGGTATTGTATTCATGTATATACATTTCAAGATATACATATATTATGTAAACATGCATTATATATGATTATATTTTATGTTAAAGTGCATTATTAAATATGTTGTCAGTCATCTTTGAGGACTTAATTTTATGTCTCTTTCTTGGATTTTTTTATCTGGTTATGCTCTCACTAATATATATTTACTCTTTTATTTTTGGACAATGTAATAGAATTTGATAAGCTTATAGCATACTGAACCAATAAATCGGTCCTATAGAATATACTAATTTTATACTTGAAATACAAAGGAAGTATTTTTTTCCATAATTGAACAAATTTACAATATGCTTAGTGCATCATAAGCTCAAATTTACGATAGTAGAACAAATTTACAATACCATGACAATATTTGCAGAAGAAAATATAGAGAGCAAAGAGAAAACGACAATTGGGGGGGAATCAAGTGATAATCAACGTCCTTTCTCAGCATTAAAATAATATAATTTAAATTAGAAGAGATATTAAATTTCTTCAATTAAAATATACCTGTAATTTATCATAAATTTATATCTAAAAATTTAATAAATGTGTTCCCTACTCTATGTTTCCTACCTATACATAGTAACTTTCACATAATGGAAGCTGAAGCAAAACTTGAGATGTTGTAAGAAATATGAAGCAGAATTATGTAAGGATAAAAGTACACATATAACAATGAAAAAGTGTGTAAAAACATTGAATAAATAGTCTACAATTTGATTTAGTCAAATTCACCAATAAATGAATCTTGGGCGTGCATTTTAATGAAGCAAGGCAGTTTTGGCCTGCTTCACAGAAATGCACACCCAACCTTCATTACAAGGCCAAATTGAATTATTCAACTTTGGGAGAATTTTGTAATCATTAAGAACATTAATACAAGTAAATTTTTAAAAAATTTCACATATAAATTTATGTTGTGCAAGAATACCCTAAATTGGATTGATTTCAAAGGGTAAAGGTCAGTGTTTATGTGCCTCGAATAAATACAAACCAAGACCTGTACTTAATTGATAGTGCAATAATGATCAGTCCAATGTAAATATAAAAACATTTTCTACAACATCTCATTTTCATTTTCCTAAAATGAAATGTTATACACGGAAATCCAAGTCTGTTGGAATAACAATTCATCATATCTGTCAATGATAACAATCAGAACAAATATGCACTACCAAGACAAACCAAGTACACTCCTGGTAATTAAATTTGAAAATAGACAATGTTGGAGAAATACATAACCTATATAACCTTGCATTAGGTCTAACAAATATCCTACATAACTATGTTTCCTCACTTTACACAACTTTCACAAAATCCTCACCGAAGCAAAACTTGGAATGTTGTATCAAAAATGGATATGCCAATATCATTAATCTTCTTCCTCATCTAAATCATCATCTGAATCATCTGGTTCATAATCGACGTTGAAAGTATTTTCCATATTAGCATCATCATCAATTTCATCATTTCTAATGACATCATTGTCTATATCATCATTAGGAACATTGTCTCCTAGATTTGGTTCTACTTCTTCATCAAGTTATTCGTCTGACACATCATCGATATCATATTCATCTAGATCATTGTCTCCAACATCTCCTTGAAAATATTCGACATCTTCATCTGACACATGAACTAACTACTCCTCTACATCATCTTCTTCTTTGGTATCCTCTTCTTTCGATACATTATACTTTTTCAGTTTGTAAATTTCTGCAGTGAGGTAGATTAATAGTAGGGTTTTCCAGAGAATCCATAGTGGTCATTCTCTGGAAAACCCTACATTATACTTTATCAGCCTTCCTCTTGGATCATATCTAACAACATATGACCAACCACTCTACCTAGAACCTATGAGTAAAATACATGTTCACATTAGCTAGGAAGAACATAGGGCTCTGATCTTGGCTCAACATTCCTTGTATTAACCATGGTAAAATCGTTAGCATGCTCAATAACTGTTATATCATGATCATGTTCATTCACTCGTGGCATGTGCCATTTGATATCGAACATAACTACTTTGAAGGATTCAAAGTCACACTCAAATATATCTTCCAAATACCCATAGTATCAACTTTAAGAGACTTCCGGATGTCTGTCTCTTCTATGAGAAACATTATTAACCTCAAATACTATATTTATCCCACTATCAGAAGTTTTCCTCTTTTAAGACCATTGCATCACATAGACTTGCGGTGTTTCACCTGTAATATGCCAGACACATAAAAAAAATCCATTGTTAATTGATAAACATATTTATAGTTATAAATTATCCAAATTAAGAAAAAAAACACTCCATATAGATCAATACATTATTTAAAAAAAAACTAAATAGTATGGGTGAATATGTTTGCTTGTTTATATTTTAAACCATGTGCTAAATCAATTTCCTCTCGTGTAAGATTGGCATCCCCTTCATGTTCATCTTCTTTGACCAATGTAGACACACCTTCCCATGTTAACCTACCATGATTACATTCCATACATCAGTCAATCCATATATGCATCCAATCAACATCGTTTCCAATGTATAAATGTATTGCATCCCACTCTGAAGCAGTTATATTAAAATAAAACAATTTGCATATAATTAGTAACCATGTTATACCTTCATATTAATAATGGACTATGTAGGAAAACTAAAATTTAAATAAGTGTGAGATACATAAAAACAAAAAGAAAATTGTATTATAAATCTCCCCCTTCTACTAACATCTCACTTTCCTCATTCTAGCTTTCCCTAGTAGGTTCTCCCCTTCAAATTTGTTGATGGAATTGACATCCTAAATGTGATCCATGTTAACAGATTTAGTTATTTTAGGAATATATTAAGTAATATAAACCATGGTTTGATATACTATATATCCCTCTACCATAGAACCCTAAGGACGTGATCTTTGTCTAACCAAATCCTTCAATGATTTCAAGTGCCTCTCAACCATGTACATTGAACTTGTGTGTATAGGCCCATGCATTTCTATCTCCTCAACTTGGTGTATGAGGTAGTGTTCTTGTGCATTGAGAAATGTCGGAGTTAGATACTTTATCATTTCACACATTAGACGAGGAATTTACACCATCCAATACTTTATATCTTATTTATCAATATCTTTAGATGACAACCATCTACAAGCTATGTAACCAAATCACAAGTTTCAACAACAAAATGGTATACAGTATGCATTACAAGTAAAACACATGCAATCAAATATAAGTGCGTTATACAATTGATTGAACAAATTGCACTTTGCACTGAAATCACCACTTACCTCATGTATTTTCCAATATCATATATAACTTGTTTGAACTTGTTCTCAAATTTGTTTGGGAGGGAAAGAGGTAGAACATACTATAAAAAAAAAATGCATCATTAGGTATTCCAGAAGTAGACAAAAAAACACTAACAAGATGTTTCAATAATATACAAATATATACACCAAAATAATTACCTTAATGAAGGTATGCCAATCATGAGTTTTTACCCCACTTAATTCACCTTTATTTGTTAGGATATTCTTTATGTTTGATACAGATGGATAGAGGTGGCCACCCACCTATTCCACTGGCTCAAAATAATGTCCATTTTGGAAGTTTCCTAATAATTTTTCTACGGATTTTCATGTCCCAAACTTCTGGGGCCGTTTTGAGGCCCTAAATGATGTTTTTTGGCGATTCGGGGGAAGAGCGGTTGATAGTGGCATGCATTTTTTTTTAATTGAAAGTTGTAAATCTCATATAGACCTTTCCAACATGCTATCAAGCGCCCAAAATAGAGAACGTATGAAACAATTATGACCCCGAGAAGTTGATTTCTCAACTAACCACCTTGGGGCTGCAAACTTTATGACGATTCATCTTTTAGGGTTACGTTTTCGATGTTTAGGGTTATTTCCCTCATGATTATGATAAATAGGCCCTTTTGGCCTCTTTTTGTATTCATCTTAGAACAAATGAGTGTATCGGCCACATCTCTTCTCAGATATAACTACCATCATTCTATTTGTTTTATTTTACAGTTGGTTATATTTTCTCCATTTAATAGAATATGTGTTTACTCTATCATTGTGTTCTTGTAATACATATGTGTTTATGGTTTTATATATGTTCTTTCATTTTGTTCTCACATAAATATTGATCATCGGTATCAGAGCAATCTTCTCTTTGATTATTTCTCGGTGCGTGTCCCCAATGAGGTCAGGGTATAGAGAGTTGGGTCTCGAACTCGTTTTAGTTGGGGAATATTTCTCTTGCCATCCCAAATGGCCTACCATTGTGGAAGAAAATAGAGATGAAAAATCAGTACATCCTATTAAGTTGTTTCTCAAGGAATCCCTTGCGTGACCGAGGAACAATATGATGGATCATTTCTCCCAGATCCTTTGACGAATGCCGGCATCGACAGATGCACCTTCAACGAGTAGTCATTTTGGAGATGCAAATCCCTTCGAGGTACACGTTAAATTTGGTATCCCTTTATTTGAAGACTATATCAATGTTGATTCCCTAGATAAATGGTTAAATCTGCTAGAAGGGTATTTCTTTGTCCATAATTTTTTCGACAAGGAAAATACCACCTTTGTGCTCCTTAAGGTGGTCCCCCATGTCAAAATTTGGTGGGATGCTTATTGTGAGAAAAATTAACAAAGGAGTTTGGAATGTTTGAGGCCAATCCCACTTGAGCCTCTTTTATAGATATTGTTAAGGAACAATATTACCCTATGGGAAACTATGATGACCGGTACACAAAATGGGCCATTCTGTGTTAAGAGAGGGACAAAATGGTGTTGGAGTACACCAAAAACTTTCAAACCTTGTGCACAAACATGGGTATAAAGGACACTAAATGGAACCTGATACTGAAATATCATAGTGGCCTACATTGGTACACTTGAACAGATATTTTTCATGTACATCTCTTGATTGGGATCCTCCTATCAGTATGCTATCAACACGGGCATAAATTTCAGCAAAAGAACAAGCGATACTTTGGACCTGCACATAAGCAGGGAAAGGGAAACCCTAGCTCGTAGAACACAAGGAAAGGAAAGGAGAACTAGTCCCAGCCACAAGCGAAGAAGGGTAGCAAAAATATAAATAAGGACACTAGGAAGTGGTGTGAGTTCCACAAAATCCCTTGGAAAAACGTTGATGAATGTCACCCAAAGCAGTTATTGGTGGTCGAGATCAAAGCTTCAAAATAATTTCCCAATTTTGATTCTAATTCAGAACCTAATTTCATAGCCAAAAACTAGGGGAAGCATATCATTGATGTAGAATCTAGTGTCACCATTGCTACCACATAGATCCAACTAAATGAACTTGAAAATTCAGAGGTAGAGGAGTGCCTCTTCTAGTTGCAGATGTGGGTGAAGGGAACCCCTCTAAATTTTGTTGTTGAAAACGACAACCAAAAGGACATGATCTCAGCAGATGTCATAAAGGGATTAGAGCTACTGAAAACACCACACCCACAACCATACACTATCGGTTGGCTAAGAGAAGGATGAGGCATCCAATTCAGTCATCAATGTCGCTTACCATATGGCAGAGTCCATTCGAAGACGAGGTAATGTGTGATGTGTCCCCACCTGAAGTCTGTGATGTTATTTTAGGACAACCATACATGTCAAATCACCATGCTTTATATGAGTCGTGACCTCATAGTGTCATTGTCACTTTGGGAGGACAAATCTATCGGATACCAAAGATAGTTGCACCTACAACAATCTCATTGACCCCAACCAAGTAGTGCAGGTTGATAATCTCCCACAATGAAAAATTTTCCCTATTCACAATTGCCTCTAAAGGAGAACATCATATAATAGACACCTCCACAACCTCTACACAAGGTGTCTCTACTCAGCAGAAACAAGAACACAAAGTCATTGTTTCCTCATCTATCTAAGTACCTCTACAATGTAAGGCCATGCATTCAAGGTGCTACTCAACAAATAAATAATCCATACAAGTTCAAACAAAGGATAACATGAAAACTATAATTATTGAACAAATCCAACACCCCCATCAACAACAATTGCATCCCTCTTGGGATGTCAAAGAAAGGAAACCTTTTCACTTCAACAAATGCCGCACCAAGAGATCAAATCAACACAGTTCCAAATATGATAAGGGATTTGATGCAATGGAGACCATTACTTCCTAAGTGGGTACTAAAGATCTATATGGATATTGGTGGCCACCCACCTATTCCAGTGTCTCAAAATAATTGTCTATTTTGGTAGTTTCCTAGTAATTTTCTAAGGTTTTTTGGGTCCCAATCTTTCATGGTTTTTTTGAGGCCCTAAACGATGTTTTTCAGCGATTTGGGGGGGATGGTTTACAATGACATTCATGTATTTTCCAATATAAATTTTTGAATCTCGGATAGACCTTTCCAGCAGGCTATTGAGCGCCCCAAATGGAGATTATATGCAAAAGTTATGACCTTGGAAATTTGATTGTTCAACTAACCACCATGGGGCCACAAACTTTATGACGATTCATCTTCTAGGGTTATGTTTTGGACATTTAAGGTTCTTGACCTCATGCTTATGATAAATAGGCCCTTTCCTCCTCCTTTTGTATTCAACTTGGCACAAATGAGCGTAGCGACCACATCTCTTCTCAGAGATAGCTACCACCATTCTAGTTGTTTTATTTTACAGTCTATTATATTTCCGCCATTTAATAAAATATGTGTTTATTGTACATTGTGTTCATTGCAATATATATGTTTTTATGGTTCTATATATGTTCTTTCATTTCATTTTCACATATATTTGGATCAATGTTTGAAGAAAATCTAGTGGGAAATTTAATTTTCCAATAACCTCTTTTACATCATTTCTTTACTCCTCTATCAATAACCATGGAAGGGCGCTTATATTTTGGTCTCCATCACCATTTGAATCAATCACACTGCATAATTGGCTTCCTTAATATCGTTACAAATCTTGAATTTTTTTCTTTGACACTCCTTCCATCTAGTTTTTTCCATAATGGTTTTGTTACATTCTTCCTGATGTGCATTGTATCAAATAAATAAACAACCTCTAGATGTCCATAATACAGGAGTCTACTAAATTGCTTGGGATAAATTTTCATTCCTCGTGGAACCACCTCATTATTCATGCCTTCATCACGACCTTCAATATGAATCATAATTAAATAAATTACAACAATATTTTAAAATTAGTAAAGTGATCAAAATGCAATACAAATATAAAATATTCCAAACATTTCATGTATATGACAAATAGATGATTTGATCTATTTTATTGCAGCTCCCATAGACAAGGTGTCATTCTTTGATGTTTTAATCCAGTCTCTTCTTTCCCATTGAAAATATATTTTTTGGTAGTATGATACCTATGGTTCGACTTAGAGAGGAATTTCCTATACTCATCAAACGCTTCCTTTCGTAAACTTTGCGAACGAGGAGATTTCATCTTAGGACCACAAACTGGACATGCAAATTTACCCTTTGTTTGAAGACATGCAAGAGATGGAGGAATTTATATATCAATTATTTGAAGTATGTGTAATGAAGGGATAATTTTAAAAACATGCATGATATGAATTTCATAAAATTAATAAATATTAAAGTGCAGTGTAACATTATAACCTACGATAGAAATGTGTTAGCCCTGGGGCATTGTGAATTGTCCATACAAGCATTGCATGGAGTTCAAATTCCCTTTTTCGGTTCCCTTTTTCGGATCATACATATCATACGTAATGATTCCCCTCCATAAATATAGTAACTCGTCGATAAAAGGCTCAAAATATACATTCAGATATTTAACTTGGTACTTACCTAATGGATTGAACATACAATACATATTTGCTACATATATGATTAAATGGAAAAAAATATCATACATAATTATAAGACATAAATGAACATATATATATATACATATATACACACACATACACACACACACAATAAAAAAATAAGACATATTTATGAAACAAATAAGACAAATGAGATGTTACTATAGTAAAAAAAATATTCTAAAAAAATACCTGGAACAATCATTGTCAACATTGTGTGCTCCCTCTTTATTGACATCCACAAAGGAATGTTATCGTTGATAACAAAAAAGGCCACACTGAGTAAGTAGATATTAGCTCTCCAAATGGATTAACACCGCATGTTGCCAATGAAAGCCTAAGATTATGAGGTTCTTCTTTAAACTTTAGCCATCTTTCCTCTATATTCGAAAATACATATCCATCCGCAGGATTTCCAAGAACACCATTTTTGCTTATGTTCTCTGCTTGGTAATCCATAAACTTTGCTATGTTTATGCACCTAAATAATTGTTGGAAATGTGGAATAATGGGAATATAACGAAGAACCTTGCAAGGCACCTCTTTTGTTACTTGATCAGTTCTATATATATTCTTTTGACATTTCAATCATTCTTCTTTCGATGCATGTTCATTATAATATAGAATATGACCATCAGGACATGCATGAATAGCTTGATAATCCATTCCAATATCTTTTATTATGGCATGTAAATCTCGGTATGTGCGAGCCAAACATTTGACGGTGCTAGCAAAAAATCACCTAACAATATACAACATAAAAAATAAATACTGGTTAACGTAAAGAATATTAATCGTGCATATTGCATCCAAATTTTATAGATGAACTACCGAAAAAGATAGAGGAAATAAGGCTATCTTTATCATCATTTACAAAATCTGGCGAAACATATTACATACCTTAGGATTTGTGCGACACAACTATTTTACAAACCATTCATAACATTTAACCTCACCAACATCACCATAGCATAGAAAAGACTTGTTTTGGAGCCTTCATAAAGAGGTTGGATTTCCTTCTCAAGTACAAGTATATCAAAAACACCATCAATGTTGCCATCATCATCCATTCCAGCATTAAATGTTTCTTGGATCTATCTATTTGTCCCATATTATTCAACTATGTTATTATCATCGACATCTTATTCCATAGGATCATTATTAACCTGATTTTCAATATTCGCTCCACGTTCCAATCGTGTACAACCACTTCTTCCTCCATGGGCATTGCCCTTGGGGGCGTTCCTTTATAATTACAAACAATCAAGTAATATAAGTGTATATAACAAATATTAAAATGCCACAAATGTTTACAAATGCAATCAATAGAAAGACATATAATGAATAACTTATTACCAAGGAACCTTATTCATGTTGGCATTACTAGATATTGTTAGCATTGATGTCAACATGAAGACATTGGACAAGGTTGTAGAAGTTTATTGGAAGTTTCTGCAATTAAGACGAGATCGTCAAGACCACATGAAAGAATAGTTTGCATACCAAGAAGACAATGATGACATTAATGGTGGGGATGTATTGACTACACATGAAATTTATGATGTTTGGTTCACAAGGCTGGAAGTATAAAAGGATCAATTTGGAAGACCTAAGGATACCTAAGGAATCTTTAGTTGAGGAAAACTTGAGTATATGGGTGTGTGCTATGTTCTAATGACTACATGTGTCAATTTATAGCCCAATCCAATAAAATATTTGCATTTAGTGTACATTTTGGTGACCTAGGAGTGCATTTCTTGTAGGTCATTGTCTAAAGGCAGAATTTGATCATTTGAGGAAATCGACGTGCATTTTCTTGACCACAATGGGAATTTGGAATTGTAATAACATTACTTGAGTAAAAACAAATCTAATGAGATTGATTATACCTCTTGGCTTGCATTCTTAAGCTCTTGGTGGGCATAATTGTGTGATAGATTACTACTAGCCCTACAAACATTGAATTAGAACATTCTTTGACTTTGGCTGCCATTTTTCTGCAAATGGCATGCAGTATGAGTTAAGGAAAGGTTGAAATATAATGAAATAATATCTATTAATCTTTTTTTAACAATTGGAATGACTCCATTTTCATCGGGGGTGCATTTTTATGGAGATAGTGAAGAAACAAAGCACTTGTGCATTCAATATTTTAAGTATGAATAGTCAGCCTTATGAAGCATATTGAAGGGACCAAATGGATAATGAAGTAGGAATTTTCTTGAACTAAATGGAACAAAATAAAGGCCTGATGTAACCATAAAAAAATCGTATTACAAAAAATGGAAATACTATATTAGGTCTATCCTAAAACAGACCTAATGAACAATTGTGTGCAAAAGACAATTAGGTCAGACCTAATTGAGTAAGAAGGCATATAAACAAGAGACACAAATATTCATTTTGAAGTGCCCTTGTTCTTGAATGTGAAAGTGTCTTGGGTGCGAGGTTTCAGTACTAAGAAGTCTACAATGAACTAAATGTGATAAAAGAAGACTTGGAATGAATGGCATTGATTAAGCGTGATCAGTAGGTTGATCTAAATATAACAAGTACACTTTGGTACTTGTGGAAGAGTTTTGACATCCCTAGGGTTATATTCTTGAGCAAATCTTGTTTGATATTGCTCCCATCGGGAATTCATGATGGGATACATGAATGTAGCCAATGTACTTGAGCTTGTATGACAAACAAGATGAATGTGACGAATAACTAGAAGTCTTTCAAGGTTTGAAAGCTTTCATGCATGAAAAAATTGTGAAGTAAGACCTGGTATACAGGGGTTCATCCTTGTTTGAAGTGTCCTATTGGTAATGAAGTATTTTGAAAGACTTGAATATTGTTAGTGACCAAGACAAATTTGTATACCTAAGGACAAAGTTTGTGCTATTAAGAAATCAATTTGAGAGGACAATCTTGTAACTCTCAGTTGGACAAAGCTATCGAGTTTTAGGGTACATATTAATGTATAATTTGTTGTGTTGGAGGGCATTGAATTGTGATCTCAGTGATGTAGAGAAATAAATCCAAGAAATAATTTGTCATTTTTGCCAAGAGCTGAGAAGAAGAATATTGTAAATTGGTACATTTCTCCATTGGCAGGTTGGATCGTGTTTGCAAGTTAGGACTTACACTTGAGCATTCGTGTCCTCGCATATTATTTGGAGTTGAGAACTGCATGAAGGGTCTTGCACTTGAGAGTTGGATCTCTCCTCATTCAGTTGGAGATGAATACACTTGAATATTGTTATATTCTCCCATATTGTGTATTATAGGCAGCATCAATGTAACATATTGAACATTCCAGATATATTTGTCGTGCACTCTCTTGTTGTTGGTGTTTACTTCTATTGATAAGTTATGATTAGAGGTTAAGGAGTTAATATTTAAGGGGTAATTAAGGGCTAGGGATATGGGTGCTTAATTTTTAGGGGTTTATATGGGGTCAAGGACTAAGGGATTAGGGCTTAGAGGTTAAGGGGTTAAGGTTTAAGGGGTAATTAAAGGTCAATGGATTAGGGTACTTAATTTTTTAGGGGATGTCATTATTGTGTTTGGACCTTGAGGTACAACCTTCGTTGTAAGCCAGGGTAATAGCTCCCAGTGTAACATCATGTAATGTATTTTTTGAGCCTCTCTAGGAGAAGTCGACCCTATTAGGGTAAGAGTTCGGCCCCATTCATGTATTAGGTCAGTCATTTGAAAGGTATAAATAGGCAGGCACTCACTCACTCAAGTTGGCATGAGGAGAGATAAATAGTTGTAGAAGGCTTCTTTTTATTGGGTTTGATCATCTTGTGTTACAGTCTTTGTGACAGAACTATTATGAGGAATTTTGCAAGGTTTTCTCCTTTATGGTTTCCCCGATAGTACAACAAATTTTAATTTTAGGGGGGGTTGTCTTCTGCCTTCTAAAGTCACTTTTGGGGGCGGTTTTGGCTTTGGAGGTGGTCTTTACAAAACCACCCCTAATAGCACCAAGGGTAAAAGTTTGTACTTTCAAGGGTGGTTTTGGAAGAGATCAAAACTGCCCCTAAAAGTGACTTTTGGGGGAATGACTTTTGGGGGAGGTTATAACCCCCAAAAAGTGACTTTTAAGGGTGGTTCTAAACCCCCCTCATAGACACCTATGGGGATGGTTCCAACCCCCCCCCCCCAAAAGTCCTTATTACAAACCTTTGGGGGCGGTTACAAACCCCCCACGTAGGTATAGGGGTAGTTTTGATCCCCCCCATAGGTTCCTACAAGGGCGGTTCTAAACCCCCCCTAAAAATCCATCTCATAAACCTTTGGGGGCGGTCTCAACAAACCCCACCCCCAATAGCACCAATGCTAAAAGTTTGGACTTTTAAGGGAGGTTCTAGAAGAGATCAAAACATACGCTAAAATTGGCTTTTGGGGGTGGTTCAAACCCCCCCTAAAAGTCTTTATTACAAAAGTTTGGGGTCATTTATAAACCCCCCTCGTAGGTACCTACAGAGGTAGTACGAAAGCCCCCCTAAAACTCTTTACAAAATTATGGGGGCGGTTATGAACCCCCCTCATATAAACTTACAGGGGGGTTTTGAATGCCCCTCGTTGTAACATATAAGGGAAGTTTTGAACCCCCCTTGTAGAAACATATAAAGACAGTTTGAAATCCCCCTTGTAGCAACATACAAAGATGGTTTGAAACCCCCCCTATAGCCATAATAAATTATAATAAAATATACTTTATTTAAAATACCAATATTGCAATATTATTAGGGCACGAAGGAATTGAACCACCAACCTCCTGCTTGTAAGGAAAGCGCTCTTCCATTGAGATAGCACCCTTTAAGAATTGGAGATATTTGACAATGATTGCATATTCCATGACAGGGGTACAATAATTAAAATATAATGTGTTATACCATATGTATTATGGCAACAATACAGAACAAAGATCAGGTTTGTTTCATCATCAAACAAATTTGCAAAAGCTATCATTTAAGCTAAAAACACATGCCAACTATAAAAGGCATCTTGACTTTAATTGTTCAACAGTATTATGCCCAGTATGGAGGTCAGATGGAGGGCATGTTTTACTACTCTTAGAAACAAAATTACCAGTAGTAATCATAGCCCTAACCAAGAGTTTTATTAATGATATTACATGCTACATATTTGTGATAAAAATACGTCAAAATTAGCAAATAACAACAAATCTTATAAGAATTTACAAGGTTACTGAAAAACTAGCACATGTGTCTACCTCTGCAAATAAAGAACTAATGAAAACAAGGTATTTGTAACTCTTTTCAATGCATCTATTCAACGTAGATTCCAAACACTATAGATCAAGTTTCCTTGTTTCAAAGGCCCAAATAAATATCCCATTGCACCTTGTGAGAATCTCAATTTGTTTTTATGAGTATCATTGGTAATGTACAACTATAGTGACCAAATAACCCAAATAAAGAATGTAAGTTAGTCCTAGAGAAACTTGTTTTCCATGTTGTCTCTTTAACATTGCACACATATCTACCCTAGAATGTGGGCTAATCCAAAGTCTATTCACATAGTTAAACAGAAAGTAGCTCCCTGGCATTCCTCTAGTAGAACTAAGTTGTGATCCTAGCCTCCTACTATAGAAGAAGCTATCACCTACTGATAATAGACTTTATTTTAAAAGAACAAGTTTGGGGGACTGCAAATATGTAATTTTCCATCTAAGATGGGAGTTGCCAATAAGATTCTAGAAAATACACATATTTGCAACTCCTAGACATGTTCAATATATTGCATTGCTCAGTTTATGCAAAGAACATTGATGTATATACCACCTACAAGGAAAGTAACTATGTATGTTTATTAACAAGATAAGTAATATAATTTATTTTCAAATATTAAAGCCATAATAAAAACATAACTATTTGCATCTTCAATCAGTTACCATGGAGGTACATGACACTTTGGCTTGCTTTAGAAGAATGAAAAAAGCATTTATTAGCTATTAAACTGTAAAGATGAAATCATTTAGATACATATGAAAATATTTTAAAAAATCACAGGACATATATCGCTACTTTTGTTGTCACCTAAGGCTTTATTGGAATTATTTTTTGTCTTCCATGGTGGACACAAAATCATGCCGCTCTTAATGCAATGGCACTTAAGGGAGAGTAGATAATATCTAAAAATTATGGTAGGTTAGATGATCTTTTTAACTATCACACCGAAATTATTGCGCCACTAGTCATGACACATTTGATAGAAGATCCACCAAGGAACCCATTCAAAATAATGATAGATGATGCTCCCAATACATGTTATTATGTATATCAATGTATTCTTCAATCCCACTTTCTATACAAGACTTGTTAAAAGATAGTGAATGGATTGTGCCCATCTCTAATCCACAGAAACAAAATATGATTTCTAATTTTCCAAAAGCATTGATGTATTTTGTAGTTATAATATATGTATAAAAAGTGACCTAAAATTTAATGCCCTTTTCTAGAGCTCAATTATTTCCAAGTCTCTCTTTATGATTTTGGATTTCAGTTTAAATTGCAATCAGTCTCCAAAAATGCAAAAGCTAGTGTTGTCATGACTAAGCAAAGTCCCTAGAAATGGTTATTTTTGGTAGATTTAATTTCTTCATCACTGAAAAAATTTATAGCCAAACTCTTATTTTCTCAATGGCAGTATGTTTAAACGTTTCACCTCTCATATCGGAGTATGAGAATGTAACAATTTTCCATGGGAGTGATGCAATACTACATTTCAAAGTGCGTGGATTATACAAAAGGTCCACCAAGTCAATTCACCCATGTCTAGGGAATCATCAATATGCAACAATATAGTTATCCTTTACACCCTCTGCTTTTAGAGGTAAATGTGTTGCAATCTATGAGACATATCAACACTTTAATCCCCTCTACATTGAAGTAAGTCTCATGCTTCATTAATGTAGTTTGAGCCCTTCTTTTTTAGTGGTTCACTCAGATAGAAGGGTTGGTTGTGAGAGTGTGAGATTGAGTTAACTCTTGAATGAATGTCTCATGGGAAAGAGCATATCCATTCCCAAATCATTGAATTTCAAACCCAAACATTGTCAGGCCTATTTTCCTTTTTTCCAAAGAAGAAAATGTTATTTCAATTTTCTATTCATAGTTTAATTTGAAATTACATTCTTTATGTGCCTTACAATATCTAGCATATACAAAAAGCACTAATTTATCCTTAATTCCTAAAGGATATGGACCAAAAAATTATAGACTCCCCTTGCTTAGAAACTATGCACTAGGTAATTAGTATTAAATTTCAGTCCTCTCTATATGAAATTCACCAGAAAATGACAAAAACAAATAACCCTTACAGCGTTTTCTAAAAGCATTTAACTCGTAGAGGGAACACTATATGAAACAACCATATTAGAAACAAGATAACAAAAGAGGAGATAGAATTGCCTCCTCTAAATTCCTCCAGCACTAGAGAACCTTCGGACAAATGAACTCCCTCTTTGGATAAGGCATCTACCTCTATGTGCATATCCTTATACCTAGGCTTGAAATAGATTTCTTCAAAAGAGTTTGCAACCAGCTTAACCGCTCCCCAAGGGGCTTGAGAAAAAGGTTTGACAATTTGAGATCATCATTCATTTAGTGAATGATCAAACTTTAGGCTTGTTTTCATTCCTTATGGATAGAATTTTTCAAATATCCTGAAACACGGAAGGCAGTTTTGGCTCAACCTAATGTGAAAATGAAGAATAAGTAATGTTGTGGCCCAAAAGAGGCTTGCCCAGGTACAAGCATTCCAAGGGGAGGATGGTTGAAGGATTATTTATACATTTGATGGTATTTTGAGTTCTTTTATTCCTCCACAGATACCTGGTTGATTTGTATCCCCTCTGTTCTCATCATGGGCTCTACAACCTCTATGTTTATACATTAGGTTGATATGGATGTCCCTTTAATAGATAACATCTTTTGGGCAATAATGGTAGCAAGCATGAAAAATTACAAAAAAAATGTGGGGGTTATGGGATGGATGGGGGAACGGATTCCAAGTGATTGGAAATGTAATTTTTTATATTTCTGCTTAGCCTTGTATTTCCAGAGCACCAACTATGTGGCATACCTAAGCTACAAGATATTCCCAGATAGAAAAATTTGTAAGCAAGGATACGAGTTTCATTTTTTCCAGTCTTTAGTCTCTTTTGAATACTCTCCCTCAACATAATCAAACAACTACAGTTCTTAGCAAGACAAAAAATTCATTCAATAATTATTTTTGTATTCAAAGGTTGCAAACCAAGAATCATGTTTATTATAGTATTTCTATCTTCCAAAGAGTTTTATACATTGGTAGTAGTTTATTATTTAGCATGGTTTCACTATCTATAAATGCATAGACATTGGACTTCACTTATCTTATCAAAATATATTGCATGAGAGGATACACTGTTGAATAGAGGCTATGAAGTGACTTTGTTGAATGTAGACATTTGTAGGCTTTTCATGGGCCAACGGTATGTGTTGTTGGAAATTTTTCTTTAGGGTTTTTACCATTGGACAGTTGTAGTCCCAGTTTGATTCAATGTTGATAATGATTTATATCCTCCACCATGGATGTTTTTTATCAACACCATTTTCAAAAGACTGTCTTTGGTGGAATATCCTCTTCAATACTATAATTTCTACCAATCTATGCAAGCAAATGGAGTATGAGAGGAATGGAAATGACAAACATGTACATCTAGATTCCATCCATTGTCTTGGTAGTGTCGACATTTCCACATAGTAAATCAATAGAGAAACTACATATTTGAACATCCCCTCTTCTTTTATGCCATCTTAACATTTTAGGGGTTGTGATATTGAAATACTTAATATATGGAGCTAGAAGACTTACAAAAATAGATGTTGCTATAAACAAACAAGCTTCCACTAAGTTTGTAGGTTTGGCAGAAGACTACAACTCCTCTACATGGTGATCTTGAATGGGTATGATACACTTCTTTTAGTACCATCCCTAAACCAGGCATACTACTGCATCAACAATTATGCCTCAAATGTCGCTAGGCATGAATGATGAAGTTTGTCCAGCAATTTCCTTCAAAATAAGGATAATACTATCCTACTAGCAACAAAAAATTCATCAAATTGTCAACACAATTACAATAATAAATAAAAAATGTTAGATATCCAGAAGAAAAGAAATGGTAAAAGGATAACCAGTTTTTTATTCCTCACATTTTCAAAATAAATTGCCATACTATGAATAGAATGAGAGAGCAATTTGATATGTTGTGTCTCTATAGGATCCCCCATACTTATCTCATGATTGAAGCAATGCCTAATAGAGGATGTGATATCCTCAGTAATGTCAGTTGCTGCAACTAGGAATAATAGACCTTTCAATCCCCATGTTTAAGACACATTTTGCATTAAAGTAAACTACAAAATTATTGCTTAAATGCCTTCTCATAAAGTAGGAGCTAAGACTTAAAATATGAACAAGAAAAACGCATTTGAACCAAAAGCAGAATATCAAAGATGTCTTAAAAGTGCATCCTTCATTTCAACCACATCAATACCATCTTCTTTCTTATTCATGCGAGCTTGAGTAAATTGGTGAAGAACAAAAGAAACTTGAGAGGTAGACCCAATATGATCAGATGACATATTTCCACTCATTAAAGACTTTCCCAAGGAATTAAAATGATGTAATAGAAGAATAACAAGAGCATATATGTTTATGCATCACGGGATGAAAATAAATTGTATGCATCACTCACAATCCCATTACATGTGTATCTTGATAATGTATATTGAAGTACTTAGAGAAAGGAACATAGATACAAAGAATATCATTGGATATTCAAAGTTAGAATAAATTTTAATAGTAGATTGTAGAAACAGACTTGTGTTGCTAAGCTCCATTGTGCTTATATTGGTAAACAATAAGGTAACAAATATAACAATTAAGAGAGATCCACGAAGATATTAACAATTGAAATTGAGATATCAATGGTAAAAATATGTATTTACTAAAAACTACTATAATTTAAATGATAAACTTAAATTTTATGAAAACTAGCCTCAACACCTTTAATTCTTTGGCCACATGTAAATACTGTTATTTTAGCAAGGGAACCATAAAATAGCCTGGAACATTTCTCGATGTAAAAGGGACACGAATATGCAAGAACTTGGTAATAAATTTAGTGCAAATGCAAGATAAAATGTTTTCCCAAAAATCCAATCCATTTATTCTTCAAAGGACATATTATAAACTTTAAGATAAAAGGATAACAAAGATCACCTCTGAGCAATATTAAATGTTTTCCCAAGAGCAACAGACATCTTCCTTTCTGAAGCTCCCAAAAGATCATAACAATTATATTTAAAAACATCAATACCCAAGCTCTTTGCAACCCATCTGACAACAGTGCATCTACCATAGCCTGTCATTAGCAGTTGATAAATGTGTGTTGATGAAGTTTCATGGATTTGACAAGATGTAAACTACAAAAATATAAATTCAAGTGTTGATAGACATTATATCTCAAGGCCTGCACAAATTTTTAACAGATAGTAAGATCATATTAGCAATCTACAACATTGTGATAAGAAGGGTGTTGAAGGTCTCCAATTCATCAATAGACTGAAAGGAAAATATTGTCTCTGATTGGGTTGGAACATTACACAAAAACACATGAGCAGGTTCACATATCTAAAGCAAGGGTTGAATTTTCGTTAAAAAAGTTGGCCAAAATGGAATTCCTTGTCATTCAAAAATTTATTATAGGATGATATTCCATCAAACATAGAGCAGGATAAAGATTATCCAGAAAATTCAAATATATCTTTAACAATTACTAGTTATAGGAGATCATAAAAGAAAAAACCTCCTAAAGAGAATTTATGTGTCTCTAGTCCTCTCGATCCATATGCTTCCAATCTAAAGAACTCCTGGTATCTAATTACGTTTTTTACTAATTTGAAGGATGATACAATGGTTCCTTTTGATTTTTTTGACAAGCCATGGCTTATATTTCATGGGAAAGATGACAAAGTAAGCTGTGTTCAGAATACATGTGCACATAGGGCATGTCCATTACACTTTGGTTTGGTGGTTTATGGGTGCGTACAGTGCTCATACCATGGTTGGGAGTATGCAATAGATAGTGTATGTGAGAAGATGCCATCTACTCATTTGTTGAATGTTCACATTAAATCACTTCCATGTGTTGAGCAAGATGGTTTGATCTGGATATGGCATGGTACTGCAATTCGTGATGCTCCTATTCCATCTTTGTTGCCTCCATCGGAATTTAGTATTCATGCACATATTGTCATGGAGCTGCCTATTAAACATGGTCTTCTTCTAGACAACCTTTCGGAACTTTATTATGCTCCATTTACGCACACTACTATTTTTTCAAAGCATATTAGTTAGTTTCAAGATCACATCAAAATCGTTATGGTAGTTTACCATCAAATGGCATTGATTGTAGGGTTACTTGCTCGGCTATGCTTTACACACAGCAAAAGATAGTCATGGTAGCTCAACTCCTTTAACAACTTTCTCAGGATTACTTTCCCGGTTATGCTTACACATGACAGATGTGTTGGCTTATGAATATGCTTAAAATCTGATCTCCAAGTTCATGTCATCTTATGTTATGAGACCAACAACACTCTGAAAGTGCAATAAAGATCTCCTCAACCTTGTTATTCTCAGGCACCAAACTCTTAAAACCTAAATAGTACAATTTCAATCTTTTACTCTCCAAAAAGCCATTGCTATGACGGATTTTGGTTCATTCTACAACGTGCTCCATGAAATTGTGATTCCAAAATATATGCAGGTTCCATACATATAACAACAATTACTAATTGTCCTTAATCCTCAATGCAATCTTATAAACTCTAAAAAAAATTGGGAAATTTAATCCTTGGAATTCTTAATTTTAGTCATTAATTTCTAGTCCACGGATGTAATTTATACAATCCATTTAATGATCTTAAAACAAAAATAAATTATCTTGCAGATATTTGACAGTGGATTTATTGTTGGTTTGAATTGCTATGTGTTTAGTTCAATTTGAGAGTTTAATTGTGCAAGTTTTTCATAATTGTTGTTGCCAATAGAGTTTTCTCCAGCAATTACAACTGAAACATCTCATTAACATGGCAAACAGATGCATGCATCCCTCTGCATGGATTCATGTGGAACAATTCTCAATTTTTATTTTTCCTCTATCAGCGATCATAATAAATTGTTGGAGTTAAAGAGAAAGTTGGAATTCGAGGAATTGATGTACATCATGACAGGTATGGGTGGTGATATGTGTGCAAGTTGTCCATAATTGTTGTTGACAACAAAGTTTTCTCCAGCAATTATAACTAGAATTTGCATTATATCAAGCAAACCTAGGGAATGATTCAACCCTTAACAGTGGTGAATTCGCAGTACTATGCAAGTATTTGGGTAAAAGATGTTGATGAGCAGCAGTCTTATTAATTATGAGCACTTATCATCATAAAACGAGGTGTGGTCAGACCTAAAAAGGAAATATGGGTAAAAATTTGGGGTTAGAATTGTGCACCAAAGGGTAGTTTTGAGCAGTAGACAGGCCTCTTTTAATTATGGGAAATTAAGACAGCCCTTGAACAAAAATTATCGGTATGAACAACATCCCTAGAAAGGGTTGATTCACCTTTATACACTTGTTTGTTGTTGGAGGATGGCCTCTCATTTTTTTGTGGAACATTTAACCTTAGAAGCATTATGTATAAGGCCAACACTTGTCCCTTCCAATGATCATATGGTTCAGATTCGAGTTTGGAGACCTTCTCTGTGGCCAAGGAGCAGTTTTAGAAATAATTTCTAGACCTGTAGCATTCAGTGGCAGCTACAACATCCTTTTGATGTCTAAAATGCAACATTCAGAGGATTATTTTGTCCCAAAAATTAATGAAGGGTTGGCCCTTCGAATTAGTAGAGTACTTAGCCATCAAAGGTTATGTTGAATGCACCTTTGGGAGAACCTTTTTACATGGTTTGAGCCCTTTTGGAGGAGCTATCGCCTCTTGAAAACCTTCTTCATGGAGATTTGATGGACCTCTCTCTTTGCACCCCCTTACGATAGTAGCCACCATTTTTACCGCCGTAGCAATCACAGCATTTGGCCCTATTAATGGAGAATTCATCATTTGAAGCATACTAGCACTCTTTTATATGCCAATGACGAGAGATATTGCATGCTTGGAATTTAGTCATTGAGATGACCCACTTGGAATGTTGTTCACATGGATCATACCCTATTTTATGAAGGATGTTTTTGTATTTGAGGGCTGATTGATAGAGACGTTTTTGCACTTGGGCAGCATCTAAGGAATTTTATGCTTTCCTTGTGGGAATCTTATTATGGAGATAACATATTTAGATATTGAGTAGTGGACAGCCTTGTTACTTGGAGATTACCTCATGTGTTAGTATCCACTTGGAGCCTTCTGGATGGGGCCCTTCACTTGAATGTTTTTTTCATTTTAAAGATAGATTGGTTGCTTGTGGACATCATTTTCCTTGTTTGAGGCATATGGACATTATTTGAAGGATTGGTTGGCATGTGGACAAGTGGACAACATTGATGGGTATCAAACCCCCTTTTGGACATTGCTTGAGGAACAAGTAATCTTTGAGGAAGCCTTTGGAGGTTAGTAAGGTGTACATCTTGATTGCTTGGAGTACTTGGTTTGTTGGAGACCCCATTCGGAGAGGGGATTTGGGGTGGTCTTATGGACATTCCTTTGGAGCACTCTTCTTGGATGGACCTTTGGAGGCCATGTGGCATCATCACTAACCACTTGTTCCCTTGTGTGACAGAGACATCCCCTCATTTAGTGGCCATGTGTATCTTATGTAATGTACAAGTGGCTTTGACCACCCTTTATTGATGTAATTTATTAGAATTTAGTTGTTAAGTGAGAATTTTGTATTCTTTAACCCCACACAAGGCTAGATCTTAGGAAATAATAAGTATTTTATTGTAAAGGAAGTTTTAGTCTCCCCTATAAATAGAGTGCTACTTCCTCATTTTATTTCTTGGTTGGATTTTTGAATCTCTCTCCTTTGGAGCTTAATTAACTTATCTTTCTATGGAGAAAATTTTGTCTAAGGGTTTCTCTCTTGTGAATGTGTGGCATTTATCTTGCTATTATGCTTAGTTATTGGAGATTATATTTTTCTAGCATTGTCTATGTTACTTCTCTTGAGACATTGGAAGGGAATGATTGTCACATTGGATTGGATCTTGTATAACGTTCTATGTTGGATTCAACTAAATTTCTTGCATAGAGGAAGGTTTTTCTTTGTACTAATCCTAATAAATCTTTTACAAATCTACACCTTCTACTGTAGGGTTTCACTCAAGGAAGAATGTAACGAAGGTGTTTCTTCTTCCCCTTGTGATCACAAATTGAATGCCCCAACACATCTAAGAAGGGTTGGAGACCTGGAGCACTTACTCTTTCTAGATGATCTTTGAAGCAAGACCCTCTAAGTAAAAGGGTTGTTTTCCTATTGATGGTACATCTTGGTCTTGTGGGTGAAAGGGTTGTCTTCCCACCATGATGTGACCCCTCTTGTTGACTTGAGGTCTTATGTTTCCCTATCGGTCCTAATGCCCATCTTGTTAAAGTTAGTGCAACCGCAAGACCCATTATCAGGGAGGAGGGTACCCTAGTCAGTTAACTAGGGAAAAGTAAGACCCTAGAAGGTACCCTAGGGCCCCCAGTAGTCTCCTAGGGTTCTTGGTATGGTACATAGCAGGTTGACGCCATGGAAAATTCCCTAACATGTGGTTAGGGCCCCTATATGTCTCTAGGGTATTCTAGTCTAGGACCGGACATTTTCTTGGACACAATGTCCAAGCAAATTCTACAGGATGAGACAAAGACTTCCTGGTCTGGGACCAGGTAGATTCTTGTTCTAGGACCAAGCAGTTCCTGCTGGAGCACTCTTGTTCAGTTAACAAGGTGAATCTTGGTCAAGTTGACCAAGACAAAGATGTGTGATGTCCTATCTCCTAATGGGTTGTTTCTAGGTTGTTTATCAAGGGAATGGCCACCCCTTGATGATGTCACTAGCACCTAACCCTTGGGAGCAGTATTGAGGACCAAAGGATTGTACCATTTAGTTTGGATCTTTCCCTTATATAGTGATGATAAAAAATATATGAAACAATGTACCTTGAGAGAGAGAAAATATTAATTCCTTGGTCTTGTTGGTCCTTTGAGCAAAATGGGTTGTTTGTCCACCTTTATGGTACACCTTGGTCTTGTGGGTATGAGGTTTACCTTGTATTCTTATTGTAACCACCTTTGGTTTACTTATGGTCCTTTATCTTTTACTTGGTCCTAGTGTCCTTATAGTGGGTACCTTTGGTATGTTGACTTTTATCTTATGGTTTTTATCTTTGGATCATTGGTACTTTATGGTTTTTATTTTTGGACCATTACTACCCTATCCTAAGTCAACTTAATTTTATGGTTTTTATTTGTTTAGACAATTGGTCAAATTAATTTTAGGGTTTTATTTTGTAAGACCATTGAGCATTTTATTTTACCGTTGGACTTTGGTACCTATTTTAAGTCAACCTAATTTTATTTTATGTTTTATTAATATTCACCCTAAAAGCTAGGGTTGAAGAAGGACCCTTCTAGATTTCCTTCCAAGTTATAAAAAGCAAGTTTTTATCCTTCATTGTGATCATCCATCCAAGACATATCTCGGCTCTTTGTTCCATGTCTGGCCTAGGGTTTTCTGCATATCCGTTTGAAGAAAACGTCAAGGTTTTTAATGTTGCTACACTTCTTATGTGGATAGGATTGGCTACTAGGTTAGGTTGTTGCTTATCTCACACCCGTTAGGGCTAATATTATCCCTCATATGACTATTGCCATCATTTTTTTGAACAAACGTGACTACTAAGCTTGTCCAAGGCTTCCATGATCCTATCCAAGGCTGGTATGGCCTAATGTAAGGTGTTGTATGGGTTGTTGCTAGGGTGACATGAGCCTATAGAGTGTCATGGGATTTGTTGTGGGTACCATGAGCCCTGTTGAGGATGTCGTGACATGTCTTACTTGAGTCATGAGTTATTTTGTTGGGCTGGTTGTTGGCTCTTACCCTAGCCATGATTTTTTGTTGGTAAAGCGTTGTGCATTAATTGTTGGGTTGTCACTAAACCATGGATTGTGTGTCTCTTACCCTACGTGAATGTATTGTGCATGACTGTGTATTTCTAGCAGCATGATTGTGGTCTCTCCTCTTGCGTGGACTGTGTTTCCAGTAGCATGAATGTGGTATCTCCTCTTGTGTGGACTGTGTCTTTCCAACACCATGATTGTGGTCTCTCCTCTTGTGTGGCCGGTGTTTCTAACAGCGTGATTGTGGTCTCTTTTCTTAGTTTGATGACATTTCATAGAAGAGCTTGGTGACATTTCATGAAGTCACCAAGCATTTTATCTCTAATGTATTTACAGATGAGGAATCACCAAGCATTGTAGCTCTGTTGTGTCTACCAGTAAGAAAACAAAGTGTTTTAGCTCCAAAGTATATACTGGTGAGAAATCATCAAGTGTTTTAGCAACAATGTATACTTCCTAACAAAATAGGTTTACAATGCCTCTACGGGTCTTTCAATACCATGTCACAAAAATATATTGCATGGGTTTATAATGATTGTACGAGTCTTACAATACCATCACCAATAAATATTTGGAACTTCATGATTTTGCCACATAAGAATAATTCATAGTACTGTAAATAGAATACCACTGGAGATCATGCCAACCAAAGTTTGCATATGAGCAAAGATAGGATAACATAAGATAATTTTATTGATTTCCAATGAATGACCACAAAAGCAGTCAATAGGACTGCTAAGTACAATAATGTCCATACAAAGTGGTATGTCTTTAGATTAATTGCTGAAAAAATCATATCTAGAAACCCTGATTCCACAACCCTTAGTACAATCTCGCTAACCAAAAATCTTTTGATCATCCACTAAAAAAATCAAATTTAGAAACACTAGTTCCACATCCCATAAGGAAACACCACTAGACAAATATCTCTAAAGCGGGTTAATCGTCTACATCAAGATCTCTAGATCGGCCTTAACCACAACTAGAATATAATATATTAGTGTTTTGACTAAGTCATCCTTAGCATAACCTAGAAAAAAAATATAAAAACGAATACAACAGGGTTGTTCATGGCCAAATGTGAAACTCAACAACAATGTCTATTTTCTTTGGTTTCCTATTAGGATGTAATATGTCCCTAAAGCCCAATAAAAATTCTCAGATTGACAAAAAAAAAGAGTTAAGTTTATTCAATCGATGTTTTGTAGTAGATGAGTGCCTAGGGAAATGGAGTCAAGAGCAATATTCACTGCTTCGAACTTGAATATAAGCAATATCCAACTTAGTAAACACACTAACATCACTATTTACCATTTATTACAGTAATAAATGATATAATCAAGCATGGATGCTAAAAAAAACGTCGTAAAAACCATTAATCACTTATGATCATGTGTGTAGCATGGATGCTCAAAAAAATTGCCAGAAAAACCATTAATCACTTATGTTAATGTGTTATATCAAAATAGGATATAGGCAGGAAAATGCATCCTTCTATCGAAAAAACAGCCATGAATACCATACATACATTCTAGATATGATATATCCAACATCCTCAATCGAATCAACTGATCTCTCCTTTCATCCCTTAATTGCGAGTAAAAAACCCCTGAAAATAGGAAAATGTTTTTCCCTGAGAAAAATAACATTAAGCTACAAAACACAAGCCTTACATGTTCATAACAGCCCTTTAAAATTAGAAAGTATGTTCCAAATATGCTCAAGAAAAACTCCACAGTACCAGGCACACTAGTTTAGGTTATTTCTCCAGAATGAAACCACGAACTATAAATGAAGTGAAGCATTTCTTTTCTAGGCTTAAGCCCTCACTAACTCATTATTTAAATATTCAAAAAATGTGTTAGAAGCCTTGGCCCCTTCCAAATGGGGCACTAACATGTTCTGATTGGTTTAGCCTTTTTCGAAGTTGACATGGTCCACATTGCCTCTTGTCCTCTTCATAGCTAGATCACTCCTCTTCTTTGACACTTCAACCAATTAAAATAGAAATGAAGTGCTTCAAGAGGTGATACACTCTTGGTATATGAGCATGTATTAGGATAATGTCTTCATGAAACCCCTTAGATCTAAGTTCTAAGACACTTTCATCAAGTAGCTCCATCCTTCAGCTAATATAGCAATAAAATATAATAAACCTGCCCTAAACGTGCAGTGATCCTTTACCTCGAACCAAGTGCTCGTGTGCCATGACATCCTCTTGGAAGCATTCACTTTGTCTTGTAGATGTGGAAAGGGTTTACTCAATGATTAATCATGCATCAAAATATGTAGAAGGGTCCATCAAATCAAGATTAACCACCAATGAATGAAATCACCCTACTCAACATCATATGCATCTTCCACGTGGTAATGACTAGCTCTATAGGAAAAATGCAGTGCAGTGTATGTGACAACATTATGGGATATGTTTCTGATGGAAATTTCATAAAATATCTTCCTTGCCCTGCCCAACTTTCCTTCCTTACATAAACCATCAAGAAGCGCATTGTATGAAATAACATTGGGATTAGTCTTGGCCTATTGAAGTTTACCTTACTTTCATAGTCGATCCATGAGCGTGCTAAATGTGGTTGAGTCAAGATGGTGGATCCTTTGTAGCATAATGACTAAGAACCCGAGCAACTTGTGGGTTTTCCCTATCTTACAGAGCCCATCTATTATGGTATTATACGTTACAAGATTAGGAACCTTTTGTTTGCTCTCCATTTGATGGAAAAGGTTGACAACGTCCTCCATTCTGCCCTTCCTGCAAATCCCTTTGATGAGGGTATTGAAGATTTTGAAATTTGGAAGATACCCATGTGCTTCCATTCCATCAAACACTCTGAATGCATAATCCATTCAACCTGTTTTATAGTGACAATTGATAATAATGCTCAAAGTTAGTAGGTTTGGATGGATGCTTGCTTCAATTATAAGCCTATAAATAGACAATGTTGATTCATGTTGATTTTGTCGAACTAGACAACTTAACAAAAGATTGTAGGTGGCGGGGATATGTTTGGATTTAGTCGAAATCATATACTTGAATTCCTCCATTGCTTCTTAAATCATGTTGGTGTGATAGAGTGTTTTAATACGCGTGTCTACAAAAACATTCAAAGTATGGAAGGAGAGTTGAGAAATGGAACAGGAAAATTAGGTGGAAATCATTTTCTTCCTCTTGGAAATGGCCTCCATTTCGGACGACCAGGGTGAAACCATGAAACCTACAAGATAGAAATTTGTTGGTATAACAGGAGATCCTCGAATCTAGGGATTCAAATCTAGCTAGAATTTTGACTTGGAATACTTTGATTATACATCAATACTATGAAGACAATTCATCAAATCTAGAAGCTCTAAATATACATGGAATAAATTGAGCCTCATGGGCCTGTAGCTGGTTTGTTGAACAAGTATTGCATTTTCTTGGAGAAGACATATGAAGAGATTCCTCTTCAACGTATTCCAAGGATTCTTCAGCTTGGTGCTTTTTTTTCATGACAACACTATTAGGCTTAGATCCCAAGCTAGGGATTTGAACTATTTCAACACCTTCATGAAAAAACTATGAAGATCCTTCTTACAACTTGGAATAAAAATCTACGTCTGCAACTTCATTTGCAAGATGAGTTCATAAAGATTCATAATAAGATGATGATACCTTCTATGATCACTGACAGTTCTGTTGATTTTTTGGGCAATATCGAGTGCCATTGTATGGGAAAATTTGCATAATACTGGGGCTAAGAACGTGGTCGGGGACTAGGTCATTGATGACATGAGATCCCTAGTGCAAATCAACAAAAAACCTTTCTTATGATGGAGATTCGAGAAAACAAGTTCACCATTGAAAAGAGGACTGATACTTATTGGTTGAGTCACAAGGACTCAAGCCATACAATCTTGAAGACCCTAAGGGTTCTACGGCACATTTGATCATGAAAACCAAGAGGAGCTAGAAGATAATTTATCTAAGCCTTCATGAGAAATTAGAAGAGGAGCTTTTAATTATCTAAGTTGCTTATATATGATGATTTGGCAAGTGTGGGCTATAAAGATCAAGAGAGTGATACAACCCCCCACTTTTCTAAGGATAATGGGTAAATAGCCCAAGTGAAATGTTAATAAACCCTAACAAGCATTAAAATCCCAACATGAAGTTATATGAGACCCTAATTAAAATATTAAAGTAATTTTAATTTGGTAAAATGAAAAATTATGGAAAATGGTTTTATAAAGGTGGTTTCCTCAACTTACGGATTTATCTCACTCAATGATGGATTATAAATAGAGAGGCACTCTCATTTGATCTACACACATTCATGATATTTAGCTCTGATCCAAAGAAGATAGTTCATGGGGTTGTGCTAGTATTTCTTTTCTCTCTTTGTCATCAAAGGTCTGATCAGTTTGGCATGGCACACAAAAATTCTTGTTGAGGTTTTCTTTCACAAGGCATGGCACACAAAAAGTCTTATTGAGGTTTTTTTTCAAGAGTTTGTGGGTCTATAAGGAAATCGTGATATCCCTTCTAGGGATCACTCCTCTCATCTTGTAGCTCTTCTCTACCATTTGCAGCCTTAGCTAGGCCTTAACTCAAGCACCTGTAGTCCTGTTAGGGCTTGTAGCAGTCACGTGCAGCCCTGCCAAGCCACTAGAAGTTAGTTGAAGGAATATAAGTCTAAAAAGGGGACATCAATACTACACCAGTGCTTCCATTACTCCAAGAAAGATGCAGAAGTATGATCTAACCTCTAACTAGGGTTGTCGGCACACTCTAGGAGATCATTGAGGATTGCAGTTGTTGTAATTTTGAGTCTCTGGAGAGACATTTTAGTTTATGGGATTGAATAACCATTTTCTAGGTACACCATTTTTACAATTTTAGGTATTTTAAGATGATGATATTTGTTCATTGCTTCTCCACGCTGATGTATAAATGAATTTTCAGAAAACTTCTAGTAATGACTACTTATTAATGTTTTTTGTGATGATCACTCTGCAAATTAAACAAATGATATTGTAAAAAAAGGAGATCTGACTAATATACATACCAAGCTTCAATGAGGTGTTAATCCCTTTTGTCAAAAAAGGAGATCATACTAGTAAATATTATATACATATCAAGCTTCAATGAGGTGTTAATGCTTTTGAAAAAGGGAGATCAAACGAACTCATAAAAACCTTAAAATTAATTTTTAAAACTCACCAAAACCCTAAATTTAATTTAAAGAACTCTGCAAAACCCTACTCTTTTTCTGAAATAAATAACTGGAACCATGGAGAGAAAAGGAAAACCTATGAGGCTTAAGAGAAATGAGATCAAAGATGATACATTTTCCTGACTATCGTGGTTGCCCCGGGATTCGAACCCACATCCATGGTAACCTTGGAATTGTCTGTAACCCTCAAGGATATATCGATTGTCATATTGTGAAACTTGTGGACCTAACAGGTGCAAACGAGAATGAAAACCCTTGTCTAAAGTATCATAAATATGGGATTTGTAATATTTACGATCACAAATATGGGATTTGTAATATTTACTTGTCGAATAAACAAAATGGCAAATTGATTGAGATTGATAGATGAAAATGACAAAATGTAAATGACAATAAGGAGCTATAAGGAATCACTACTAAAAAAACTATGCTTATTTCTCCATATTTTCAATAGAACACAAAAAAAGAAGTTGATTAGAGAATATCATGAGAACATGATCAAGTAATATTTCATTTGAGATAAGTATAAAGATGATATTTCTTGAATCCATGAATGTGTGTATGTGTACAAGGTGAAATATCAATTTAAAAATCAAATCTTAGTACCGACTCATTGAGACAATGTTAAGCGTTATTGTGGCAATACAATATGAGGTTCTACACAAAGCATTTAGTTTTCAATATATTTATATGATTAAATATTTAACGTGTCTCAATATTAATAAAAGTAAAAGAGTGGATTTCTAAATAATAAAGTAAAAGAGTGGACTTTCAAATTATGAATTCAAAGAAAATATGTAAATAATAATACCTTTTAAGTAAACACTTTCAAAGTAACAGGAAGAAATGGTAGAGAGTTAATGTACAATACTGAAAATAGGTGTAAATGTTCTTTGTCTGGTAAAATTATGAGTTGGGATAACTGTGAAGAATGGAGACAATTCTTGAGATCTTAAAGTCCATCTGCTTAATAAAAAAAGAGACATGGTATTACCAATTACCGTCACTACTACTGGATTGATTCTTCTAACTTAAAAATCATGCACACAAGAACAACCATAGACATTTTTTTGTTTTTAAATTTATATTAGTGGAATGATAGTAGAGAAGAAACCTGTGAAATAAGAAAATGGTCCATAATAAACCATTTTTCCATCTAGGAGGAACTATTGTCACCCAAGCTAATCTTTTAGCCTCAAAAGAGGTCTCATTTCTAACTACTAATGCACAGATGTATTCATGACTGTTGCACACTGAGCATAGGCATGACATGTCACATGACTATATCTCAAACCTAGAAATTCCCCCAGTATTAGATAATAGAAATTCCACCGGTATTAGATAACAAAATACTCTAGGGGCACAAAAGAAGATCAATTTGGCTAGGTACCATTATAAATTTTTATTACATTAGACTGAAATTAGAATGCTACAAAAAACAAAAGTGCTTAGCATTCTTCCTTTGTTGCCAAATGCAATTTTGGGGAAATGTTGAATACTTACATAACTCCAAAAGTATGAAATAAACAACAGAGGTATGTACTATGAGTTATCCAAGTTATTATTACTAAAACTTTAGGTTTCATATGGTACTTGAACATATTCCTCCATTTTTTGTATCGATTCCAACAATCAATATATCTTAAATTTCTAAACAAATTGTAATTCAAACAAGTTAATGTGCTCCGTGGATGCCAGAATATAGAACCAATGGCACTAGGCAAAATTGAAAAGGAAAAAGAATATGACCTCTTTGGCCACTCTACTTTTGCGGGCATGCCTCAAGTGATATCATTGTAAAGATGCCATGCATGATGTTACTACAAATAAGAAAATGGTAAAAGGGAAATATATCCAAAAAAAATGTGATAAATTACTACGACATTTGTATTCAAGAGTGGTGAATGAACACTTCAATTAGAATCTTGGAATTTTTGTTCAGTAAGAGAATTCACTACTAGATAGTACACCATAATTATTTGATTTCACAAAATACATGTGTTGTAGGGCTTTCTCTATTTTCTGTGGTTGGAGAAGCTCGTCAACCATTTTTCTAGTTTCTACAAACTTATGGTTGACCAATGCTATGAACCTGACCTTTCTTGACATCTAATATAAACAAAAAAAATTCCAAAACTATATATAATAGCAAGAGACTGTCCATTATCTGCAACAGACAAAACTGAAGATTGTAAATGAAACATTGCATACTAATGTATGGAAATGCATACACAAGACTTTACAATTATTTGTATGTGTAATATTCTTGGATGGATATTTTGGATTTCCTTATTATCAATCTTATGTAAAATATAAAAGTTTGGCCAAATAGGGGAGATATGTTCATGTGGAATTCCTAAGTGGGTTCCCAAACAGGTTTTGATACACTATCATTAAAGCATCTCATATGAAAATTAACAATTATACTTTCCTTTCGTCAGCATGGTTAAGTTATATCCAAATATTTGTATTATTGTGAGATTATTTTGTGTTTCTTATTGCATCCACCTATGGTCATACCTCTACAATCCTTCTTGCAGAGTTTCATCCAAACACTCAAGCTTGTTGGCATTCCCGCTACTCTATTTTTACATTTCACTGAAAATATGTGTGCATTAACAGACGTGGCATCTCCAAACATACAAGTTTATGCAAATATCTCCAATTTATCCCGTTTATTCCAATTTTTTCTGACTTCATCAGCTTGCCAATTTTTTTAAGTTTGTCAGGTTTTTATGAGTTCTTCAGCTTGTCAAAATGGCATGTTCTTCTGGTTTGTCGATATGCTTGCTAATATTTTTTGATATTTTCTCCAATATTTTGTTAGTTTATTTACATACCATTGGCCATATATCCCAAAATGATGTTTGCAACATTAATTATAATTAATAATTGTCATACATATTGTTTGTATTTTAGAATAGCCATGTTTTTATTCTCAATAAATATTGCATCCTTCATGACTGCATATCAATGTATCTTGTATCTTTCACACTATTATATATTTTAATCAAGACATTGGACAATATGGGGTTTTTCCCTTTTCTTATGAATGTCGATGACATATCTCGCTACCACAAGGAAAGTCAACTCACAAGCATCATAAAATCTTGAAACTACAATGCAACTTCAAAGTGACACATTTCCATTAGCACATATCCATCTATATCAAATAAATATTATGTTGGACATCATAACCACGGTCTGACTCAAAATAAACTTACACCTAAAAGAATCACATCCAAAAGACAAAGCATCTGAGTCAAATAAAACTACACCTAAAGGAATCGCATCCAAAAGGCAAAGCATCTGTGTCAAAATTACTTCAGTGAACAAATAGAACACTCAAGGGAAAGATAAAAAAACATCTCAGCAAAAGCTAAAACCACTCCTATCTTATAAAATTACTCCTATATAAAAAGGTGTGGGCGTATTCCATAGCATAGAATCTGCTAAAGCAAGCTCCTGTAGAAAATATCTAGTCACTATTTAATAGTTAATTACTCTGGTACACCAAACTAGCATCCAACACGTCTAGCTATCCCAACACAACCCAAAAACTTACTAATAGAGCACATGAGTTATGCATTAGTCATTCACAACCTAAAACTTTTCCCCAGAATGTCATTACAACATGAATTTAAGTCATTTTGAAACACCTTTCATACTGGAAAGCTTGTGTGCATCACTGCCTCCATATACGAATCTGCCACAGCAACTAAGCAGGTGCAAATGTTGTATTTCAGCAGACAGTGTGATGGAAGTCAACAATGATCCCGTTAGTAAAAATATTTTATGGTGAATATAAAAACTATATACCTAGTCAAGATGCATATAAAAAATTGTAGTAAGGATAAGATACCTACAAAACCTTGCCACCCGTAACAACCCATTGGTGGTATGTACAAGGGTAGATTTCCACTATTGCAAGATGTATTTGGATCTTGGGTTGTTACCATGTTTCCTTGTATATGGAAAGATAGGATCTTATCCAAAAAGTAGTAGTTTTAATTCATACTCGAGGACGAAAAGGCGATGTCAAAGTACATCTGAGTTTTTGATAACATAATACATTGCTGAGTCTGTGAGAGAAATTTGGAGTGAAATGTATCTGGAGGTTTGAATTTTATGTGTTTTTTATTCATGGTTTAGATGTATATATGTTTTCCCCTCGTATCTGGATCATGACTTTTCATCAAATTTGGAGGATTCCTTTCCATAACCATATCTATTGCAACGCATGTTTTAGCATAGGCAGCAAGCTCAACATGTAATTAAGCTTACCTAGTGGAAAAAGCATGTGATTATTATTTAAATTTTAAATACATTACATTACTGAGATGAAGTTGTATATCTTGGCATGCACTTCATATTGATGACCGATTATAGTTTTGAAGCAAGATGTTGGTTTTACAGTATGCTCCAAATGACATACTTTACAAAATTTGCATGGTTTTTGTTTTTGTGCCCTATATTGTATAGACAAGCATTAAACTTTTTCTTTTTATGTTTGTCGAATAGGAGATTATCTACAAGTGCTCATACTTGTAAGCTCTCTGATGCAGGTGGGGAACAACTTTCCTGGTGGCAAAGAATGAATGAGGATTGCAATGGGAGTTGTGTATGGCTTATCTTACTTGCATCACTCATGCAACCCTCCACTGTTCTTCAATCAGAAGTTTAATTTGTCAAACATTTTTCTAACTGAATATTATGCACCCAAGGTGCATTGTAAACGTAGAAAACAAGGTATTCAATCCAAGAATTGACAATGTTAAGAAGAAAGTTAAAATGGATTCCATTAAATGACGGAGTATTCGAGCATTTACGGATTTTATGGTTTTGTAGGTATTTTGAGAGTTTGTATTGATTATCTAGAATATGTATCCCAATATATCATAAAATTAAACAAATATGAACATAAAAAAAAAACTCGTTAACATGAAAATATAAATATTGAGAAGTAACTAAAATCGGTTCCATTAAAAACAAATCCTTAAAGGTTTTAGGGCCTTCAGAGTTTTGTAAAGGAACTATAACCAACCTAATAAATACACATTAAACCCTGCTTGCTCCTGAAATTCAGAAATCAAATAGGAGTAATCCATCCCTTTGCTTTTAACGCATACTGTCTCTTCTCATGTAGATATGAAATTTGTTAGAAATAATGGCTCACCGAGAGGGGGGCTGAATCGGTGAGTTTGGACTCACTTCAATTTTAACTTCTTCAAGCTCTAAAACTTAAGTCATCATTTCACATTCAATTCAATATCATATTCATCAATAGACTGTGCATCAATAATCAATTCATTCATCAAATAAAAAGCATAATCATCAACACACTGCACAAAAGACACAAGATATAATGTTTGTAATATTTTTGAATTTCAACGGCTATGACCGTGAGGTAAATCAGCACCTACTTCAATCCAAGACTATGTTTGGTCTTTTCTTAGATCCTACTAAGAAAATAGTTACAAGACCCATCTTGTAGTTAATACACACCAATTCTTGTCACATTACATCTCATCAATTACATGTCATTGTTGTAAGTCTTGTCACCAATATGATCGCTCTGTCATTGACCTATACTCATCTCTGCTCAACAACTTGTCACTGCCTTGTGAAGATCATAGCACATTATCACTTCTCACTGCACAATCCAAATGCTCACATCTTCAAAGGATATGCACCTCTCTTGCCAAGATAACAATCTATCTAAGGCTTGTTCATACATAGTTCATACCAACACTTCAAGCTTATGCCAAGCTGATCTGATTCTTCTATTTGCAATTCATGCCTAGATAATCATTTTTGCATCCAGTCTCTATGCTATCTGGTTTTTCGAGAATAACATATCATCAATTTCCTTACTGCTGAAATTTCTTGTCTATACACAGACCTTAGACTTTTTAACACAATAAACATCCATTCCTCTAGTTGCCATACAATTTTTTCCTTTGTACTCAAAACATTGAGTCACCCAATTGTTGTAACAACATTTCTTACACCTGCAAAATTCCTGTAGTAACATTTATGCAGACTTCCTGTAGCTACAAGATACTAAGGATTGATTTGTAACGTGTTTGAAGAATTATAGTTCAGACTTCACATGAATAGGGAATGATGCTAAACATAACTCCAACTTGACCATATGATGAACCATTAAAGCAACACAACTTTACATATTATTGTTTCATTCTTCTGACCTTCAGATGCTTGAACATGGATGCATTTATATGTTATATTGTCACTTGAGGTGTATTTTCAGAGGCCTTAAATCAGACCTTAATAAAGTTGTCTTAGAACTCCTTTTTGCTGCCCATAACAATTCAACCTTGCAGCCTGCCTTACTGTACCCAAAATCAGAGAGGAATGTAAACTTCAAACTTCAAACTTCTGCTGCTGTTGGTGTAAAATTCAGATATGTTTTCACATACCGCTTCCACCCAAAAATCAGAGCTCTGTTCACCTGCGTTTTTCCACAATGGACTGCTCCCAAAATTCCTCAGTGAGCAGTCCAAAACTCCTCAGTAAAAAAGCCCAAAATTCCTCAGTAAACGGCGAATTTCAGAGCTCTCTTTAAAATTCTGTTTTTTGAATAAAACATCACAGGGTATTTATACTCGTTTCCTATAAAATTTTGGATCCAACATGTATTAATTTAATTTTATTTGATATTTTTATTGTAATGTAAAAAGGTTGGCCGAATTTACAAGTTTATTTCATTGAATTTAATGAGTGTTTCTTTTAAGTATTTTCCCAATTTAAATCCAAGATTTTCCATACCATTTAGGACTATTTTTTCAATCTTCTTTGCCATATCATTATTGTTGATTAATGCTCATAGCACATAAAGGATTCCAAGATATTCTTAAGGGTACAAGGACGTTCATCCATGCAAGAACATACCATGGTGTGTGTATGGGTTCCAAAAACCAAGGACAACAACTTTTCCATGCTTGTTTGTCATTGTCATCATGCAAGTCCTCTATGTCAGCCATGTCATTTATGATGGGCTCCTTTGTCATTAATGGGTGTCATCAATGACAACCAATTCTCAAAAAACTCCCCCTTTGTCATTGATGGAAACACCTCATCAATTTTCTCCCCCTTTCACATTAATGACAAAGGGTCAAACATTTCACAACTCCCCCTTTCAAGTAGACTAAATGCTTCCCTTGACATGTAGGTTGCTTGATTCTTCATGTGCACAAATCTAAGATCAAGAAGATTTGCCTTTGAGAGTGAACTTGTCCAAAAGAATGCTCAACAACCAATGCTCCAAATCTGACCTTCTCACTTTTCTCAGCAAAGAAGTAGTACTCCAACTTTGTCTTTGTCAAAAATAAAATCTGCTCCAATTAGCCCTTTAGTGACCTCTTCAAAAAGCCTAATTACTCCTTCAACAAGAGCAGACTTCAAACTGACACAAAATCTTGAATTCTTCCTTATGCACAATTAACTCCCCTTTATTTCTGTCTCACCAAAAATTTACACTTTTTCTCAGTTGTTCACACTCAGATTTAATTCAGCTCTTTTATCTGTCATATTCGTACTCAAACTCAAACTTCTTATTGCAGGCATTTACTTCAATGTAGGAATCTATGGGCATTTGGTGTCTTTAAGTTTGTACGAGTCTCTTGGATGAATTGTGTTATCTTGTCTCACTACTAAGCTACAACCACCTCAAATTTATTCAATGTGAGGACAATACTTCTTCTTGAGCTTCAACTCAGGACTCTCTACATTCATATTTCAAGAGTCCTCAATTTTGCCTCATACACAATCAGCTCCACTTTACCCGTGCTGCACTTCTTTCACATGTAAATCATTTGCCATGATCTGTCCTTAGGATGTGTTCAAACAATATTCAAATCTGCCACTAAACTTCTTTGTTCAGAACACTTCAAATTTGCCATTTGGTACACTTGGTGGCTGCTTTTAAACCTGTCTTCTAGATCTTGCAGGTGTAAGGGTCAGAAGATGAACTTGGAGAGTTGTCTCTCACATCATGTAGAATTAACTCTGATTTTTCTTCAAAAATCGGGTTGTCTTTATCACCGAACACCATACTATTCTTCCTAACAAATTACCAATGTAGTTGTGATCCTTTGTAGCTATCTCTCATTCCTAGAGGTCACTAATGGCTCCCCCTATCAATATTTATCTTCTTTGTGTCACGTAAGGCCACATTGTATCACCTCATACTTTTCAGACTTCATCCCTGCCTATGTGTCAAAGTTTGCAATCTAATCCTAGGACCTGTCTTTGGAGTGACCATCATATACCTTTGAGTCCACCCTCCAACAATGACTTGATGGTGTACTCAAAGTCTTTGGAAGACTTTAAGTATGGATTTCCATATGGAAGCCACCTTCACCTTTTGTGCATTGGTCTTCAACTTCATTTAGATCCAGCAAAATATTTTTTCTTACCCATACCTTAGAGTGTCCTTGGCTTAGATTATTTGTCCTTTGACCTTCAAAACTGCTTGTGTCATTCTTCTTCCAGGATTCATAGACTTTCCTTACTAATGTATATGATGGGCTCACCCTAGGTTGACTCCTTTGGCTTGGGAATTCTTGAGCCTTGTGACCAAAACCACTACATGAGTAGCACCTCATTGTGTGACAGTTGGCAGCAATATGACCAAGATGATTACATGTCCAACACCTAACTTTTTCATTAGGGATTCCAACACTTCTTCTTCCATTGGATCTACATTCCATGGCCTTATGACCAAAATTAGAGCATGAAAAACAATAGCCATTAAATCTATTTTCATACCTTGATGTTTGGCTCCATCTGGGAGTTGTCCTTCTTCTTTCAAATGAATGGCTTTGATGAGTGGGAGTAGCTTTGTGAGGTACTTTTGAATTTTCAACTTCTTTGTTAGCATGTATAGGTGCATCAAATTCATCCTTGGTCATTGATGGACCAGCTTCTAGAGTTCTGGGGGACCACAAGACTTCTTTCAATTTGTCTTCTTCCTTCTTGAACCCAAGGCCAGACTTGTTAGAGGAAAGCCTTTGACACTTCAAAATTTCATCCAAGATAACTGGACTTTCATTGAACTTCACATGATCTTTTGACTTCTCAATATTCTTTCTAAGACCAACAACTTCCATTTCAAGCCTCTGATTTTCTCTTTCTTTTTGTTCCAGCTAACACTTCATAACATCTTATGTTCTCTTTGCTTCCTCCAACTGAACCTTTAGATCAGTATTAACCCATCTTGCTTCTTCAAGATCTTTAGAATCTACACCACTCTCTTCTTTCTCTTTTGCTAATCCAATCTTCAATTCCTTGATTTCATCATTTTTATCTTGCGGCTTAACTTGCAAGTCTTTGTTCTTGAGTTTTAACTTCATTAGCAAAGCTTTTGTCTCCTCTTTGTATTTTTCAAATGACCTCAACATTTTATTCTTGAGTCTTGGATTGGATCTAAGATCTATGTCTATCAAAGTGCTTGTAAGTGCATTATTTGCTTTCAACAAAACTTCTTCTTCATCTTCTATAAGAACAACTTCATCATCATTACATTCAGAGTTACCATCCATTAAAGAGTATTTACCTTCACTTGTGTCTGAAGCTTGTACCTGTTTTTCTTCTTTCTTTTCATCTTTGACTTCTGCTTCATTTTCTTTGTCTTGACTCTTCTTTAGGTATTCTTCTTCCAACTTGAACCAGAGATCCTTGGTAGAGGTGTAATCTTTTACACTTTCTTGAATAGAGATAGATAGACCATCCATCAAAAATTTCAAGGAAATCTTGTTGTATGTCTCAATAGTTGTCTTTGTCTTTTTGTAGGGTTGGTTATGTGGGTTAACCACTATTTCCCAAACACTGAATTTTTTCAAGTAGTATTTCATTTTACTTCTCCAACCAAAGTAATTTGACTTATCCAAAACTGGAACTTCATGGTTAATGAGCTTTGTTGATCCTTCCATGATTGTCTCCCCAAATCCCTTCAAGCTTGTTAGGCTTATGTTGAAGACCCGCTCTGATACCAATTGTTAGACACAATGGCTCACCGAGAGGGGGGGGTGAATCAGTGGGCTTGGAATCACTTCAATTTTAACTTCTTCAGGCTCTAAAACTTAAGTCATCATTTCACATTCAATTCAATACCATATTCATCAATAGACTATGCAACAATAATCAATTCATTCATCAAATAAAAATCATAATCATCAACACACTGTATAAAAGACACAAGATATAATGTTTATAATATTTTTGTATTTCAACGGCTGCGACCGTGAGGTAAATCAACACCTACTGATACATAAGTACCTACTTCAATCCAAGACTCTGTTTGGTCTTTTCATAGATACTACTAAGAAAATAGTTACAAGACCCAGCTTCTAGTTAATACACACTAATTCTTGTCACATTACATCTCATCAAGTGCATGTCATTGTTGTCAGTCTTGTCACCAATATGATCGCTCTGTCATTGACCTATGCTCATCTTTGCTCAACAATTTGTCACTGCCTTGTGAAGATCATAGCACATTATCACTTCTCACTGCACAATCCAAATTCTCACATATTCAAAGAATATGCACTTCTCTTGCCAAGATAACAAGCTATATAATGCTTGTTCATACACTGTTCACACCAACACTTCAAGCTTATGCCAAGCTGATCTGATTCTTTTGTTTCCAATTCATGCCTGGATAATCATTTTTGCATCCAATCTCTATGCTATATGGTTTTTCGAAAATAACATATCATCAATTTCCTTACTCCTGAAATTTATTGTCTATACACAAACCTTACACTTTTTAACACAATAAACAGCCATTCCTCTAGTTTCCATACAACTTTTTCCTTTGTACTCAAAGCATTGTAACAACATTTCTTACACCTGCAAAATTCTTGTAGTAACTTTAATGCAGACTTCCCGTAGCTACAAGAGACTAAGGAATGATTTGTAACTTGTTTGAAGAATTATAGTTCAGACTTCACATGAATAGGGAATGATGCAAAACAGAACTCCAACTTGATCATATGATGAACCATCAAAGCAACATAACTTTACATATTATTGTTTCATTCTTCTGACCTTCAAATGCTTGAACATGGATGCATTTCTACGGTATATTGTCACCTGACGTGTATTTTTAGAGGCATTAAATCAAACCTTAATAAAGTTGTCTTAGAACTCCTTTTTGCTGCCCATAACAATTCAACCCTGAAGCCTGCCTTACTATACCCGAAATCATAGAGGAATGTATACTTCAAATTTCAAACTTCTGTTGTTGTTGGTGTAAAATTCAGATCTATTTTCATTTACTGCTGCCACCCAAAAATCAGAGCTCTGTTCACCTGTGTTTTTGCATAGTGGACTGCTCCTAAAATTCCTCAATGAGCAATCCGAAATTCATCAATAAACAGCGAATTTCAGAGCTCTCTTTAAAATTATGTTTTTTAAATAAAACGTCACAGGGTATTTATACTCATTTCCTATAAAATTTTGGAGCTGACATGTCTTAATTTAATTTTATTTAATACTTTTATTGTAATGTAAAAAGGTTGGCCGACTTTACAAGTTTATTTCATTGAATTTAATGAGTATTTCTTTTAAGTATTTGCTCTGATAGCATTTACCATACCATTTAGGACTGTTTTTTCAATCTTCTTTGCCATATCATTACTGTTGATTAATGCTCATAGCACATAAAGGATTCCAAGAAATTCTTAAGGGTACAAGGACGTTCATCCATGCAAGAACATACCATGGTGTGTGTATGGGTTCCAAAAAACAAGGACATCAACTTTTCCATGCTTGCCATATCATCTTGTCATGCTTGCTTGTCATTGTCATCATGCAAGTCCTCTATGTTAGCCATGTCATTTATGATGGGCTCCTTTGTCATTAATGGGTGTCATCAATGACAACCAATGCTCAACAAAATCATCTTCAACACCAGAAGAATGGGAATGTTCATAATGGTCCCAATTTGAAGGCAGGTCTTGTGAGCGTTCTTGGACTTGGGATGTTTCTGTTCGTTTTGGTTGTTAGGGTTTTTGGGATTCATTCCTTTTCTATTGTTTGAGGTTGAGAAATAGAATGCAATTTATGGGATTCATTCATTTTCTATTGTTGGGTTTGAGAAACAGAATGCGATTGAGGATGAGGATTTTTTATGTTGAATTTATATTTGGCTTTAAGACATTTCATTTTTTGTGAGCAAGCAAATACTTTGAGATCCATGATAGACATAGCATCCGGAAAGAGAGTAGAAATGTTGGCGATGATTTGTTGGAGTCATAAAAATATAGATTTTAAACACTGGCAACAATTTGTTGGGGCCATGGAAATATATGTTTTAAATATCGATGTTTTGGTTTTTTGTTTTGGTGTTTTCTTCATGTGTTTGGTCACACTTATTTTCAATAGACAATATATTATATGAAGTGTAATTTTGGAAACAAAGCATCATAGCAAGTAGGCTATAAAGTTGCAATTAAAGTTTAACCATAAGACATCATCATACAAATTCATTAAAAGGTTTTAACCTTAACTTTCTTTTAACGAAAATGTTTTCATTGTTATTGTTGGAGGAGCTAGTTGGTGAATCGACTAGTCGAATAGCCAACTAATTAGAGATTAGGTCGGCTGCACGAAGTCGTGTCGGTTGACCGAACCGACATGTAGTTATTTGTAACTATTTGTAATCATATATATTAGGTTTTTGAGCCAGATAAGAACTTGGTTCAGTTTTTGTATATGTATGAACCCTCATGTAATATAATATAATCTGTTACTTTCTTATCTATTCTCGTCTCTTGTATCTGTTATGTTTCTATGTGTACTGTTGGTAACCCTACGTGATATGTGACATTACAACATTGGTTCCATTATCGATAGTACATATATGGATGTACTGACCATAAGCAGATGATATCAGAGCAAGATATTAAGAACTGGTGGGAGCGTAAGATAGCAAATTATTTGCAGAACTACGCAAGGAGAAACAGATTGACCATTGCTCAGGCGAAGGAGAAATTCTTCAGTGAAACACATGAGAAGTTTGTAGAGTCGGTACCTCAGATTTTGTAAAAAATTCTGGATGAAAAAGCTAGAAGCAACTAAGGACCAAGAGCTACTGGAGAAACTGATTCGAGGTGGACGAACAAACTTGTCATAGTGGTTTGAAAAGATCACAGATGAATTCTGTGAAGAACAAGCCGTGGAGGAGAGAGTTTGAGTTGAAAGCATTGAGAAAAGGTTTTATACATACCTCACCGAGCAGTTTCTTTGCTCCTTACTGACCCTTGTGCTCAAATTCCTAATAGAGAAGGGAGTGGGCCATATCATAGACCCTCGTCCATCACTACACAAACCACCACCAAATTCTGACTGAGCAGAGAAACAGAAGAAGTGGGAAAAAGTCATTGCCGAAAGGGAGTGGGAGTAATTCCTAAGCAAATAAACATAACTATTTGAACTTTCTAAAGCGTCGGGTAGGCTATGGGGAGGTAGCTGGTCATGTGTCGAGGTAAAGTAAAAATGATTCTAGTCGACTGAAGGAAATACCATCACCAGCAATGAAAAGTCGACACAATAAGGAAATCGAACAGACAATGACACATAAAGGTACATCGGATTTACAGAGAATAGAAAGAGAGAAGAGGCTGAAAAGAAGGGAAGAAAGAAGAGAGCAAGCTATAACACTGCAAAGAGGGATGACTACTAGGGTGACAGACCAAGAAATAAATCCACCAGAGTCGGGTCATGACCGACAGGAAGAAGGCATAGATGAAGAGGAATCACCCATGGAACAAGACCTGTGGATAGAGCAGCGAGAAGCTCTCCAACTACAAATTCCCTAGGATATAAGACCTTTGTCTCCAATGGATCTGAGTACCCAAATTCAGGCCATTGTCAAAGAAGACCTGTGATTAAGAGCTGGTGATTTCAGTATATTGAGCAGACTAGACGACGAGGTAAATGATGACAATCTTCTAGTAATCCGTCGACCAAAGGAATGAAATTGGGTAACACTTCAGGCGTACCCTTCCAACCGAAGTATCAACTTTCTCTACCCGACATATGAAGGAGCACCCCCCCTTCCAAACACAGCTTTGTAAAATTCAAAACAGTCAAACCTACAGAGAAATCAGTGCAGTTGGACATCGACAAAAGAAGTTGACCCGAACCGACTACTTGTTAGAGAAGAAATGACAAAACAAAACGACCAATGGGAATGAAATTTCCATCGACAACAGCTCTAAACAGTGAGACAAACAAAACATCCCACTACCCCCACCAGCACCCCCACCACTGCCACCTCCTGAAGGAGATAGCGATAGCAATACCGACATGGATCACGGATCAGTACATATCCATCTCTACGAGGGTGACGAATACCCTAGATGACATTGGTTCATCTGTGAGTCAATATGGGAGGCAAATAAAGTCACAGTTGAAGAACAACAAATGGCACAGTTCGCTGGTGATTTACGAAAAAGAGCACTAACTTGGTATATGAACTATATCAAGAGAACTCCCCAAGCATCCAAAGCAGACATTAAAGCACAATTCTTGTCTTTCTTTAAAACTCCATACGCAAAACATCTGGAAGCCAAAAGCTGAAAACAACATCTCAGAAACCAGCAGAGTCAGTCTGGGAATATGACAAACAATGGAAAGACCTCCTCAGCCAACTAGACTATGTAATTGACGAACAATTATTAATTCAGTGGTTTCTTGTAGGTCTATCACAGAAAATCCGACAGCACATAAGCTTGGAGATGTTTAAAACATATGAAGACGCACTTACTAAAGCTCTGCAAGTAGAGATGGATGAAGATTTCCCAGCATATCCCGTCGATTCCAGGCTAGAAGAACAGCTAGAAATCATGCAAAAATCTTTGAAAGAGTTGAACCTCAAGAATCAAGATGTCTAGTGAACAAAATGCTCCATGGTCAGACACACTAAAGATAATTGTCGACAAGACATAAGTCGACAGAACGTTCATTTTGTTCAGAAGAAATGCTTCTGTGACATTTTCCAAGAACATGGAGAACATACAATGAAATATTGCCCATATAACATGAAAAATGGCAAAGCATCATGGTGCACAATCTGTGAGGTGAAAAGTCACGCAACTGCCGACTACCACTTAAACTTGAAGAATCGACAAAACTATCAAGCAGTCTACCAAACGAATGCAGTCACACAGAACAATGATAATGCTTCAAGGAACAATGAACAAAATGAATCAAATAATCAAAGATATGAAGGTCATCGATATGAGCGTCGATTTGACAACCGTCGTGGAGGATATGGAGGTCGGGGACGATTCTCTGGAAATCGCGACAATTGACCATGACGGCCCATCCAGTGATTTACATGTTACAAAGAAGGACATCGCTATGCAGACTGTCCATACAAGGACAGAACTTATTTAAAGTTTTGTACTAGCTGTGGTGTGGATGATCACTCATTAGAGGATTGTCCCACCATGCTCGACAAGATTAATAAAAAGAAAAATGTTAATGTCTTGTCGTGTGTTCAAAAACATGATGTAATGAATACAAAGAACCTGCACATAGTAACCCGACAAGGGACAAAAATTGGAAATGATAATCCACGTATAAGTAAAATCAAAGAAAATAATAATTATCCTAATTAGACAAAACAAAAACGACTATATAATGATGCATCATATATGTTTAAAGAATTTGCTAGGCAAGAAGAACTCAATGACAGTCGACAAAACACAATTAAAGAATTAATACATTTAGTACAGGATGATAAATCAGTATCTCAATTCATTGACTTGCTGTATAATATGAATCACATTAATAATACAGAAAAACAAACCAAAAATATCTGCAGTTTGAACCAAAAAGACAAGAGCGATGCCGACCCACTTGTCGATCTAGAAATCAAAGGATACCATGTTCGACAAGTTGTACTCAACTTCGGTTCACAAGTAAATATTATGACTCGAGATACATGGGATCAGTTGGGTAGACCTCGACTATATGAATCAGGTATATACCTCAAGTTAGCTGACTAAGGGCTGATCGAACCCATTGGGTTTTGGATCCAGCTCCTTCCTAGCCTTGGTAGGTCAACCATGGGGAAGAAAAATGAAAGCATCAATATCTTTAGACAAAGAAAGGATAAAATTAAAAGGGAATGGACAGAAATTTATCGTCCCTATTCATCCTTCCCAAGGCGAACCTTGGATTGAACCCATCGATGAAGAAGTTGGCATTCGACAATTATATCAAATTCAAAATAACGAAGACTACACTAAACCCAATATCTATGGTGAGCTTCACTTAGGCAACCAAGACTCAGTAGGATATCATTCAGATGCAAAGTTATATGATTGGGAATTCGAAAACTATGAAACTCAAGCAAGGGGTTGTTGGACCATTCAAGCTATATAGAAAAAACCAACCCATCAATGCTTCTTAGTCTCCTTCGTCCCAAAAATATTCGAAAATAAAACTAGGGAATACCCTACCTTAACCCCAACAAATACAAATATCAGACAAAACCCAAGGTATAAAGAAAGAGAGTCCCCAATTCTGCATATAGAACAAGTATCTAAGAACCTAGGTGAACATGATCGACTACAAAGCCTAGTAGAAACCTTTACATGACAAGATGCTCGATGGTGGGACACCCATCAGTCAATATTGCAGACTTGGACAATCGTTTCAACTTACTTCATAGAAATATCAGAGGAAGGAAGATGAATAAATAGGCACAAATACCTGTCTTCATCCAAGGACAAGACCCAGATGAACACATAAGAACGTGCAAAAGAGAATGGAGAAGATTTGGTTATAAAGACGAACGTACATGGCCACACTTGTTTTCCTCGACGCTATCCGACTTACCAAATAAATGGTATAAAATGGAAGAAGCACAAGGAAAAATGTTCTAATGGAATGAACTTAGAGAAAACTTCATCAAGGACTTTAGTTTTATACCACAAAACGAAAAACTAGTCGAAACTGTAAAGCAGATAAAAACATTCATAGAACCGACTAAGAACAACAGTCTGATACCAAACCATGACCGACTGGAAATATCATGCAATAACATTCAAACCAACAGAATACCACAGTCGACAAGACTGCAAATGGAAAATGAAAATACGAAAGGAAAAAGCTTTCGATGGAAATCATATCACTCAGAAACAACAAAACCAATTTGAACAGTACTTAAAGTCGACACAACCGACAAAGAAGACACCGACCGAATGACCGCAGCAGACTTCCCTGCTACATTCTCATAGTTAAAAGAAGGGAGTCGACCGGTTAATGAAGCCAAAGCACCAGAATGGTCGGATTCCAAAGTTAAAACTAAAGAGTTTTACATATCTAATGATGAACGACCAAAAATGGCAAAAATTGGCGATTACTGGAATGAAGAGCAAACGAATGAAATAGTAAACCTATCGAAAGAATTCCAGGATGTTTTTGCTCAAGACTGTAAAGATATCAAAGGGATATTCCATGAAATGGGCGAAACGAATATCGACATCAAACCCGATGCCCGACCTATAAAGAAAAGGCCATACAAATTAGCTCATAAATATAAAGAGATAGTCAAAAGAGAGATCGGTAATATGCTCGCAGTAGGAATTATCTACCCTATCGACCAATCAGAATGGGAAAGCCCTATGGTTTTCCAACCAAAGAAACATGACCCAACAAAACTGAGGATTTGTGTCAATTTCAGAGAACTAAACAAGGTCACTCTAACAAACCCATTCCCAACTCCATACATAGACGAAACCTTAAATGAAGTTGCAGGACATGAATGCTACTCATTTATAGATGGATTCTCAGAGTATAACCAAGTATCAATAGCCAAAGAGGATCAGAAAAAGACCACATTCATATGTGAATTCAGCTCATTCGCCTACAAAGTTATGCCTTTTGGTCTCAAAAATGTACCTACAGTATTTTCAAGAATTGTTGTCAAAACATTTCAGGAATACATATACAAAACGATGGCAGTATATTTCGATGATTGGACGATCTACTCCATGTTGAAATATCATTGAAAATGGCTAAGAGTCATGCTGGAACGATGCCGACAAATCCAGTTATCTCTCAACATAAAGAAATGCATCTTCCTAACTCCTATAGGAATACTACTAGGGCATATTGTATGCAAAGAAGGCATCAAGGTCTACTTTGCCAAAATAAAGATTGTCCTCGACCTAAAACAACCGGTGAATCGAAAACAAGTCAGAGTATTGTTGGGAAATACTGGATACTACAAAAAAATTATTAGATACTATTCAAATATGACCTATCCATTGGAAGAACTATTGAGAGAAGATCAGGAGTTCGACTGGAAAGAGGAATGTAATATATCAATCGATACATTAAAAAGGAAACTAGTCGAAGCACCTATCCTCAGATTCCCGAATTGGTCGATCAAATTCCATGTGCATATCGACACTTCAGGCCTAGCAATAGGTGTGATCTTAATGCAACCAGGAGACTATTGAATGGACTATCCAATAGTATACAGCAGCAGAAATCTAAACAAAGTAGAACAAAACTATTCGACAATAGAGAGGGAAGCATTAGGTATGGTCTTTGTGCTACAAAAGTATCGACATTACCTACTAGCCAACCCTTTTATCTTCTATACTGACCACCAAGCATTAAAATACCTCGTAAACAAACCTTTACATCATGGAATAATTTGTCGATGGTTATTACTATTCCATGAATTTGAATTCGAAGTCGTTGTTAGACCAGGGAAACTAAATGTCAAACCCAACCACTTGTCGAGAATCGACATGGGGGAGGAGCCGAAAGGAGTCAAGGATGACCTGCCGGATGCACACTTATTCCAAATAGAAGCTATCCCCAAAGAATTAGAGGAAATAGCACAATTTCTAGAGAATGGTCAAGCACCAGAAGGCATGAGCACGAAAAAGAAACAAATATTAGCCATGAAAGTTGCACCATACATCCTCATAAACGTATTTTTATATAAAATGGGCTTAGACGACATCCTCTGGCGATGTGTAGTAGAACACGAAAGAGAAAATATCATGCATGAAGCACACTATGGACCGGCGGGAGGACATTTCCAAGCAGATACAACTGCCAAGAAAATCCAACAGTCAAGGCTATGGTGGCCGACATTGTACAAGGACTGTAAGAAGTTTGTTAACCAATGCAACCAATGCCAACGACTGGATCGACCTCTTCCTAGTACAAAAATTCCCTTGATATCAGTAAACCCAAGTATGACATTTGAAATTTGGGCCATCAACTTCATAGGACCATTCCCAATACCAGCAAAATGAACAGGTGCAAAATATATAATAACTATAGTAGAATATGTAACCAAATGGGCAAAGGCAAAACCTGTTGAAACTTGTTCCAGTGAGGTAGCTGCGAAGTTTATCTATGAAAACATAATTACTAAATTTGGATTCCCAATAACCTTAATCAATGACCAAAGATCACACTTCATTAACAAAACCATCAAAACACTGACAGAGCAGTTCAAAATTGACCATTGACGAAGTACAACTTATCACCCTCAGTCGAATGGAGCAATAGAGGCATTTAACAAAACACTAACAAAGGGTCTAACAAAAATCTTCAATACCAACAAGGATGATTGGGACAAGAAAATCCATGCAGTGCTATGCGCTTACAGGATACCATACAAATGATTGACAGACCAAACACCGTTTTGACTTGTCTATGGCCAAGAAGTCGTCATCCCACTGCATTTACGACAACAAACACCTGTGATAGTAGATATCCTACACATTGATGTCGAAGAAGGTAGGAAGGACCGACTGATGCAATGAGGAAAACGATAAGAACATCAAATACTCACTATACAACATCAAGAAATTCAAAAGGAGCAGCAGAAGGCTTGCCATGATCAAAACATCAAAAACAAAAATTTGTTGGTAGGAGATCTTGCTCTACTGTATAACAGTCGAGTGAAAGGAAAACCCAAAAATATACACAAATAATGGATGGGACCTTACATTTTCAAAGAAATTCATTCCAACGGATCAGTCCAACTAAGGACGTTACAAGGCATAGTATTTTGGAAACGTGTTAATGGTGCCCTACTAAAATGGTACCAAAACTAAATCTGAAAAAAAAATGACCATAACTGTCCAGAAGAACCTATAAAAATATAAAAAACAACAAAACAACAAAAAGAGTCATCAATCATAAAGCCAAAATGACGGGAAAGTTCGAAAGACACAGTAGACCGTACTTCGACAACCGACATCCCTACCATTGACAAGCCATCATCGACCACCCTCAGGATTGACATCGACAGATGACTCCAAAGGTCAAATCATGCCTTCATGACTACAGTCAGAAGGAGCGCCCCATAACACATTAAATGCGGCCTCAATCGACCGTCCTAGACCATCATTTCTGCCATTAATACCTTCATCGACAAGTTCACCACTCGCTCCACCAATAAATACTACGTCAAAAAAAATTTCCTTATCGCATTTTGAAGAAATAGAGCAACCAGGTACTTAGAAATTTGAGAGCAGAAACCCTATAGAGAAATCCAACCAAGAGACCGACAAAATGGCCCCCAAGCAAACCCGAGCCTCAGCTTCCAAAACAAAATGATTAGAATCTGTCGAAACCCCACTTGTAAGGAGATTGAGAAATATTAAGAATGCAAAGGTACAGGAAACTACATGGGAAAAGACATGGGAAAAAATCAAAGAGTGGGCCCTATGTGGACAAGAAAATGACACAGGAAGCAAAGAAAATAAGTCGCAGTACCATTATCAGTTACATGAATACACCTTTCATGGCGAGTTTCAACGGGACAAAAGAAACCGTTGTAAAATTTATCATCAGCCGATACCACAATGGAAAAATCTACTTCGACAAACCAGTAGAAATTTTCGGTGAAGTCATATACAAGCTTACCAGTCTTTCAAACCAGGGTGACCCTGTTCCTATCGGCATAAAAGACAGATTAGTAGAACAACTAGTAGGGACATCATCAGGGAAGAACTCAAAAGGGCTGATGATCAGTCAAATACAAGCCCGGACACCGCAGATAGTTTCCAAAATCATAGCGACAGGACTCACCCCCACAGGCCAAGTGAGTGATCTGAAGCTAGAAATGTTGGAAGCAGTCGACACAATAGCAGACATAGGGAAAATTTACCATTGGGCTTAGTATGTCACCGACATGCTCAAGACCATATGTCAAAAATGCCAAGAGTCAGCTGGAATTATCAGGCTCCCATCACTGATAATTTGGATAGCCATGTACCACTTTTGTCCAGTCAAAGATAAACAATTCCAAGAACCTGGAAAATATCACATGTGGCGGTTCAAACCATTTTCACATAATGGAACACTGAAAGAACTTTCAAATGGAAAAGTAATGATGGAAAATTAGTTCCAGACTCTAAAATTCCAGACAACTGGGTGCCTCAGAACATCCAAATAATTCTACCAAAAACTGCACATATTCAACTAGAGCTCGACCACACTGCATTATGGTACATGTAGGGGGCGATAGCAAAAGAAAAACCTCTCGACTATTACCCAATAGTTGATGAGATCTTCTAAGAGCTAGCTCGACAATCCAATACCAAGCTATCGATACTAGCAATGGATAAAGAAATGAATCAACATATTGAAGGACCCTTGACCGACCAAGAAAAAGAGGAGGACTATGAACTCTGCTTATATATTAGTACCTTAATGTCGGAGGATATACCGACAGAGGATACTAGCAACCTTCAACTAATGACTGTGTCACAACCTCTCCAAATTGGAAGTGTACCAACTGAACATCACATGGTCGTACTGACAGAACAAAGTATCATCCTGACTCATCAACAAGAGGGAGGAGAAGAGATAGAATAAGACATTGAATCAGATAATCCAGAGTATGTTATGAAAAAAGAAAACTTAAAGAAAATAGCTAAGGAATAGCAGCCGCAAGGAAAAAGAAAAAAAATAGGAAAAGGGGAAGGGGAAGCATAAGCTTATCCTTTCCGAATCAGAAGACGAAGAAGAATTGTTGGCTACTATTGTCGACATCATAGAAGATGTTACAGCAAACAAAATATCAGTCGAGACATAGTTTAAGCGGTTTTTCGACGCAGGAGCGAAACAAGGAAGACCGAAAAAGGTAAAAACTACAAACCCTGTAGTCAATGAGAATATTGTTGACTTAGTTTCTACCCCTCCACTCCCATAACCCTCCACTCCCATAACCCACCCAGATCACACAAGAAGATATCCCATAGATATCCACCATCAGCCCTATCGATATTTGTAAAAATTCCATGCCCGAAACGCTAAAAGAATGGGTCGACCACGATGGCAACTTCCAGGAATTCATTGAAAAGCTCCCAGAATTATTAAACATCTGCCCAAAAAATTTCCACCAAATGTCCATTAATCGAGTCTAGATCAGCATGCCAAACCCTCTCACAGTAGATAGGGAAAATACCCCAGAAAGCAAGATCTGTGAGAACTATCAAATCCATATTCTTAAGGAACCCCAACAAGACATCTCAAGTTGTCGCAAGCCACACCTCATCCTTTACCCCAGCAGGTATCTCCCATCTATTACCAGCCAATGAACCAGTAAGAGACTCGAAAGAAGATAACCAGGAGGATACTTTAGCAATCAACCAGGTGATCAGCAACCTATTCTCTAATGATCCAGCCAAATCACCACCAGAAGTCGAAGATCCCCCGTCGACTGAAAACATCCCGACCACACCAATTACACCGGACCATTCACCATCTCCATCACCACCCCCCAATCCAAAACCTTTACCAAACCCTGAACCACCTGTTTCAACCCCCCCAGATACACACCAAGATACAAGCTCCACTCAAGAGGTTCAGACAAAAATTACCCAAACCGATGAAGTTCAACCCAACGAAGATCAGCAGCCGGGCAATCAGCTGCCTAAAAATCAACCACGGGCAGAACAACAGGTAGACCAGCATAGACACAAAAGGAAAAGAAAATACAAAAATAAAAAGGAACACCACAAAGAACAAAGGTCGACAGTGATCCATCTCAACCAACTAGGATCAACTACTGCAGTCGACACAACGAAATTGAGAGATGGAGAGTTGGGTCAACTCTTAGAAACTCTCGCCACATAAGCAACAACAAGAAGCAAGACTAGACGAGAGCATCTCGACAGCACTAAGAAAGAGAAAACCGAATTCCTGTCAAAATGCAGAAGTCTAGTCCAAACAGTAATACCAGCACCGATAGAGGCCAACACCGACAAGCCACTAGAGAAAGCATATAAGCTATTTGAAAGTGTGGTGTCGACCCGACAAACACATCTACAAAATACAAAAGCAGAGCAAAAAGAAGAAACATCCACTATTAAGGCAGTAGTACACAGCATTCTCTGAAGCTCATAAGGTATTGCAGGACCATTTGGAAGAGTCTATCATTACAGAAGAAGTTCTCTGTAATTGGCCCACCTACTACGGGCAGGTATTTCAGCAGACCCGCCAGACTCGTGAGCAAATCCAAGAACTAGAAAAAAGGTGAGGCCATGAAGAAACAATGAGGAATACAATACAAGACCAGATTGTATTAGAAACAGCCAGATTACAGAAACTAGAAAACACATCAGTGGGTACAACAAGCACTACCAAGCCTCGACAGACTGGACACAATCTGTCCACAGATGAAGAGACTATTGGACATAGCAAAAGAAAAGGCTCAATCTATGGGTCCCGACATGGAAAGCATCATAGACCTGTCCATCCAGGAGAAGATGTCGACTTTGTCAAGCATCACAACCTTGATTATTGACATCCAAAAAGTGGTACAGAACTAATCAGAGTTTCAGCACCAACCGGTCGTTACAGCAGAAGCCATTGTCGAAGTATGTGCGCAGAAACGGCCAACTATCCAACTACACAGTCCATGAAGACAAACCATAGTAGAAATAACTACCTTAGACAGTACACTATTGAGTACCTCCCTTGTTTCTTTGAGACGAAGAAAGATTTTGTCCATGGGGGAGATGTTGGAGGAGCTCGTCGATGAACCGACTGGCCGAATAGCCGACTAATTAGAGATTAGGTCATCTGCATGAAGTCGTGTCGGTTGACCGAACCGACAGGTAGTTATTTGTAACCGTTTGTAATCATATATATTAGGCTGTTGAGCCAGATAAGAATTTGGTTCAGTTTTTGTATATGTATGGCCCCTCATGTAATATAATATAATATGTTACTTCCTTATCTATTCTTGTCTCTTGTATCTGTTATGTTTCTATGTGTATTATTGGTTACCCTACGTGATCTGTGAGATTACAACAGTTATCAAATTGTAGATATTCTAGTAAATAATAGAATAAAGATATTTTGGCTGATCAACTAGGAATAATAATTTGAAACTATTTACAAGTTTTAAGTATGTATAATTTGTGGTTTAAAGTCTAATTAGTTTTGTTCGAATTTTGAAAATCCTCATACTTAGTACCTTTTTTCTTTCAATATTATTTGTTACATTAAGAAAAATTCATATGCCCTTATATAGGATGGTAAACATTGAAATATAATATGACAATCCCATGCTAAAGTTGTTTTCCTTTACATAGCGTAGTAAAAATTGCATTCTTATTCAAGTAGTGTTAATAAAATAAAATGGAAAAAAAAATCAATGTTTAACATGGAATTTATCATGGACCTTTATTTGTTCTAATTAATTAACATAACTTAAAAAAACAAACTAACATAGTTATATCTTAAACCCAAACCTTGCCATAGATTTGCACCTACTTTTTTAATTTTTCTCAATGCTTAATAGATGTAAAATATTTATTTACCCTAATTGTCTATTATTTTTCCTATGTTGAGTGGATCTAATATATATCTTCACCTTAATTGTATGTTATCTTTCCATATTTTGAAAAATACAAATATCGTGAAGTTAAAGGTGACAACAAAATTGACAAGATGAAAACAACACAACTTATAAGAGAGAATTTTACCTCCAAAGTTGTATGACATTTTGATGTAGTAGCAAACTTTCAAAAATATCTTACTAATCTAGAATGCAAGAATATCAAATTGAGATCATTAAGGGATGTTGGAGCAATAGTTTGTTCAAGTTCATCACATGTATGGATATTCTAGAGACAGTTAGTTGACAATTAACAATGGACTAAGAGAGTTCATTAAGTGGTTAAATTGTTATGGAAAGTAGCATTTGGTATTTAGTATTTGGTATCATGTATGGAATTAAGGTTTAATGTTATTAAAATGTTTATCTCATCTAACAAGTTTTATTTGTTTAATATGCATTCGAAAGCCTATTTAGTGTGATTTTCAAACTTGTTTGAATGTGCAAGCTAATGCTTGTCACATCATTTTCCTTTCAAGACAAGTTGGATGGGCATTAGGCCCTTTCATAGTCAAATGGTTGAATTGTATTCAAACAATTTGGAATTCTAGAGTTTTCTTTATGTTGAGGATGTTTCCCCAGTAATTGATTTACCAAGGCCTACCTTTCAAGGAACACTTGTTTAGACTGGGGTTTAGAAAAGAGTTTACAAAAGATACATGCATGAAAGGTTTTTTGACAAGATCTTGTAGATGTGAACACCAAAACATGGAAGACTTTTACCAATCCTTCACATGGAAGCACTCTACAGCAATCCTCATTTGGTTCCAAGTGGCAAGATGAAGCGATGAAGATTCTGTAACCCTCACTATAGTACTTACCAACACCTGTAGCGGGAAGTTACTAATATGTACAATAGGGATGCATGATCCCTTTTCTGACTCTCGGGCGTGTAGTAAGTGTTTAAATAGTCTTGAACACTCATGGGGTCACCGCCCCTGCCAGTACCTTCGAGGTTGATAGGTGTCCCCTGTCGAGACAACCCCATGATGAAGTATATGTCTTCCAAAGCCACCTCCAAGATCTCACCTTGAAGGTCAAAAGCCCCAAGGTCATGGTCCCAGTAGCCAATCAAAAACTCGAGCAAACAGACATTGGCCCGCATGGGTGAAGTACAGAAGAATTTCAATAGACCACTTTGTCGTAATGCTTGCACACTGGGGGCACTACAGAGTGTGTCTCGATCCATATCTTTGTGTTCCCGCCCCCTCCACTCCAACACCATGGTTAAACCTGCCCATTTGAACCATTATCAAACATTAAAATTCATCAAAATTATTTGATTTTGGCCTTAACTTCACTTTTCCTATGTTGCACAGTACACGTGACTGTCTTTTAGACATGTCATGTGTGACACGCGAATTTCCTTTAGGCAGTTCGCATGTAAAATGCATGTACGCGACTATGTAAGTCGCCTACCCGTGTGTACTGCATGGCCTCCTTAGGGCAGACTTAAACATCCAATTTTTGGACAAAATTGAAAATTGAAATGGTTGAAATGGAAGAGCAAGGAGAGCTAGCTTACTTGGCACTTGCGAAATCGAAAATCGTCCACTAGTTTGTCCACACCAAGCTATTGAAATCAGAGGTAAAAATTGCCTAATGGGGTAAAATACATGAAATGGTATATTTGATTTCTATTTTTGGACTATATATAGGAAAATTTTCAAATTGTGGGTTTTTAGTCTATGGTTTAAAAATTGTTCTCTAAATTGAACTAATGCCATGTCATTTTTTCCTAATGCAATAGGTGCAAGGTCATTTAAAGTCGTTATTCACTCATATAGGCTAGGATTTTGGTCATTTACATGCATTTTTGTATCTATACCTAATCCGATTTAACCCTAAGATCACTTCTTTGACCACGAACTATGGTGTTTAACCATTGTTACCTTGTCTATACCATTGTTCTTCCGTGGATAGGGCCTTCCTTCCATGAGTACCCTAGTTTAGAACACCTTGTTGTCTTTTGGTACTCATGCCGCATTTGTCATAGGTTCAGGGGAGCCTTCTTAGCTATTTTTCACACCAAATTGAGCCTCATTTTGGTCTCTTTTTACAAGCTGACCCCTTTATAAGGATCCCCACCTTTATGGAGTTTCTTTAGGCCCAGGTCTAACTCCTCAAAATAGACTTGACTGCCGAGTAAACTTGTCCATTTAGGCTTTGTTATCACATATATAGTAGTCGAGCTACCATATTTTATTTTTCAGATATAGTACATTTTTCAGCCAGATCTCTTACATATGAGATGCTAAGATGAGCGGTTTTAATGGATCATTATTCTATTTGTGGACTATTGTACTCTCCCATGTCAGGACTGAGTCTCAGGACACTCAGATTTGAGGACTGATGTAGCCATTTAGTCATTTATAGAGCAGTTCTTGGTGCCTATATTTATATCAGTACTTTCTCATTGGACATATGATGGTTCAGACAGAGTATATGCATGATTATGACTCAGCTTTTATTATATTGTGGTATGGTTATCATTGCTCTTATACTCATCTTTGTGACATGTATTAACATGTAGTGACATGATCTGGCAGTCATAATTATATGGACTTGGATGTATTTGTATTATGTATTGATGTCCCTACTTAGACTTGGAAGTTCCTGATCTATAATCATTGGTTTTACCCTCCTTAGGGAAAATAGAGGTAGTCATTCCCACGATTGTTTTGGCTTGCTAGTGTCGGCTTCATCTTTCATTGTCTCCACCCATCCATTACCTTCCAGTTTTGTTTTTAACCCAACTTATTAGTTGACTTGTGGCATGAAGGACCTTTCCCCGCTAGAACCTTTGTTGAACAAACCTCCCTATTTATATTGTGTCTCGGCTCCGATTCGGTGATAGAACTTGCCCTTGGTGAGTTGGATTGTATGCCTAAATCATTCTAGCCGGTTGTCCTGATGTTTGGAACTATGCAGAACTCCCCCTGGTCACTTAAGATGTTGTTGGATAAAACTGAAAGCTCGTGTACTACTTGTATTGGAAAATGTTATATATGTGCCCATGGAAAATAAAAATGCTAAACTGTGTTTCTTAACATATGAGAAAAAGGGCAAGAGCAATGAAATGCTAAAAACACCCCTTGAAGGGTATAAGAAAAGGTCCCAAAATCAATGGTTAAATACATGCTATATCCAAATATTGTTAACCTTATAAATTTGAATGTGTCCTGGATGAAAGCTGCGATTAGTTGTGCTTTTAAGCACTGGTGAAGTCATAAAGGGTCATATAGGCCAAAAAGGCCATGGAAATAAAATTTATGGTCCTAATGAACTTGGATCAAACTTGATGTAGACATGATGCCTAAGTTGAATAAGCACTTTCTAAACAACTCAACCATTTGTGAGGCACTGCCTTTCCCTGTGTTGTTGTTTGTCCGGCATTGGTTATAGTGAGTATTCCCCTTCCATATCCAAAGTGTCATGATGTTAAGTAGAAAGACATCATTTTTCCTAGCCTTGTCAGTTTCATCCTTTACCCTTCACTAGCAAATTGACTACAACTATGAAGTGAGTATAGTCCTGAAAGTCTAGTCTGAGTAATAATAAATAAAGCCCTATATATGTATTTGGTTGATGTATCGCCAGTGAAATGACTGCTGCTTGTTGTGACTATTGCTTAAATGATTTGTAGAGCATATCCTAGCCTTATAGCACTTGTAGTAGATGGATGATAATCTGAGTTATATTATTGGTATCTGGTCATTTACAGGTGATTATATTGTCTATTGGATGTTGTTGATGATTAGGCAGAGACCTGGAAAGGGTATGAGTATACACCCTAGATGGATTTGGACTCTCTGAGTCTAATGAGATAGTTTATTTTCAGTTCCGGGCACTTGCAAAGATGATCAGGCTCATTTTACCTTTCTAATGCAATTTTGCTTCACAGGATGATGTGTTTGAGCAAGGAGATGTTTCATTTGGATCTCATATGGCGTTGTATGGGCATAGAGGGTGTAGCCACTTGATTGTACCATAGTACCCCCATCCTAGAGATCATGGTGGGCTCAGTTTGACAACGCATGCACCCTAGGAGGTTGTTTTGGCAGGTTCACATTTCCCGAGGCAGATTAAAAAATGATTAAATGGCCATTGAAGAAATCGATTTGGGCTACTAAGGCAAGGAACTGACATGGGATGAGTCATGATGATGAGACTGATGTCCTCCACACCTTCTTCAGCAGTTGCAGCACCTGATTGCACTCACACCTATTTTTTTGGCATTTTAATATTATTTTCTAGAGCTTTTGGGAGGCTCACGATTTCCTCAAGGAGGCACAAAGTTAAAAAATTAAAATATTATTTTATTTTATTGTGCCTTGGGGCACCCAGAGGGAGTTATTTAACACTCCATGGACCCACCATGTGCTTCATTTATTTCTTGTTGAGTGGGGTACCCTTTTTACGGGTGATTTAGTCCACTTTGTTACTTTATGGTTATATTGATCCATGTATTGTATGTTGAGCTCATCTCAACCATTGATTAGAATATTTTATCTTTTAATCTTAGCCACTCGTTTTGAAAGTCGTTAGGATTTTGGTTCTCTCATTTCTATTTAAAAGAGAAAGCTTCTCATTTGTAAGGGGTCTTTGGCTCTTGGGTCCGATTAATAGAAAGATTTTTTGTGGATATTTTCTGGATCTACTTTGCATCTGATGTTATTCGATGGTGATTGGAAAGTGTTTTGATTTATAGCATTCAGAAAGTTGTTATGAGATCTATATTTTTTGGGGGGATCATTGTCTTGTCTATAGGAGGACGACTTTAGCTTGGGCGTTTTTGCAGGGGGACCTCAACTCTCTCGGATTGTCTTCATTTTTTATCAAGGAGTTTTCATTAGTGTTGGGGTGACCTATTATTTGTTCTTGATATTTTTCTACATCATATAGTTTCTTTCTCATGTCACAGCAAATCTGATATGATTGACGTTTGTTGTGTAGGAGAGAGGGCGCATTGACTTCCTTGGGCAAACAGTGGACATAGAGCTCGCTTCAATCTTCTCAAATTGATCGGGATAGCGAGGATCATCATCATCAAGGAATCTACAAGCATTTCTAGGTAAGATATAACAAGTAAGTCTCTTCTCTTCATATCTCAATCCATTGTACCTACTTTTCTTCAATTTTTCTGAAAAAAAAAACTCCTAAATAATAAAAATCCAAAAAATATTTAATCGAGGAACAGCTTGATCTTTGACCAAACCATTTCTGGGTTTTGTAGATCAGGCCTCCCCCTCACTGAATCATCCTCAACACTACCCTAATTGTGACTAGTTTGCCCTAGATCTGACTTTTTGACTGCTCAAACCCCAACGCCCACTGAAAATTTGACTTCTTCTAGAGTTGACTTTTTCCAAAAAATAATTACATGGGTTTGTAGATCATGTCTTCCTCATCCCACAACACCCCCAATGCTGAGCTAGTTCCTGCTAGGTAGCCCTAGATCTAAAAAACTGACTTTCAACCTCCTAGCCTCCCTCATCAGATTTTGACTTTTCCAGATCTGATTTTTCCTTAAATTTTCTGACTTGGGTTTGTAGATCAGGCCATCCTGATCTCATTTCCACTCCAACGCTGAGCTGATATTCTCTTGGTGGCTCTAGATCTACAAATCTGCCTCTCCAAACCCTAGCGCTAGCCCTCCTTCTGTTGATTTCCCTATAACTTGAATCTTCCGAGCCAAATCCCTTTCTGGGTCCATAGATCGGGGCGTATCCCAGGTGGGTTTACTTAAACATTGTGTTGATACTGACTCCATTACCCAAGGCTGAACAAACACTAATCTCCAAGCACAACACTAGCCCCTTGTTGACCTCTTTCCCCGAATTTTGACCGCTCCTTGATAACTCAAGTAACCTGGCATTTTCATATCTCTCACTGAGTCTATCTCTTTAGTACTAGATAGTCCCAACTCTATCCTTACTCAACCTGTCTCAGTTACGTTTCCCAAGACAATGGTTATCTTAATCAATTGATAGTACCTTAACCCTAGATCTAGTATTACCCTTACAGGTCACTTTGGATCAACCCTTGTATGATTGAAGCCCTCATCCAAGCCCTAGTCCACTTACTACTAGCATCTATAGATATAGAGTTTCTAATTACCTTACACCTTACATACCTCAAGCCATAATTGATCTGATCTGGTGTCTAGGTCTGATCTCTCCTGTCGGGAGTAGATCTGGGTTTCCCCCGTTGTTGTCTTCGACTTAGATAACATAAAATGAAGACTGCCTTGATTGGCATGACAACCATCCATTCGGGATTCTAGGTAGTCTTGGTTCCACCTCCTTAGTTGCTTGCCCCTCTACCATTTATCCTGGATCCACCTCACATAGGCAACTACAAGGTTGGTGACAACAGGCTAATTAAGAATATGTGAATGGGCATCCACATTGGTGGTAGTTTATCTCTTTTTCGGACCATGTGGAATAATACAAAAAATGAACCCTCTCTTTTCTTCGGAATTGAGAAGAGTATTCTTAGGTATAGGTTTATCGCTTTTCCGGACCCGAGGGACTAAATTTACAGAAAATGATCGCCCGGTATGAGTTTAGTTTTCTCTTTTTCGTGCTCTGGACCTAAACATGAAAAAGATTTTGAGCATACTTTATGCTTTTGTCATGCTCGTTAAACCCTAAAAGAACAAAGCATTGAGTTTACTGTTGTAAGCCCCATTTCTCGTAACCAAATGGATATTTTCGAGTGATCTTGCTTTCCTTCAAACTCGTAAAACTCAAGCTATATTCCCCTTTTGAAGGGGCGTTGGGTAGGTGGTAATTTAACCTTTTCCAGACCTCCCTGACTAAGTACGAAAAAGGTGCGCCTTACTTCTTCGGAAGCTAAGAGAGTTCTTCTGGGGTATGTTTTATACTTTTCCAGCCTCGGGAGACTAAATTGGATGAAAAAGCACCCCCTTGGAGTCTTCTTCAGAATTTTCAAACTCTCAAAATATGAAAACACCAACGAGCATGTACTAGTTGGGGCTCATAAAATCCACGAATCAGTGACTTTATCAAGCATTATTCTCTCCCCTCTTCAAGCTTGTCAAAAATGAAGAGAGACCTGAGTTGACTTTCCTGGAATCGTTAAAATTTAACAAGAAATATAAGGAAGAAGTATTCTTTTTGGGTTACAAATGATGGCAGCATGTCCTCCTTGAACATAGCACTCTCTGAACTTTTTGATACTCGTGTTTCAGTCTACACTTTTAGGTCAGCTATTACTTCGATTTTTTTACTCCTCCACTTGTCCTTTATACATGGGGAATCTGATCATGTCTCCTACATGACAGATAAGTTTAGTTCTCCTATCTGCAAAGTTAAAAGCTGCCTTGGGTCATCTCTGTGTCGTGCTTACTGTGCAAGGATCTATCCCTACATTTGATTATTATCTTGATTCCATCATTATCCTATTTGAGTATCATTTGTGTCTATCTTCCCATATCGAGTTCCTAGTCACTCTTGTGATCCATTGGAGGATCTATTGCCTTCCTCATCATAGTATGGTTTCTCATCAGTACTACCTAAAGACGAAGACCTAGAGTTTTGACGACAGTACCTTAGGATTCACTACCATTATTGGTGAACTCCTTTGCTTCAGTTGTCAATTTCACGTATTGATTGACAATCTATTGAGTCCTTCCCATGTTTGACTTAAGCACATCTATTCACATGGTAGGGATTGTACTGGTTCCCTTGGATTTCGATGAAGACCTTAGGTTCACCTTTATAACCTAAGTTGCGCAAGACTATGTTGTGATCAATTACACAGCTTCCAGATTTTGAAGACTCATCACTATATATTGTGGCTTCGATTCACCTTTGTAATATACGCGGTCTTATACCCGTATCATATGATGTAATCAAATATTGTAAAGGAGCTAGTGTTCCATTATATTGAACATGGAATCATCAAATATGATTTTGACATGACATTGATATGTATTTGTTTCAGGTACTTCCTCTGCTGCCTTGGACATTTGAGTTCTCCAAGATAAAGATTGTAATGTATTTCAACCATCACTTCCTTTTGACCTCACACATTAGGGGGCATCTGTTATCAACCAAAATGACACTTCTTCATCCGAGTGTTGATAACCATTATGTCGGTACACAAAAGGACAAATAGGATTGAAGTGGCCAAAACACTATAGATGTGCATGACCATTGATGCATGATCTCCAAACCAATCTAATATATTTTTATTCTGAATCTAGGGTTGCACACGCTCCTATTTGCATTGCAACTCACGTGTCACACGCAAGTATGTGCATTGCAACCCACGTGTACATTGAACACGTGAGTTCCCTTTGAGCAACAAGCATGTCATACCTGCCTTGCTTATATAAACACTCCCGTGTACCTTAATTCGACATCAAAAAAATATAAATTGTGATTAGATGAGATTAGTTGGGCCTTAATCCATAACTATCCCAACTGTCTCAACCATCCTAACCTTCGAAACCACTCTATTTCCCAATGTATAAATAGAGGCCTTGGGATGGGACTAATCAATCAATTCTAGAAGAGCAAAGTTATGCTGGTGGTATACCTTCAGAGTCTTGGAGAAGCAGAACTCAATGTCCTCGGTTGCAGAGGAGTCCTTGTGTCAGAAGTTGGGTTGTATTCTCACCTATTCATTGTTTGTTAATAAAGAGAATTCTTCTTCCAATCTTTGTATTGTGCTTTTCTCATGTATATTGGTTAATGAATGATGTCAATTATGTTATTAGTATGAATTTCATCTAACCTTTGATATATATATATGTGTGTGAGATATTGCTTGAAGAATTGGCTCTTTGCAAGTGAAGAGAAGTAGCCCTAGAAGCTTTGGAGAATATTGAAGCGAGATAAGACCAAGCTTGGATCAATCATCGTAAACCGGGTAAGCCAAACTCTCTTCCGATTCCCATTTCATTTTCTATAAAAGATAATTGCCTGCAAGTCTATTAGTAAGTTGGTAACCCCAGACCCTAGTTTACAAGGGTGTATTGTCCTGTACAACACTAAGGAAGCAGAGTTGTGAAGCCATAGACCTTTTTCATGCTTTTATTGCTTGAAACTTAGCCACTGCTTCTCTTTGTTAGTTTAGTCCTTAGCCACTGCTTCTCAATATCTTCTACAAATTGTCCTGATTTGCTAAAACTCCCAGGTTGATTACAATGAATGCGACTTGGCATACTCAATGGTATAAGGAAACACAAAAAATCATTTCAATACATAAAGAAGTACTAATAAGTATGACGAGTATTTATTCTAGAATTATGATACTCACCAAACTCAGGAATACTAGCCAAGGCTAGGAAATATGGTATGCATTGACTGATTAATGCTCTATAAACCAGATTCATAAGTATAATGATCCAAGTATATGTCCAAGGTTCATACTTTCCATGCCAACTATGGCCATAGTATGATATCTAACTCATTTTGAAAGGATTATTTGATATCTATTTTTTTCTATGTTTGGAAAAGTAAAAACTACAAAAAAAATTATGGTTGATTTGGTTTCCAATTCTAATCATTCTCTCTAAGATATAAATTGAATTCTAGTAATATAGCTTGTTTTAAGAATGTTTTTCCCATTCTCGACAAGGGAAATTAAGTGATTCGGTCCAAACACTACAATGAAATCATTGGGCAGACAAAGTTGGTTTCATAAATAAATGCATGCAAACATTCAAATAAAATCATAATATGTCCCGACTTAAAATTAAAACATATCATTTGTGAAAAAAACAAAATCCAGGATCTAATACATAATTTAAATATAAGTTTAAAAGGACGGTTACGTTTAGAACTCATATGCATGAAGAAAACAATGCCTTGTGAAATTTGGAATGTTTTTTGTGGTCCCTGGAATTAAGGTTCGCCATAGCCCTACATGAATGAGCAGTTGTGAAACGTGTGAAGAGTGTAGCCATGAATCATGTTGCATTATATTAAAATTGAAGTTTTCAGAAAATGAGAGCATACAAATGGTTGAACAATATACCATTGCAATGTGGAATATTTTGTAGGGATGTTTGATTAAAAATATATATTAAATGAGAAAAGGTCACTTATTTTCCCATTTATTAGTCCATGTTTAGAGGGTTACCTGTTATTACATATCTTTTGCACAGCTTTTAATTTAGGTAGTTTAGAAGAAGAGTAACTCTGAAATTGTATTCTTACTAGATGTCTTTATATGAAGTTTGATAATTCATTTTTGGCATATTATAACCTTAAAAAAACATTTTATGCATCCTATTATATGCCCCTTGCTTACAACCTAAAAGGTGACCTATCCAATGTTGACAGAGAATACTTCATAGCATTTGTTCTACATAGCTAAATTATTTAATAGAAGAAGAGTAATTCCATAACTATATTTAATACTAATTGTCGTTATATGAAGTTTGATAATTCATTTTTTTCATATTATATAACATTTATAAAATAGGTTATGCTTTCTATGGTATATGTGCCTTGTTTACCAAAAGGTGACCAATCCAATGTTACGTTAACAAAGGATGTGTCATCACATATCTTCTACATAGCTAAAAACTTGTGTAAGAGTAATACCAGCACAGTATGTACTACTAATTATCCAATTATCCTTATTGAAGTTTGATAATTCCTTTTTTTCATATTATATAACCTTTGAGAAACATTTTATGCCTCTTATAGTATATGTTCCTTACATACAACCTAAAAGGTGACCAGTCCAATGTTAACAAAGGATGTGTCATCACATATCTTCTACATATCTAAAACCTTGTGTAATAGAAAAAGTGTAATTCTAGCATTGTATGTACTACTAATTGTCCATATATGAATTCTAAATTCATTTTTTGCCATACTATATAGCTTGTAAGCACATTTACAAGACTTATGTTAACCTTATGTAATAGAAGATGATGAATTCCAGCATTGTATGTACTACTAATTGTACTTATATGAAGTATGTAATTCATTTTTTTGGCATAATATTTACCTATAAACAAATTTATAAGAGCTATGTTTAGTTTGAGAGTGAATTGTAAATAGAAAAATGTCTAAAAATTTATGATCACTACCATGGAGCCCGTCTATACAGATTTTGAATTCTATTCTTTATGATCACTACCATGGAGCTCATATATACAGATTTGAATTATATTCTTTGCTTCTGTAATATTGTAGCAAAACTAGTTTTGGTTAATGAACGCTAGTTTCATTGTTGGCATTTCAAGTTGACATCATTTGGTTTGAAGTCCTCTGTGCCAGTCTATGTCTTGATGTAGAATCATTTTTATGTTGTAGATCATGCAGCTATAAAGCAATTACACAGATTTTGAATTATATTTTTTGCTTCTGTAACATTGTAGTATATCTAGTTTTGGTTAATGAAATCTAGTTACAATGTTGGCTTTTCAAGTTGACAACATTTGGTTTGAAGTTCTTAGTGACATTCTATGTCTCTATGTAGAATCATTTTTATGTTGTAGATCATGCAGCTATAAAACAATTACAGTGTCAAATAATAACAATGTCTACATCAGTTTGAATAAGTCTACAATGTTGATGCTAAAAGGAGTAAGCATATTAAGATTATGATGTAAAATTAATTGCATCCCTTCCAAAATATTGTTGATTTCTCGTTGTTGCGTGTCATTAGAGCTACAATACCTATTCACACTAATGTGAGAGATATAGGTATCTTAAAGTGTTATGGTTGCAATTTCATTATGTTGCCAAGCTGTGGAAGCTCTAACAACTACATAATCTTCACCATTTGGATGCAAAATTGATCTCAAAGATCTAGGGAGTGAATTTAAGAGTTGTTGCATTTATGTAGAAAGTTTCCAAAATGGTTTACTTGAGCTTTGCGAGTGACTATTGAACAAATTTATCTCTCCTTGGACCATTCTTCATTTATTAGGTGAGTCCACTTACTACTAAGTTTTTTCCCTTACCCCAAGGCCAAACACCATGTAGAATAGAGCTTAGGCTTGCAGGTTGGGAATATTAGTCAACTAGGATGTTTTTATCATTTCCTAGAGTGGGTTGTAATGCTTGGGGCATTTTCATAAAAAAGAACAAGACTAAATTCCAAAAAGAACAAAGACCTTTGATCACCTCTATGTTTTTTCATCTCTTATTTTGATCACCTTTTGATCTTTTGCAGGTATGTTGAAGTTGACACTTCAGTTTCGGGAGGGATATTTGAATAAGCCGCTGATAACACATTTTGTTTCAAGGTGTTTCATCCTGATAGTAGATTTGTTCATCCATTTTAGAGATTTGAATTGAAAGTGCATACCTTGCTTCCTAGCTCTTTGTTTTATTAATGAACTAATATGCATGTGTAAATTTGAATTACTTTTTTTTCATTTATTTATGGATGCACTCACTTCATTTCGTAGCCATATTATATCAAAACTTTTGAAAATTTTGTTATAATTTTATTCATATCTTAACCAACTAAAAGTTACACGTGGATGGAAATGCAGATGGATCCAAGTGGTGTTGTAGACTTTGGAATTTTTATTGGTGAAGAGAGTTATGCCCTTTGCACAGTCTAGTGTCGAAAAGGTTGTACATATGCTGATATTCGTTGTGAAATTGTGAATGATGAATCGTTGAATATCATTTTGATTTTATTATTGGCCCAACTGGATTTCCTTTAAATGCAAAGCAAGAGCAAAAAAGGAAACCTAAAACAACAAATGTAGGCATTAAGAGGAAAGTAGGCACGATGGTTGTTGAAACATTGGAATCACATGTAATGGAAGGAACACCAATCTCTGAAAACATAGAAGGGAATGTGAAGGAACCTATGCATAAACAACCAAGAGTTGATAATGTGTCCGAGTCAGTGGAACAAGTTGCGGTTGATCCTAATGTATTGGCATATTGGGAACATAAAGTGAATAGTTTAATGGGAGAGTTTGTCAAGGAGAAGCTAGCACTCAAGGTATATTCAGAAAATGGAAAACCTAATATAAAGATCTGTTGTGAAATATGTGGCATTGATTATGGAATGGGGGAAGTATCCTTGGCAGCGTGAACAGTTTGTAACTTAAAAAACAATCATATGAAAACAAGGTCCCATCAACGTCACATTTCAACGTTGGGAATTAATGAAATTCCTTCATGTAACAAAGAAAAGCAGACAATAGTGGCTAGAGATCAACTTGAGATTAATCAAGCAATCAAACTTCTACATGATTTCAACCAAACGCGAGAGCCTAATTTGTTCAAGGTGGTGGAAGCAACACTTGTAAACTATGAGGACAAGAAAAAAGTAAGAGTGGAATGTACACGATGCAATAGATGGTTCTCTTTGGTGTCGACAAGTGGTAATATTGCTATTTTTCTAATTGAACACATGAAATCAAAGAAGCACACTACTATTACTACGGTTGAGGCTTCACATGATACAGTTGTGTTGAGGAGTGGAATAGTTGGGAGACCGAAAAATCCTACCAATGAAAATTCCCAACAAAATTTCACTAAGTTCTTGATCCCATCACTACCATCACCATTACATGGGGTTTCTACAAGTTGACATGCTTCTACTTCAGGTGTGTTAATTACCCAAGTTTTAATTTCATTTGAATTTGAATATGCACATTACTTTATTTGTTATTATTTGATAGTAGCAGTTAGTAGATCATTAACCAATGTGTTTCTTCATCTTGTTATAGGACAAATACCTCCCCCGATATTATTATGTTGGGGGTATTGGGATCCCTATCTTGAGAGAAGAGGAGAGAGATTGGAAACAAAGGTTCTAATGGATGACCAACGTGGTGGAAAAATGTGGGCCATAGAGAAACATACCAGGAGAACACTATATTATCATGGTACTGAATGTCGTGTTAATGGTACATATAGACATATTCATTGCAAGAGGGTTTATAAAATAGGAATACCTTTTGATTCATTAACATGTAAATATTGTAAGATGATACCTAATTGTGATGACTTTCGAATGTGTTTATATCGTGAATCAAGGAGCAACATGAAAAGACATGGGAGAGATACAAGGAAAGGGAGAAAGTTGGACCATTTGACTCAAACTAAACTCAAAATATTTGCAAGAGACACAAATGCTACACATAGGTTAACAATGCAATCTCTTTGGTGGGAGAGGAGAAAGGTTGCTATGATGTCTATTAGAACAAGGTCTCTAAGGGAAAAGTTGTTCGAATCTGCAGGAAGGAAGGATGTGTTCAGGATTTGCAAGGATGTGTGTGGGGCTCATAAGAAAGGAAAATTACAAGGTAAAGATGCAGTTTGGGAAATTGTTCAAGATATATTTCACAACCTAGTTCGTTTAAAGTCGAGTAGAAGGTATAGTGTATCTACTCAATCCATTTATGAGGTGATTAAGTTATGGGGAGGTCCTAGATTACATAGCTTTATTAGCTTGAATCTGGATGGCCTTCGATATCTATGACTTTAAGGAAAGTTAGAAAATCATTGACATATATCCCAGGGGAGCAAGAGTACATTTTTGAGACAATCGGAAAAGTTTATGCTTCCTATAAAGCCAAACATGGTATAGAGGGCTCAATTCCCATATGCCTTGGTGAAGATGAAACTGTTGTGAAAAAATATGTCAGGTGGGTAGCAAAAAGTGATACATTGGTGGGTTTTTGTGGTAAGAAAGAAGAACATAAGTGCCAGTCACATTTCTTGGTGACATTTGGTGAGAGCACTACAGGCTATGAGATTATTACAGATGCCTTCAAGAATAGTGTGATTGGCCGTTATGCACATGTTGTTATTGCATCCATTTACATGAGAAGCTTCCTCATTTGGTTGTGGTTGTTCATCCAATGTGCAACAAGTTTGATGCAAATTTTGTCTATCGGCAATGAGAAAAAGTAAAAGACCTATGGAAGAAACATGTGGAACATTTTTTAGAACCTATTATTGGCCATTCCTCAGATGGGTATAGTAGGAGAAGAATGCTTATGCTGAAGGATTATTAATTAACGAAGGGCATGAGATATCAAATTCCCTGGGAAGGGTGGAGGATAACTGGGTTGTATGATGGATTTAAAGTAACACGACTTCATGACTAGGATTACATCCACAATGGGAAAAAGCTAGTGAATCCTTTGTTTAGTGGTCGACAAGATCTTATTGTTGGAGAATATTTTATTAGCTTTAACCATGTAAGAATGGTTTATAACAATTTTAAAGTCGATGACCACAAGATTAAAATTGAGGATATAGAGAGGATTGATCGCCAAAACTAGGGTTCAGCACAACACATTGCTTCAAGGCATGTCTAGAAGTGCTTGAAGGAAATAAGAAGTACAGGTGGAAGGACAGAGAGGACATCGGGTAAAGAGACCTATCTTGCAATTGTTGCTGACTATATTGATATTTTGTTGTCTCCTAGTTTGACTATTTGGGAAAGAATGCGAAATTCTTCAAGAGTCCGTCATTTCTTCACGTTATGGCTATGTTGGGTCAGAGAACAAACAAATACTAATGTTAACATTAATTTCATTAGCAGAGAGGCATATCAATATGTGAAAAATTCTTGGCACTTTGCGGTTTTGTTGATGAGATTATTTCGTGATCAATACTCTAACTTGCCATGTGCATTGCACCTAACTAGGTTAGATGTATGTGAGAGCTTCTTTAGCAAAGTCGGTGGCATGGTTGGAGTAGAGAGGGCATCTGATTTCGTTGACTTACTTCATGCTATTAGAACCCTTAATAGAGTTCATGAAGAAGAATTGAATCCCCAAGGGCTTCGTTTCAATAAATCACATAAGAAACAAAAGAGTGTCTGGAATAAATTGCATCAACAAACAGTAGAGGAAGGTGATGTCTTGTCACAATATGATGCAATATCTACAGATAATAAAATTACAGAAGCTCTCAAGATAGGAATGGAGGATGCCAAGGGAATTTTACAAGGTCTTGGCATGCAATCAAAAATACACACAGAAGATTCTTGGTGGTTTAAACCATGGATAGAGGATCACAATGTTCCAACATTCGAAGATGTGGATGAAGTAGTTGCTAATTCTCCACCAGGTAATTCCACATCCATATTCCAATCTTCGTCTTTTATGGTACTAAATGATAGTGAATTGCAAACGATTGAAAGTGAGTGGAGGCACAAGTTGAATGGAATTTTAGATTCTATTGATGAAAATGTAAACATAACTACCAAACCAGTGGTGGAGTTCGATGGCAAGGACATGTACAAATCTTGTTTGGTTAGTCAATTGCATGGAAACCTGAAATTATCAAAAGATAGATTGACTAAAGTGAGGAATGGAGTATACTTCATGCGAGGTGAGAGGGTCCCCCAAAAAGGGTGTTTCAATTGGTTTTGGAATTGGATCAAATTGTGCAGTGTTGTTTGAGAGCGAGTCTATAGTTGTAGTTGAACGTACTACAAGAAAAGGTGTATCTCAAAGTACAAAGCACATCGTTTCTTCTATGACTTGGTACATTGGAAGAGTTAAAAGAATAAGAAAGAAGTATGGTAATTGGGTGTTTGATTACCATAATGACATTGATCTTTTGGATAGGCCTGAAGGTGTTGAGCTTCAATGTTGTTGGTACAATAGAATAGAGGGGCGATGCATGTACAAGTATGATTCAACAAATCATCTATTCATACAACTTGAATGTGTGATAGCAACGACAAACCTATCATACAGTATCAAGAATGACACATGCAAGTTAGAAGAAAGTGACCACAAATTTTTTGAGGATTTCATTAAAAATTTGAATAGGGTGAAGTTTTCAAACCATTCTAATCTATCTTATCTTTTGTACTACTATCTTATAGCTTATTTATAAAGTATTATTTTTTGTATTATCATTGATTTGTTCGTATCAATTTCATACTCATTTTATACTCATTTTAATTTCTCTTATCTTCATGTATAGTGAATGGTTCGGATGCCGAACGGTCGGGATAACTCTATGTGAAGTTATCGATTGTCAAATATTACTTTATGCGTTCTTGAAGCATGGTTCTTTAGGGTTATTGAACTATTGGCTAGTTCAAAAATTATGTTTAATATTACTTTTAAAAGGATTAAACAAGTTTTTGTTTGTCAAATTTTGGTGCCCATGCCCATGTTAGAGTTTTCATATACTTTCTTTTGCTACTTCAATACTTAAATGGAATATTACTTAATGTGTGTTTCTTGAAATGTGTTTTCTAAATGTTTTCTTAAATGGAATATCGTGTTCTTTAATTTCATCATGTTTGTGTGGAGTGCATATTAACTCATTAGGAAATTGTGACTATTGTTGATTCGAAAGATGGCTAGGGTGTGGAAAGCTCTTGTTATAAAACTCGTTGTTGTGCACCTATTGTGGTATGGAATGGGTATGGATGTGGTATGGACCTTCCTAATACGGTGATGATAAAACTTACTACTATGGTTTGGAACACTTATAAGTTATGGACTATATACCTTGGTAACAGTCTGACCACGAGTTTGACACCTTCATCTTCTTGACCCCTCTTGTTGACTCTTGATCTTATGTTGACCCACAATGCAATCTGAGCCTAGAACCCCAATGCTCCAACACGACTTAAATATATCTTGTCTGGTGCTTTAAACCCTATGCCTCAGTGCTCCTCCAACACGACCGAAAACCATGTGCATTGGTGCTCCTCCAACTTATCTTGTCCAGTGCTTTAAACCCTATTTTTTGTTGCTCCTCCAACACAACCGAAAACGAAAAACCTTGTGCCTTATTGGTACCTTTAGAGATAATATAACAATTTGACCACGGGTTTAACACCTTCGTCTTCTTAACCCATCTTGTTGACTCTTGATCTTATGTTGACCCAGAACACAGTCTGATCCTAGAACCCCAATGCTCCAACACGGGTGAAAACACCAGTCTGACCCTTGATTGGTCTTTATGTTAGGGCTCCCTCACTTGCGCTATGCTTATGATGCTTCTCCACACCCCGCTAGTGCTGCTGCTCCACCCGCTTTTATAATAAAATCCCCAACATATTATAATTTTTTTTAACCCATAAAAAAACCCCTAAACCCTTAATATGGCCCCAATATAATGTTTTTTTTAATAATTATGAAGCCCCCAATATGAACGGACGTGATATGGTATTGGTCCATCAACGAAACCCCCATGGTTTCATAGTAGAGTGGTATAATATCTTTGTTGCACTGTTTGAGCATGCTAAGTTATAAGAAATCCATGCTTTGTATGGGATACAAACGGAAATCTGGTTTGTGCACGTTTTGTGTGTGAAATTTCATCATTACCTACTATTTTATAGATTGTTGTATTTGGATCTGTTGCTCCGGTATTTGGGGTTTCATTACAATTCACTTTAAGCAAACCCAAACACTCATACAGTGCAACATAGATCTTAGTCTACTTAAACCTGCTTAAACCACAGGGATTCCTTGCTCTGATGCTCCAGTAATTAGGCATTCCTCGCTTGTCGACTAGGTAACTGAATTTATTCTTTCTCGGATATGTCCTTTGTTCCTATAGTGACTTGTCTCTTAATAGACAAGATATGATATAAAAAAATATTGCCAAGTATAAGGAAGGTTTCAACTCTCCTAGTGGGTTATTATTTGTTTTCCTACTGATGTTAGACACAGGTTAGATTTACTACTGATGTTATTTATTGTCTCTGTGTGCTTTTCAACTATAACTAGACAAGAGTGAGAAAAGATAAGTTCAAAGCATAATTTTCATCTTGTTCAACTTTTATACTCTTGAATGTGGGCATTTGGGCACCCTTTGGGAGTGTTAAAGTTGAAAGAGATGAACACTATGCGTTCAGACTTGTGTGGGCCGATATCTTTGTTGCACTGTTTGGGTGTGCTAAGATGAGTATAAGGATGATTTCAACTCTCATAGTTGGTTATTGTATTAGTTTTCTTTGTACTTTGAGTTAGATTTACTACTGTTGTTATTTATTGTCTTTATATGATTTTCAACTTTAACATAGGGACCTTGGGGAGTGTTAAAGTTGAAAGAGATGAAAATTATGCTTTAAACTTATCTTATCTAGTTAAAACAATACTATTTTTTTCTAGTACTATTTTGTCATCGTTTGTCATGGTTTATGTTTGTTTGAGATGGTTTGTAGTTTCTTTGATGCCTATTTATGTATTTCAGTTGTAGTTGCAGTTTCCAAGATAACTACCTTTTATGAATTTCACTTATCTTCCTTGTATAAGTTGTTTATTTGGTTCTACTTTTTATAACTAATGAATCTTATACATGTTGAATAAAATAGTTGTCATTGATGTCAAAACTGTTAACGAAATTCAAAGATATGATGGCAAGCTGAAACCAATAGAATAACAAAGGAATAACCTTGTTGCAGGTTTCAGGTTGAATGACAAACAAATAACCCTGTAGCAAGTTGAACGACTGAGATCGATCATCCAAGTAAATCAACATCTCACAATGTTCTTGCTGAATGAAATAGCGCACAGGTTAAACACGTACGAAGAGATAAAGTTCCGCGAAGGATTAAGATCAGAAGGCTTATATTAATCCCACACTAGATCCGACGGTTAAGGATTAAGATCGATCCGGAGAAATTCAGACATAAGATCAACAGTCCGAAGAGATTCAGACATAAGATCAACTGTCCGGATTGTATCTGGAGAAGAAGATTACGGAAGCACCAGAAAATGATAAACATGGCTGTGGAAATGAATTTTGAGTTGTGGGAAGAACGAAACAGTGCCTTTGTTGAAACTTAACGATGAAATGATGCGACGGTTGAATGGGTAGATGATGAATAGTTGTGTCTGTAAGTAAACAGTCACGATCCAAAATGAAAGAGCGCAGCTATGGAGAGATGAGCTGATAAGAAATAGGTAAAGGGTGTTTATTGAATAAATGTGTAAAGAATTAATGTATCTATTAGTAAGCTTGACAGATTCCAAAGTGGATAGTTTACAACTGTTCCAAAAGACTGACAAAATTAGTACAAGGTGGTAGGGTGGTGATAGGGCAGGCCACAGGTCTACAGGGGTTGAAGCCTCCTTCCAGTCGTAGCTGGAGAACAGGGTGTCGTAGGTCTGTTGAAGCAGGAAGAAAACCATAGGGGTGTTGTAGCATCCCGGTGTGTAGTTGCAAGAAAAACCTAGGGTGTGTTTACATCCTTTCTGTAGTATAGCAGATAAACAATTTTGTAATTTCATCTTATTAATGAGTTTGTGTTGGTGGTTTTCCCTTTGAGGTTTCCACGATAAAATCTATGTCTTGATTGTTGATTTTTGTGTACTTTAAGAGAAAGGGACAATACTGATTCACCCCCCCCCCTCAGTATTGTGGGATAAACCAACAATTTGTATCTGAGCGAGTTCATTCACAACAACTTAACCACTAGAAGGAAGATCCCACCCAAAAATCACAATGGATCAACAAGAAGGATTGGTCACTAACAAACCTCCACTATTTACTAGAGAAAATTATGCTTGCTGGAGTGTAAGAATGAGGTGTCATTTGATGTCCCTAGGATGGAAGGTTTGGGCAGCAACAAAAAAGGAGCTTAAAATAGGAAACCAATACCCTACAGACATAGTTGAACTAGGTGAATATGAAGGCAATGCCAAATCTCTAAACACAATCTTAAGTGGTTTAACAAACTCGGTATTTACTAAAGTTATGCAATGCACATCTGCCAAACAAGCTTGGGACAAGTTGAAAATTATCTATGAAGGAGAATCTAAGGTCAAAGAATCCAAACTTCAAACATATAAAGGTCAATTTGAAAGTCTTAAAATGAAAGAAGAAGAGAATATTGGTGAATACCTTCTTCGTGTAGATGAAGTTGTTAATGTGATCAAAGGGCTTGGAGGAAAATTAAAAGAAAAGGAAGTGGTAAGCAAGGTACTAAGAACATTACCAATGAGATATGACCCAAAGGTATCCACCTTAGAAGAACGAGATGATCTTAAAAAGGTAACCATGGATGAGTTACATGGAATTCTCATTGCGCATGAGATGAGAACAGGACAAAATGGATCTTCGAGAAAATAAGCAGCTTGTTATCACATAAATAGTAGCCAGGCTACCATATTCTATTTTTCAGACACAGTACATTTTTCAGCCAGATCTCTTACATATGAGATGTTGAGATGAGCAGTTTTGACGGATCATTATTGTATTAGTGGACTATTGTACTCTCCCACGTCAGGACTGAGTCTCAGGACACTCAGATTTGAGGACCAATGTAGCCATTTAGTCATTACAGAGAAGTTATTGATGCCCAGTTTTATATCAGTGCTTTCTCATTAGACAGATGATGTTTCAGATGGATTATATTGCATGATTATGACTCATCTTTTTATATTGTGTTATTGTTATCATTGCTCTTATACTCATTTTTGTGACATGTATTAGCATGTGGTGTCATGATCTGGCAGTCATAATTATATGGACTTGGATGTATTTTGTATTATGTATTGATGTCCCTACTTAGACTTGGAAGTTCTTGATCTATACTCATTGGTTTTACCCTCCTTAGGGAGAATAGAGGTAGTCATTCCCACCATTGTTTTGGTTTGCTAGTGTTGGCTTCATCGTTCACTATCTCCACCCATCCATTACCTTCCAGTTTTGTTTCCAACCCAACTGACTTCTTGACTTATGGCATGGAGGACCTTTTCCCCCGCTAGAACCTTTGTTGGACAAACCTCCCTATTTATATTGTGTCTCGGCTCTGAGTTGGTGACAGAACTTGCCTTTGGTGAGTTGGATTGTATGCCTAAATCATTCTGGTCAGTTGTCCTGATGTTTGGCACTATGCAGAACTCCCCCTGGTCGCTTGAGATGTTATTGGCTAAAACTGAAAGCTCATGTACTACCTGCATTGGAAATATATATATACACCCATAGAAAATGAAAATGTTAAAAATGTGTTTCTTAACATATGTGAAAAAGGGCAAGAGCAATGAAATGCTAAAATACCCCAAGGGTATAAGAAAAGGTCCAAAAAAGCAATGGTTAAAAATATGCAATATCCAAATATTGCTGACCTTATAAATATAAATATGTTCCGGATGAAAGCTGCGATTAGCTATGCTTTTAAACACTGGTGAAGTCTCAAAGGGTCATATAGGCCAAAAAGGCCATGGAAATAAAATTGATGGTCCTAATGAACTTGGATCTAACTTGATGTAGACATGATGCCTAAGTTGAATAAGCACTCTCTAAACAACTCAACCATTTGTGAGGCACTGCCATTCCTTGTGTTGTTGTTTGTATGGCATTGGTTATAGTGAATATTCCCTTTCCATATCCAAAGTGTCATGTTGTTAAGTAGGAAGTCTTCATTTTCCTTAGCCTTGTCCTTCACTAGCAAATTGGCTACAACTATGAAGTGAGTATAGTCCTGAAAGTCTAGTCTGAGTAATAATAAATAAAGCCTTATATATGTATTGGTTGATGTACCGCCAGTGAAATGACTGCTACTTGTTGTGATTATTGCTTGAATGAGTTGTAGAGCATGTCTTATCCTTTTAACACTTGCAACAGATGGATGATAGCCTGAGTTATTATTGGTGCCTGATCATTTACAGATGGTTATATTGTTTATTGGATATGGTTGATGATCCGATAGAGACCTGTGAGGGGTATGAGTATACACCTTAGATGGATTTGGACTCTCTAAGTCTAATGAGACAGTTTATTTCCAATTCCGGGCACTTGCAAATATGATCAGGTTCATTCTGCCTTTTTAATGCAGTTTTTCTTCATAGGTTGATATGTCTGAGCAGGGAGATGTTTCAGTTGGATCTCCTAGGGTGTTGTATGGGCATAGGGGGTGCAACCACTTGTTTGTACAATAGTACTCCCATCCCAAAGAGCTTGGTGGGCTCAGTTTGACAATGCAGGCACCTTAGGAGGTTGTTTTGGCAGGTTCACATTTCTCGAGGCAGATTAAAAAATGATTAAATGGCTATTGAAGAAATTGATTTGGGATACTGAGGCAAGGAAATGACATGGGATGAGTCATAATGGTGAGAGTGATGTCCTCCACACCTTCTCCAGCAGTTGCAGCAGCTGATTGGGCCCACACCTATTTTTTGGGCATTTTTATATTACTTTTTGGAGCTTTTGGGAGGCTCACGGTTTCCTCAAGGAGGCACAAAGTCAAAGGATTAAAATATTATATTATTTTATTGTGCCATGGGGACACCCAGAGGGAGTTAGTCAACACTCCTTGGACCCACCATGTGCTTCATTTATTTCTTGTTGAGTGGGGTACCCTCTTTATGGGTGATTTAGTCCACTTTGGTACTTTATAGTTATATTGATCCATGTATTGTATGTTGAGCTCATCTCAACCATTGATTAGAATATTTTATCTTTTAATCTTAGCCACTCATTTTGAAAGTGATTAGGATTCAGTTATGATTGTGGTTCTCTCATTTCTATTTAAAGGATAGAGCTTCTCATTTGTAAGGGTCTTTGGCTCTTGGATCTGAATAATAGAATGATTTTTCTATGGATATTTTCTGGATCTGCTTTGCATCTGATGTTCTCAAATGGTGATTGAATATTCTTCTGCTTCCTAGCATTGTGGAAATTCATGTGAGATCTATATTTTTCTGCTATCATTGTCTTGTCTACAAGAGGGCGTTTTGGCTGGAGCGTTTTTGCAGGGGGACTCAACTCGTTCAGTTTTCTTCATCTTGGATCAGGGGGTTTTCATTAATTTCATTGTGATCTATGATTACTTATTTTTAATTTCCTATAGCATTTAGTTTTTTTATCTTGCCTTAGCAAATCTGATATTGTTGATGTTTGCTCATGCAAGGTAGGGGGCGCATTGGTGGCTTGGAGCTTACATCCGTCATAGAAATCACTTAGATCTTCTAGAATTGATCGGGATAGCAAGGATCATCACTATTAATACTTCTACAAGCATTTCCAAGTACGATCCAACAGGTAATTTTCTTCTCTTTAACAGATTTGAATCCATTGTACCTATTTTCCTTCCATTTTTCTGAAAATTCTTAAAGTACTAAAAAACCCTTAAAAAATACTAAATCTAGGAACCGTCCGATCTTTGGCAAAAAAACTATTGGGTTTCATAGATCGGGCCTCCCCATCACTAAATATACTGCAACGTTGGTCAAATTCCTACTGGTTTGACCTAGATCTGATTTTTAGCCTGAAAACTACATAGCGCCCCCACTGAAAATTTGACCTGCTAGGGTTTTGACTTTTTCTAATTTCTAACTTCATAGACTGATAGATTGGGTCCCACACAGTCCCAATCACCCTCAACGATGTCCAGATTCATGGAAGTTTGACCTAGATCTGAGTTTCAAACCGAAAACAACCCTAGCGCCTTCACTGAAAACTGGACTTTTCTGGAGTTTACTTTTTCTGAAATCTAACATGTTAGGTTGATAGATCAGGGTTTGAGCACTCCACAACACCCTCAATGCTGAGCTAGTTCCTACCAGGTTTCCCTAGATATGAAAAACTGACTTTCAGCCCCTTATCCCCCCCTCATCAGATTTTGACATTTTCCAGATCTGATTTTTCCTGCAATTTTCTGATTTGGGTTTGTAGATCGGGCCATCCTGATCTCATTTCCTCCCCAACGCTAAGCCGATAGTCTCCTGGTGGCTCTAGATATATAGATCTGCCTCTCTAAATGCTAGCGCTAACCCTCCTTCTGTTGATTTTCCTGTAACCTGAATCTTCCAGGCCAAATCCTTTTATGGGTCCATAGATCTGGGTATATCCCAGGAGGGTTCACTGAAACGTTGTGTTGATACTGACTCCATTTCCCAATGCACGAAAGGCACTGATCTCCTATCTCTAGCGCTAGCCCTAAATTGACCTTACTCTCGTTCTCTTTGCCAACATTCCTTGATACTTTCATATCTTTCACTGACTCTGTCTCCTTGGTACTAGACAGTCCCAACCTTGTCCTTCATCACCTTGTCAGAGTTACGATTCCCAAGACAGTAGCCATCTCCATCAGTTGCTAGTACCTAAACCCTAGAGCTAGGGTTTCCTTTTACCTTACACCTTACGTACCTCAAAGCCACATTTGATTTGTTCTGGTGTCTACGTCTGATCTCTCCTGTCAGGAGTAGATCCGGGTCTCCCTCGTTGTTGTCTTGGACTTAGATAACATAAAGTGAAGGTTGTCTTTATTGGCGTGACAACAATCCATTTGGGAGTCTAGGCAGTTTTGGTTCCACCCCCTTAGTTGTTTGCCCCTCTACCATCCATCCTGGATCCACCTCACACAGGCAACTACAAGGTTGGTGATAACATTTTGGCACCATTGTCGGGGAGGTAGAGGCCTACCTTGGTTCAACATACCTCACCTTTCCCTACGTAATATATTTTATTGGTGAATTATTTGTGTGGTTCACCTGGTGACTCTACTCTGTGACTCCACTGAGGACCATACCCAAAGTATTAATCTTAAGGTCTTAGAACATCCCATTTTTCACAATGAACTCGAATTTATTTGTCCAATTTTTCAACGAAATCAAGGAAAATCCAACCAAGCTTAAAAGGAAAATTCTATCTCGTCTGGACTTCTTTGAAATCTATGAGGCACCTCATCCTATGCCAAAAAGATACATTAAAGGGTTGCCTCATTTCTTTGCAAATTCAACCGAATCAATTGAAATCCACTTAGATGATTGTTGGTGTTATATGGAATCCATGGGCGCAGAACATGAAGATGTCTATATGCAAGCCCTTTTTGAATCCTTAGGGGGTAACACCGATTATTGGTTATACACATTACCACCAAGATCCATCACCAGATACGACATGTTTACCGATTTGTTAAGAAAAGAATGGGGTGAAAGCATTGATGAATCCATACATCCAAATAAAGATTGTGTTGTTGAAGATCAATCTGATAAAGATAATCAGCATAACCATAATGAGATAACTAACGATATTCCTCATCAACCTGATTCCTCCTCTCCCGATCCAATAGTGGGCATGCCTTTGAATGACTCTTTGATGCAAGAGAGTGACGATGATCAAATCTCAACCTTTCAGGATTATGACCTTGATATTAATATAGAAGGGGAACTTATTAAAATCTTGTCATCATTAGCTCAGGAAGGAGAACAAAATGATCACTATCAAGAAACATATTTAGTTGAGCCTTCCATTGGTGAGGTTATCCAAGAGATTTTAAAAGAGAAACTCCATAGTCATTGCATAATTGATGATAATTTGAGTGGGTATCCAACCTATCCGAATTTGGATTTAGACTTTGATCGTATCACTGCAGAAGAAGAAAAGGTTGAAATTAATCAAACTTCTATTGAAGAACAATCTTATGGTCATAGTGTGATTGAAGAGCATGCATGTAAGAATGATAGGGAAACGGAAACCGAACTTATTGATGTTTTTCCACGTCTAGAGCTTAAAGAAGAACAATCGCATGATGATACAATTACAAGTGAACTTGACCAAGAACATTGCAATGAGGAGCCTTGTCCTGGTAGTATCAATAGAATTCTTCATCCAATCCTTAATCAGAATATGTTGGTTCAATGTGTGGATACTGACCTTGTTTTGAATTTTGAAATCACTCATGGAATTAATTTAAAAGTTTTTTCCTCTCATCAAATTCTGAGATCAATTATCCCAAGTCTGGGAGAAAAATTTCAATCCACCCTCCTGTCCCAACTTTTCAAATCTTCTTGTATGGGTTTGTCTCTTAGTCAAGTTGTTACTTTTGAAATTTTGAATCAAAATTTTAAGCATTATCACGTAATTGAGGAAAAGGCACTTCATGTCTCTTCTCAGTCATCTGTAATGAACAATTTTTTTCAATTTGTAAATCTGTATTATGGATGGCTTGAGAAGCTGTTCAATTTCATCTTTTCTCCATTTTTTAAAAACAAATGGGCTTGATCTCATTCACAGTTTCATTATATTACAACTTGTCCCCATTTGATTCTCTTCGAGTGAATAGATTTGAATGTCCTAGTAGGGTAGAGGAGAAAACAAAGCACTGTTTGGAGTGGCCGAGTCATGAATCATATTGTATTGCTCCATTAAGAACGAACTTGCATACCTTTTATGACCCTATCAGCATCTTGATGGATGAGTTTTTAGAAATTCAATCTCATCATTGGCATGATTTCATTTCTCTTGATCCATATCTTTCTTTAATTCTCAAACAACAAGTTATAATGGCTTCAATTTTCATTCACATTGCTCACAAGCCATCTTTGATTTGTTGTATCATTAACTGTAAAGAAAGCTCAATATATTTGTTCAGCAAGTGGTTGCATTGGATTTATGATTTTACCTAACACTTGTCTAAATTGGTTAGAGTAGGGTAGGTAGGACTTGAATAAGCCTTTCCCAGCAGTAATGTATAACCTTGCGCCTTTGTTTGAAGCTCACCTTTGAAGCTCTTAGTATAATTTTGTTATCCTACAAAATAAAAAATCAAACTTTTATTGAAAGTTATGGTTATAAATTAGTTTTATTTTCTGCTTTTCAGTTTCATGCATCTTTATTTTCAGTATTTTATATATTATCCACATATTGTTCTGACGATCGGTCTGTGAATTTGGTATAGCTCTGGACATGATGCAGGTAGTCAGGTACATTCTTGGTAGCAGTTGCAGAGCTGGATGGATTGATTGAGGATGCGAGAAGCATAGTGCGAGGACCAGATATTCTGAGGTTCTCAAGAGCTCTTTTCAGCAGAACACTTGTCCCAGTTGGAGCCAGATGTTATCACATATATAGTAGCCAAGCTACCATATTCTATTTTTCAGACACAGTACATTTTTCAGCCAGATCTCTTACATATGAGATGCAGAGATGAGAAGTTTTGACGGATCATTATTGTATTAGTGGACTATTGTACTCTCCCATGTCAGGACTGAGTCTCAGGACACTCAGATTTGAGGACTGATGTAGCCATGTAGTCATTACATAGCAGTTATTGATGCCCATTTTATATCAGTGCTTTCTCATTCGACAGATGATGTTTCAGATGGATTATATTGCATGATTATGACTCAGCTTTTTATATTGTGTTATGGTTATCATTGCTCTTATACTCATTTTTGTGACATGTATTAACATGTGGTGTCACGATCTGGTGGTCATAATTATATGGACTTGGATGTATTTTGTATTATGTATTGATGTCCCTACTTAGACTTGGAAGTTCTTGATCTATGCTCATTAGTTTTACCCTCCTTAGGGAGAATAGAGATAGTCATTCCCACCATTGTTTTGGCTTGCTAGTGTTGGCTTCATCATTTACTATCTCCACCCATCCATTACCTTCCAGTTTTTTTTTTCAACCCGACTGACTTCTTGACTTATGGCATGGAGGACCTTTTCCCCCACTAGAACCTTTGTTGGACAAACCTCCCTATTTATATTGTGTCTCGGCTCTAAGTTGGTGACATAACTTGCCTTTTGTGAGTTGGATTGTATGCCTAAATCATTGCGGTCGGTTGTCCTGATGTTTGGCACTGTGCAGAACTCCCCTTGGTCGCTTGAGATGTTGTTGGCTAAAACTAAAAACTCATGTACTACCTGCATTGTAAATATTATATATACGCCCATAGAAAATGAAAATGCTAAAACTGTGTTTCTTAACATATGTGAAAAAGGGCAAGAGCAATGAAATGCTAAAATACCCCTTGAAGGGTATAAGAAAAGGTCCAAAAAGCAATGGTTAAAAATATGCTATATCCAAATATTGCTGACCTTATAAATAGAAATATGTCCCGAATGAAAGCTGCGATTAGCTGTGATTTTAAGCACCGGTGAAGTCCCAAAGGATCATATAGGCCAAAAAGGCCATGGAAATAAAATTGATGGTCCTAATGAACTTGGATCTAACTTGATATAGACATGATGCCTAAGTTGAATAAGCACTCTCTAAACAACTCAACCATTTGTGAGGCATTGCCATTCCTTGTGTTGTTGTTTGTCCGGCATTGGTTATAGTGAATATTCCCTTTCCATATCCAAAGTGTCATGATGTTAAGTAGGAAGTCTTCCTTTGCCTTAGCCTTGTCAATTTCATCCTTCACCCTCACTAGAAAATTGGCTACAACTATGAAGTGAGTATAGTCCTGAAAGTCTACTCTGAGTAATAATAAATAAAGCCTTATATATGTATTGGTTGATGTCCTGCCAGTGAAATGACTGCTACTTGTTGTGATTGTTGCTTGAATGAGTTGTAGAGCATGTCTTAGCCTTTTAACCTTGCAGCAGATGGATGATAGTCTGAGTTATTCTTGGTGTCTAATTATTTACAGATGGTTATATCGTCCATTGGATATGGTTGATGATCCGATAGAGACCTGTGAGGGGTATGAGTATGCACCTTAGATGGATTTGGACTCTCTGAGTCTAATGAGACAGTTTATTTCCAATTCCAAGCACTTGCAGATATGATCAGGCTCATTCTGCCTTTCTGATGCAGCTTTTCTTCACAAGTTGATATGTCTGAGCAGGGAGATGTTTCAATTGGATCTCTAAGGGCGTTGTATGGGCATATGGGGTGTAGCCACTTGTTTGTAACATAGTACCCCCATCCCAGAGATCCTGGTGGACTCAGTTTGACAACGCAGGCACCCTAGGAGGCTGTTTTGGCAGGTTCACGTTTTCCGAGTCATATTTAAAAAATGATTAAATGGCTATTGAAGAAATCGATTTGGGCTACTGAGGCAAGCAAATGACATGGGATGAGTCATAATGGTGAGAGTAATGTCCTCCACACCTTCTCCAACAGTTGCAGCACCTTATTGGGCCCACACCTATTTTTTGGGCATTTTTATATTATTTTCTAGAGCTTTTGGGAGGCTCACGATTTCCTCAAGGAGGCACAAAGTCAAAGGATTAAAATATTATATTATTTTATTGTGCCATGGGGACACCCAGAGGGAGTTATTCAACACTCCTTGGACCCACCATGTGCTTCATTTATTTCTTGTTGAGTGGGGTACCCTCTTTATGGGTGATTTAGTCCACTTTGGTACTTTATGGTTATATTGATCCATGCATTGTATGTTGAGCTCATCTCAACCATTGGTTAGAATATTTTATCTTTTAATCTTAGCCACTTGTTTTGAAAGTGGTTAGGATTCGGTTATGATTGTGGTTCTCTCATTTCTATTTAAAGGAGAGAGCTTCTCATTTGTAAGGGGTCTTTGGCTCTTGAATCTGAATAATAGAAAGATTTTTCTATAGATATTTTCTGGATCTGCTTTGCATCTGATGTTCTCAAATGGTGATTGGATAGTCTTCTGCTTCGTAGAATTGTGGAAATTCATGTGAGATCTATATTTTGCTGCTATCATTATCGTGTCTACAGGATGTCGTTTTGGCTGGAGCGTTTTTGCAGGGGGACCTCAACTCGTTCAGTTTTCTTTGTCTTGGATTAGGGGGTTTTCATTAGTTTCATTGTGATCTATGATTACTTCTTTTTACTTTCCTATAGCATTTAGTTTCTTTATCTTGTCTTAGCAAATATAATATTGTTGACGTTTGCTCATGGAAGGTAGGGGGCGCATTGGTGGATTGGAGCTTACATTTGTTATAGAAATCACTTGGATCTTCCAGAATTGATCGGGATAGCAAGGATCATCATTGTTAACACTTCTACAAGCATTTCCAGGTACAATCCAACAAGTAATTTTCTTCTCTTTAAAAAATCTGAATCCATTGTACCTATTTTCCTTCCATTTTTCTGAAAATTCTTAAAGTACTAAAAAACCCTTAAAAAATACTAAATCTGGGAAACCTCCGATCTTTGGCCAAACCACTACTAGATTTCATAGATCGGGCCTCCCCATCACTGAATCTACTGCAACGCTGGTCAAATTCCTGTTGGTTTGACCTAGATCTGATTTTTAGCCTGAAAATTGCATAACGCCCCCACTGAAACTTTGACTTGCTAGGGTTTTGAATTTTTCTAATTTCTAACTTCATAGACTGATAGATCTGGTCCCTCACAGTTTAAATCACACTCAACGCTATCCAGATTCATGGCAGTTTGACCTAGATCTGAGTTTCAAACTGAAAACAACCCTGGCGCCTTCACTGAAAACTGGACTTTTCTGAAGTTTACTTTTTCTGAAATCTAACAGGCTAGGTTGATAGATTAGGGCTTGAGCACCCCAGAACAGCCCCAATGCTGAGCTGGTTCCTGCCAGGTTTCCCTAGATCTGAAAAACTGACTTTCAACCCCCTAGCCCCCCCTCATCAGCTTTTGACTTTTTCCAGATCTGATTTTTCCTGCAATTTTCTGATTTGGGTTTGTAGATCAGGCCATCCTAATCTCATTTCCTCCCCAACACTAAGCTGATAGTCTCTTGGTGGCTCTATATCTATAGATCTGCCTCTCCAAACCCTAGCACTAGCCCTCCTTCTGTTGATTTTCTTGTAACCTGAATCTTCCCGGCCAAATCCTTTTCTGGGTCCATAGATCCGGGCATATCCTAGGTGGGTTCACTGAAACGTTGTGCTGATACTGACTCCATTATCCAATGCATGAAAGGAACTGATCTCCCATCTCTAGCGCTAGCCCTAAATTGACCTTACTCCCGTTCTCTTTGCCAACATTCCTTGATACTTTCATATCTTTCACTGAGTCAGTCTCCTTAGTACTAGACAGTCCCAACTCTGTCCTTGATCACCCTATGGCAGTTATGTTTCCCAAGACAGTGGCCATCTCCATCATTTGCTAGTACCTAAACCCTGGAGCTAGGGTTTCCTTTTACCTTACACCTAGTATGTACCTCAAAGCCACATTTGATTTGTTTTGGTGTCTAGGTCTGATCTCTCCTGTCGAGAGTAGATCCGGGTCTCCCCCATTGTTATCTTGGACTTAGATAACATAAAGTGAAGGCTTCCTTGATTGGCATGACAACCATCCATTTGGGAGTCTAGGCAGTCTTGGTTCCACCCCCTTAGTTGTTTGCCTCTCTATCATCCATCCTCGATCCACCTCACACAGGCGACTACAAGGTTGGTGATAACATTTTAGCGTCGTTGTCGGGGAGGTAGAGGCCTACCTTGGTTCAACATACCTCACCTTTCCCTATGACATATCTTTTATTGGTGAATTGCTTGTGTGGTTCACCTGGCGACTCCACTAAGGGCCGTACCCAAAGTATTAATCTTAAGGTCTTAGAACATCCCATTCTTCACAATGAACTCGAATTTATTTGTCCAATTTTGCAACGAAATCAAGGAAAATCCAACCAAGCTTAAAAGGTAACTTCTATCTCGTCTGGACTTCTCTGAAATCTATGAGGCGCCTCATCCTATGCCAAAAAGATACATTAAAGGGTTGCCTCGTTTCTTTGCAAATTCAACCGAATCAATTGAAAGCCACTTAGATGCTTGTTGGTGTTATATGGAATCCATGGGCGCAAAACATGCAGATGTCTATATGTGAGCCCTTTGTGAATCCTTAGGGGGTAACGTCGATTATTGGTTATTCACGTTACCACCAGGATCCATCACCGGATACAACATGTTTACCGATTTGTTAAGAAAAGAATGGGGTGAAAGCATTGATGAATCCATACATCCAAATAATGATTGTGTTGTTGAAGATTAATCTGATAAAGATAATCAGCATAACCATAATGAGATAACTGACGATATTCCTGATCAACCTGATTCCTCCTCTCTCGATCCAATAGTGGACATGCCTTTGAATGACTCTTCGATGCAAGAGAGTGACGATGATCAAATATCGACCTTTCAGGATTATGACCTTGATATTGATATAGAAGGGGAAGTTATTAAAATCTTGTCATCATTAGCTTAGGAAGGAGAACAAAATGATCACTATCAAGAAACATCTTTAGTTGAGCCTTCCATTGGTGAGGTCATCCAAGAGCTTTTAAAAGAGCAACTCCATAGTCATTGCATAATTGATGATAATTTGAGTCAGTATCCAACCTATGCGAATCTAGATTTGGACCTTGATCATATCACTGCAGAAGAAGAAAAGGTTGAAATTAATCAAACTTCTATTGAAAAACAACCTTGTGGTCATAGTGTGATTGAAGAGCATTCATGTAAGAATGATAGGGAAACTGAAACCGAACTTATTGATGTTTTTCCTCATCTAGAGCTTAAAGAAGAACAATCGCATGATGATACAATTATAAGTGAACTTGACCAAGAACATTCCAGTTTTGTTTCCAACCCGACTAACTTCTTGACTTATGGCATGGAGGACCTTTCCCCCCGCTAGAACCTTTGTTGGACAAACCTCCCTATTTATATTGTGTCTCGGCTCTGAGTTGGTGATAGAACTTGCCTTTGGTGAGTTGGATTGTATGCCTAAATCATTCTGGCCTATTGTCCCGATGTTTGGCACTGTGCAGAACTCCCCCTGGTCGCTTGAGATGTTGTTGGCTAAAACCGAAAGCTCATGTACTACCTGCATTGGAAATATTATATATACACCCATAGAAAATGAAAATGCTAAAACTGTTTTTCTTAACATATGTGAAAAAGGGAAAGAGCAATGAAATGCTAAAATACCCCTTGAAGGGTATAAGAAAAGGTCCAAAAAAACAATGGTTAAAAATATGCTATATCCAAATATTGCTGACCTTATAAATAGAAATATGTCCCGGATGAAAGCTGCGATTAGCTGTGCTTCTAAGCACTGGTGAAGTCCCAAAGGGTCATATAGGCCAAAAAGGCCATGGAAATAAAATTGATGGTCCTAATGAACTTGGATATAACTTGATGTAGATATGATGCCTAAGTTGAATAAGCACTCTCTAAACAACTCAACCATTTGTGAGGCATTGCCATTCCTTGTGTTGTTGTTTGTCCGGCATTGGTTATAGTGACTATTCCCTTTCCATATCCAAAGTGTCACAATGTTAAGTAGGAAGTCTTCCTTTGCCTTAGCCTTGTCAATTTCATCCTTCACCCTTCACTCGCAAATTGGCTACAACTATGAAGTGAGTATAGTCCTGAAAGTCTAGTCTGAGTAATAATAAATAAAGTCTTATATATGTATTGGTTGATGTACCGCCAGTGAAATGACTGCTACTTGTTGTGATTGTTTCTTGAATGAGTTGTAGAGCATGTCTTAGCCTTTTAACACTTGCAGCAGATGGATGATAGTCTGAGTTATTATTGGTGCCTGGTCATTTACAAATGGTTATATTGTTTATTGGATATGGTTAATGATCAGATAGAGACCTGTGAGGGGTATGAGTATACACCTTAGATGGATTTGGACTCTCTGAGGCTAATGAGACGGTTTATTTCCAGTTTTAGGCACTTGGAGATATGATCAAGCTCATTCTGCCTTTCTGATGTGGTTTTTCTTCACAGGTTGATATGTCTGAGCAGGAGATATTTCAATTGGATCTCCTAGGGCGTTGTATGGGCATAGGGGGTGTAGCCACTTGTTTGTACCATAGTACCCCCATCCTAGAGAGCTTGTTGGGCTCAGTTTGACAATGCAGGCACCCTAGGAGTTTGTTTTGGCAGGTTCATCTTTCTCGAGGCAGATTAAAAAATGATTAAATGGCTATTGAAGAAATCGATTTGGGCTAAACTAAGGCAAGGAAATGACATGGGATGAGTCATAATGGTGAGAGTGATGTTCTCCACACCTTCTCCAGCAGTTGCAGCACCTGATTGGGCCCACACCTATTTTTTGGGCATTTTTATATTAATTTATGGAGCTTTTGGGAGGCTCACGATTTCCTCAAGGAGGCACAAAGTCAAAGGATTAAAATATTATATTATTTTATTGTTCTATGGGGACACCCAGAGGGAGTTAGTCAACACTCCTTGGACCCACCATGTGCTTCATTTATTTCTTGTTGAGTGGGGTACCCTCTTTATGGGTGATTTAGTCCACTTTGGTACTTTATGGTTATATTGATCCATGTATTGTATGTTGAGCTCATCTCAACCATTGATTAGAATATTTTATATTTTAATCTTAGCCACTCATTTTGAAAGTGGTTAGGATTCAGTTATGATTGTGGTTCTCTCATTTCTATTTAAAAGAGAGATCTTCTCATTTGTAAGGGGTCTTTGGCTCTTGAATCTGAATAATAGAAATATTTTTTTGTGGATATTTTCTAGATCTGCTTTGCATCTGATGTTCTCAAATGGTGATTGAATAGTGTTCTACTTTCTAGCATTGTGGAAATTCATGTGAGATCTATATTTATCCGCTATCATTGTCTTGTCTACAGGAGGGCGTTTTGGCTGCAGCGTTTTTGGAGGGGGACCTCAACTCGTTCAGTTTTCTTCGTCTTGGATCAAGGGGTTTTCATTAGTTTCATTGTGATCTATGATTACTTCTTTTTACTTTCCTATAGCATCTAGTTTCTTTATCTTGTCTTAGCAAATCTTATATTGTTGACGTTTGCTCATGCAGGGTAGGGGGCCTATTAGTGGCTTGGAGCTTACATACGTCATAGAAATCACTTGGATCTTCTAGAATTGATCGGGATAGCAAGGATCATCACTCTTAAGACTTCTAAAAGCATTTCCAGGTACAATCCAACAAGTAATTTTCTTCTCTTTAACAGATCTGAATCCATTGTACCTGTTTTCCTTCCATTTTTCTGAAAATTCTTAAAGCACTAAAAAACTCTTAAAAAATACTAAATCCAGGAACCGTCCGATATTTGGCCAAACCACTATTCAGTTTCATAGATCATGCCTCCCCATCACTGAATCTACTGCAACGCTGGTCAAATTCCTGCTGGTTTGACCTAGATCTGATTTTTAGCTTGAAAACTGCATAGCGCCCCCACTGAAAAATTGACCTGCTAGGGTTTTGAGCTTTTCTGATTTCTAACTTCATAGACTTATAGATCAAGTCCCACACAGTCCAAATAACCCTCAATGCTGTCCAAATTCATGGCAGTTTGACCTAGATCTGAGTTTTAAACTGAAAACAACCGTAACGCCTTCACTGAAAACTGGAGTTTACTTTTTTTTGAAATCTGACAGACTAGGCTGATAGATCAGGGCTTGAACACTCCAGAACACCCCCAATGTTGAGCTAGTTCTTGCTAGGTTTCCCTAGATCTGAAAAACTGACTTTCATCCCCCTAGACCCCCCTCATCAGATTTTGACTTTTTCCAGATCTGATTTTTCCTGCAATTGTCTAATTTGGGTTTGTAGATCGAGACATCCTGATCTCATTTCCTCCCCAACGCTGAGCTTGAATGCACACCTACAGCAACAAAGGACATGGATTTAACAATTTCGAAGATCAAAAGATTGCAAAAGAATGTCAAGAGACAGGCAGATGTCAGTAATGAAGATAAACCACCTAAAGTCACTACTTTCAACCCGGAAACAGAACCAATCATTCAGCTTGTCAAACCTGCGGAAGATGTTGAGGAAGAGATCGTTGGAAAAGCTAAAGAAGCTAAAAAGGAGATACCCACCAAAAACCAACCTGTGGAGGAAAAGGTCAAATCAACTGAGGAAAGGAAAAGTAGCACCCCACCTTTCCTTTTGACTCTAGAGATTTTGAACCATAAGGTGTATAATTGTCTGGTGGACTCTGGATCATCGGTGAATGTTATGCCTCTTGCAATCTACAAAAAACTTAATGGGCAGCTAATACCTACTGATTGGGACGTCACTCAACAAGACAAGACTAGTGTCAAAGTGGTGGGGGAGATGAAGAATGTTCTGATTCGATTGTCTGCAAATAAAAAGATATGTCAGTACCTTGATATTGTAGTAGCAGACATACCTGATGGCTATGTATTGATCTTGAATCGAGACTGGTCAACACGACTAGATGGGTACTTTGCTTCCGACTGGTCACACTTGTGGCTTCCTCAGAAGGGGAGCCCAAACCTGATTAAGATTTTAAGAGAGACCTACATGAAGCACAATGTTACTGGGCTAGGAGAGGGAAATGAATCTGCTGATTCTGTCCTGGGAAACTATCTGATTGAGCTTAAGCTAAGACATTCTACCTCAATAAAGGCTAGTTCTAGAATTGACACTCATCCTGATCTCCTTCACCTTCCTCAGGCTGAAAGGGATGAATGTAGGATAGTAGACATGTGTTCAATTGCAAAACAACACAGCTAGACCATGGTTAGATATCGCATGTCTATAATCCAGCCCACCCTCTAACTCCCTAAGGTTAAAGATATTCAGGAGTGGGCAAAAAAATTTCTTTTCTTTTGCTTTGTACATAAATAAATTGATTTGTTTGCTTTAATGCTTTGATTATTAATTTGAGGTTGTTCTATTTTAATTTATAGCTTTGATGATTTCTTTTATTTTCACCGCTTTGTTAGTAGTTTCTGTTGATTTTGAATAAAGAGGCAAACTTTTGGTTGCAATGGAAACATCAGGGTTCTTTATTAACTGAAATCTTGAGCAAAAGATTGTGCTTTGAAACATAGAATGTCTTATAGTAGCAGTGTTCCTAACTGGCCATGCATTCATTGAAGTCTTACTTAACCCCTGTAAATAACTCAGAAGTAAAGAGGTCTGGAATACTATTCCGAGGCCCCATCCATTTCACATCTTAAATATCCAAGGGGGTGACAAAAAAATGCCCACGGAAACGAAGCAAGGTAAACAGTATATCATATATAAATGATCCCATGCCATAATTTCAGAAAAGCTAAAAGCTATCAAGAGTCAAAACTCCTTAAAAGAAACAAGACATATCAAAGCAAAGTATCAAAAGCATGAATTTCAAATTGCCGAAAGTTCCTCTCTGTCCGTGAGATGAAACGCCAATTCTTCTCTCACACAAAAGGGCACTATGGGATAGAGGAGCTTGAATCAAATTCAGAAAGAAAGGCAAATGGAGGACTCAAAAGAACTAAAGTTCTAATGGCACAAAAGTGCAATTGCATGGGAATGAGGAACAAAAGGATAATGATGTTTACTATCTGTTACAATCCTGTGGCATCCAAGCATGAAACTACCTAAGGACGGGTAAAATAAACCTCATTCATTAGGCCTCAAAATAGTCATTCAGACTTGCAATGTTTCTAATGTTACCATTTCCCAAAGAATGGACTACTTCTCAATGGTTTAAATGCTTACGTTGGCCAGCCTGGGGATACAAAAATCTAGAAGATTTCAACTTTTATTCAGACGGTCTTGCACTAGGAAGGGGTTAATTCAGAAATCTGGGGTTCAACAGGTAGTCGCCAATTGTTGCAGCTGCAACAAATTCCAAAATTTCCAAAATTTTTTAGGACCCTCCTTTGCTTCGATTAGTTCTTTGTCCTTGAGTTAATTCTAAATGCTTGGATTGAGCTACCAATTCTTTTTGATTCCTCCTCTGATGCTTGAAGTAATCCACTGTTTAATCAAGTTTTATCGCTTCCTTTGAATGCATTTGAAGCATGCCCGAATCGGAAGTTATTTTGGTCAGTGCCCCGCCGTTACGGGTGGATCTTTGTTTTGGTCTTCTGCCGTTGCAGAAAGAAATACACTTTCGTCTTCCGATCCCTTGGTTTTCACATCGACCGATCTTTTGGTTTATGTCGGAAGGATTTGTCATTTCTTTCTCCACCGTTGTGGATGAAAAACCAATTCCTCTCCCGATCATTGCTTTAATGTTATGTTTCTCGCCTGTGTTATTTTTGCCGATCCCGTAAGTCGGGGGGCTTCCGCCGTTGCGGCTGCGAAAGGTTTTTTGGTTTCGGGATGTTTAAGTCGTTCGATACCCGCCGTTGCAGAAGGCTGCATCGTTTTGTGGCTCCGCCGTTGCGGCTGCCGATGCTCTAAAACTCTCTGAGCCTTTAGTGTTTTCGCTTCCGATTCAAGTCCCGACGTTGTGGACGGTGGTACGCTTTACGGTTCCGCCGTTGCAGATGGAAGAAGCACCAGCCTTTCCGATGAGGAGTCGTTTCGCTTCCGATTCAGATTTTACCCGTTGCGGATTGATTTACCCTCCGCGGCTCCGCCGTTGCGGCTCCAGTTTCACTTTGGTCCCGACGAATAGTCTACCGAGGTTCCGCTAAGTATGGTACGCAAATGGCTTAGCGTTTTGGCCATCCGCCGTTGCGGAAGAAAGTTGGCTTTCAGTTTTTGATCCAAAAGTGGTCCGCCATCCGATATGCTGCAAGTGTTGACCTTATATATACGGGGTCGAGGGGTTTATGATTCTATTGTTATTTTTAACTACCGTGCTTTGTCGCTATCATGTTGTCGATCGCTCGAGTTTGTTCGGACCCCATTACCGGTACCCGCATCCAGGTGGCAACTGTAGAAGCCTGACCGTCTTCGTCCCGCCATATACGCCGGTTACACATCAGTGCCATGTAGGCTTCGTTTGCCTTTCCTCTTTCCATTTGAATGTTTGGTGGTTTTATTTTCTAAGATGGTTTGTTTCCCTGGCCGTTTTCCTCGTCCCATTAAATTATATGCCTATATAGGTGGAGATTTTTATCTTAACTGTCCGTGGGAGGGCGGTTTGGCCCTTAGAGTATTTTTTCCATATCGTCGTTGCTATATCACCCTGCGCATAGAGAATTAGGGGGTCTGGTGCAGAGGGCCGTTACGCTGTCTGCACCAAACCACCCTGTATGATGATGTATGGTGGAGATAAGTTTGTCATGGCCCTTCCTTGTGGATTTGGGACTGTTTGTTCCGTTTTTGGGCTTCCTGCATCGTTTAAACCCCAATCGTTTTCGTCATGTTGTTCTGCGCGACCCCGTTCGAGCTCAGTGTCGAATCCCCAGCCGGTTGAAAGGGATATATCACTGCTTTTTGGCCATAAGCTGCGAAGGTACGGTTTTGTTAAAGCACTGTTAAAGTCTCGTATATCTTTCCCCTGTTTGCCCCGCGCAGCGAAACGATAATGTCACCCACAGAGAGCGGAGGTTTTCTTCGCGTTAATGTAGATGTTCTTTTCGCCCGATTATATTGTTAGAATTGTTGGTATTGAAAAGCAGTGGTAGCTTGCATATTTTAATGCATGTAACTATTTTTCATCATGCTGGACATAGACAAAGTCACTGAACACTGCACATTGGGTTTAATAGTTCTGTTAGTTAGGCCATTTCAGTCTATACATGCATATACTTGCTTCATTGACTGATTGCTATCATTTTAAACATAGAAGAAATTGCACACTGCACATTGATGTATACCAGTTTGTCACTCAGCCAAAAGGGCTTAATGTTACAATTTTATGGCAGGAAGAGCTCACAATGTCAAAGAGACAAAAGAAGAAGGCCCCTGTGGTCGAAGAAGAGCCAGAAGTAGAAGTTTTCACCAAGACAGAATACATATACGAGGACACTAAGTGCATTTCTGGTATTGAACCTGAATACCAGTGGGGGGGAATATATAGATTGATCACACGTAGAGAGGTTCCTGACATGGGATTAGAAGAAGAGTCCATATACACCAACATAGAAAGATCTTCACTGATGAAGATCGCCACTAGACTAGAGTTGTTCCCGTGCTCTGAAGTAATCGGTTGGATTCTGCCCTGGGCAGATGTCACAACAATGATTCTGGAAAATGTTGAAAGATAGGGCTATGTTGCGTATAGCCCTGGATATGTATCTCTGGCCTACCACCTGCCAGAAGCCCAAATATTTTTATCTGATGATTGGCTGAACAATATTAGAATGGACCTAGAAGAGACTCTTAAAAGGATATTGTTGCAGGGAAAACATTACAGATACAGACCGACGGGTGATTACGATACGACAAGCTTAAGGGCCCCCTATAGGTTCATAGATTTAATGCTGAACATGATTTTTGGGAGAGCCCATGGCAGGTTCTTCAAGTTAGAGTGGATACCCATCATTTTTCATGTTGCAACCCAGGGGACAATTTTCAACTGGGCTAGCCTTGTATCAAATAGTCTTTCAGCTTGCTTGGCCTCAGCTTTGGGAGGAGTGGCCCAAAAGAGGTATGAATTCTATATGAGTTCCATACTCATCGATTGCATATTGTGTAATCATCCTTTCCCCGGACTCAGGTGCATCTGGGATAGGGAAAGAATGCCTATCTATGCTGCCTATAAACCGTTGTGGGCACACAAATATCACAGTCATTATCGAGAAGTATGTGAACACTTTATCATACCCTTATACACACTCATTTTCCTAAAGGAGTGTGATTGTATGTCAAAGGAGGCACTGCAAGTAATAGAGGAGTATGCAGACTACTATTTGACTGAAAATGGCCTGTACTTCAGGATGTTTGGAGGTTCGAGAGCACCTTCCCTGCTGCCCAAATACGCAACTGATTACATTATACACAAGGAGGCAATCAGGAAGGTCTTCTTGGATGGCATAGGGAACTTTCTATTTGAACACAAGAAGACCGCCTATCCTCCTTTGCCCTTCATGTTAGGAAGCTACAAGTTTACCAAAGTGAAAAAGGCTGATGAGTTTGTAGAAGAACTGGAAAAGTTCCATTTTGGAGAGATGCCTTTCCGTAGAAATGATACTCACGGTAAAGTAGCTGAACATTGCAAAGCAAACAACGTGCATTTTGAGTATGCCCACCATTGGGATCGAGATGAATCCATCTTCCGAAATGCAGTAAACATGACAACCTTGAGAAGAAGGTTCAAGAAGAAGATCACCACCAAAGGTGGGAAGGGAGATGAACAAGCAAAGGCTGAGGAAGAAGCAAAGAGAAGAAATGAGGAAGCCCAGAGGTTGGCACAAGAAGCTATAGGGTGGCTACACATAGAAGAAGAAGGAAAAAGGAAAGCTGCACAAGAGGCATCTAGGAAGGCAAAATAAGATGCAAAGAAAGAAGAAGAAGAAAAGAAAAAGAAGCTGGATGAGGAGCTCCAAAAGCAAGAAGCTGAAAGGCTAAAGCTGACACAAATAGAGCAGTCAACTTCTGAAACAGCTGCAGGGCAGACCCAGGACGTGGAGAACCCTAAGGTTCAGGACCCACAAGTACCTGTTGCCAGCACACCCATAGTCCCCACACTCAAGCTGGTCCCCTTTGTACAGAAGGTGGGTGAAGAAATCCCTGATTTCAACACTGTTTATTATGATAGGACAACAAAGAGAATAATGAAGAGAACAGAAAGGAAAGTTGAAACAGAAGTTCTGCCTAGTAAAATGATAACGGATACGCCTGTTATGTTGGGAACAGACCAAGATCCAAGATTCACCATCAGAGCCGGAGCAGCACTGATTCAAGCTTCGGAGGATAATGTGGGCAGGATTATAACAGACTTGTCTTCTGCTCAATTGAAAGACACCTTGAGGAAAGAGAGAGAAGAAGGCAATAGGCTGAAGCGGAAGTATGAAGACATGCAGAGGGAGATAAAGGCTTCTAGGGCTGAATTGCAGGCCCTCCAAGTAGAAAGACAGGTTATGCAAACTACACAGGAGGCTCTGGAGAAAGTGCAGAAAGAATGTCAAGAGCTAAGGAGTGAAAAGGAACAGCTGCTGGGAAAGGTAGAAGAGCAGCAAAAGATCCTCTTGGAGGCCAATGAGTTGCACACCCAAGAACAAGAAAAGAAACATCAAGAGCAAATTTCCTCTCTAACAACTGCTCTGGGGGAAGCAAGGAAGCAGCAAGTTAACCTCCAACCATTCAAAGAGCATGTCTTGGCCCAGAAGGCTAAAATGTTGCAGCTACAAACTGCTATAGAAGGAGAGAGGTGCAGAGTACTGCAGATAGATAGCCGATTGGAGGAAATTTTGGAGACCTCCTCTTACTTTGTAGATCAATCTCAGGACGTCCTCGAAGTCCTAACCGCAAGAATGGCAAGGCTGGAAAACAATGAAGAAACTCTAGTAGAACTGCCATCAAAGGATACATAGGCCCTCAAACGGGATTATGACTTGCTGGAATTCGCTATAAATACCGCAGAGGATTTCAAAAAAGCAGTTAAGAAGACGAAAGGAGCATGCATCGAGTTTTTCAGAAGGCTTCTCGTCACCTACAACTAGTGCCAGATAGAGGCCGAGCAGAGGCTTGAGGTTTTCCCGGATCACAACTCCTTTGTAGAGCTTTTGCAGAAGAGATACCAGGAGGAGGAAGCCAAAGTACAGCAGATTAAAGCACTGAATGATCAGATCTTGAGAAACGAAGTAGATCATTCAGCTATCAGTGTGCAGCTTCTGGAGGATCAGTTTCGATTGAGTGCAGCCAGGATTGAGGCTATAAAGAACCAGGCTGCTAAGTTTGAGATTAATATTCAGTTTTTAGAGCCTTGTGCGTTTGAGGGCATTGCCGCTGAAGCTTCGGCATGGAATAAATTTCTAGATGCCCAAGTGGGACCCTCCTCGTAAAGGATTGGTCAATTTTTGTAATATGTAACATTTTGTAAAAAACCTTTGAGAAAAGTCAAGCGTTGGGAAACGAAGAGTTGGGAAACCCAAAGGTTACTTTGGGCAGCCCAACCGTCTCACCTTTTTGTATAAATGTAATAGACTAAGAAGGAAGAAGGGACTTTTTCCCAGTTAGATTTGTGAAGACATATTGTAAGAAGAACTATTTCCTTTTGCAATAAATAATTACAGTTTGCATGTTGGAGAAAGCTTGGTGGAATATTCAAATGTTGTGCTATGGATTTGTTGAAGAGGAACTATTTCATTTTCAGCTTTGTGTCCATT
>LPNX010985356.1:0-125717 GCA_001517045.1 Pseudotsuga menziesii
CACATTGGTGAGTCACTTTGGAACGACCAGTTATATGTTCCCGTGGATGTCCGGGCTGCGTTGGCGATTGTATTCGGAAGCCATCCAGTTCCATGCTTCCTCGCGTACCCAGTTCAGTTCCAGCTCAGTGTACCATTGCACGTATGACCGTTGTCACTTTGATCCAGCAGCTCATCAGTTCCTTCGGAACCACATTCAGTAGCACTGCTGTCATTCCAGTGCATCAGTTGTTCAGCTCAGACATGGTCAGCCCAGCAGTATGTTCCAGATTTGTGTCCCCTCTGGACTCTCATGATATACACAATTATTTTTATGTATCTTGATACGAGCATGGGAATGCCCGCCTCGTCCATATATTGAGATTTTTCCTCATCCAGTATTTGAGGACCATTTATATTGCTATGTTATATTCTGAAGCGAGCATGGGAATGCCCGCCTCGTCCATACTATCAGATGATCCCTCATCCATTATTGAGGTTATGTACTTTTCAGTCCTTGCAGGTGGTTCGAGATCGGTGTCCCGGACTTCAGTTGCTTCCTTCTCTTCTCCACACCCCAAGAAAAAACCAAATATGACTCATGATGTCCATCGGCCATACGATGAGCTCCTGCCCTCACACATCAGGGGGCAATCTGTTAAAACCCAAAAATGGTTAACTACCTCATCTACCCCATTACATGGCTCATCTGTCCACTTTCCTACCATATCTCCATCAAAAACCCATAAAACCATCTAAAAGGTCACCAAAAAGCTTAAAATGCCTCCAAAAGGCTATAAAATCCTTTTTTCCTCCAAAAATATCCAAAAAGGAATAAAAAATATAAAATAATGAGGAAAAAAGAAGAAATCCTAAATAGCTGAAACCCTAAATAGCTAAAACCCTAAAAAGCTGACCTAAACCACATGGTTTTATAAATAAGTGATGGAGACCCACTATTCCAGATCCATTATCATAAGCATCCTGCCTCTGCCGAAATTATTCTCGAAACCCTAGCTTACCATCAAGCTACTTTCACCATTGAGAACTCTTTTTGGCCCATTTCCACCACCGGAGAAGGAAAGGAAGCAGCTTGGAGCTCGAAGCCCCCGACATCGGACCAGCGCAACGGACTCCACCAACCTCCTCATTGGAGGTAATATCAATAAAAATCATTATTCATTTCTTTACTGTTTCTGTTTCATGTTATTTACTTTTTACTGCTTTAGCTTCAAGAACGTAGTTAGATTAATCTTTGTTTCAGTTTATCTTTATTTAATTCATATACATCATTGAACTGCTACTAAGGATTCTAGATTCCTTAGTAGGTGCTCATCAGCACAAGCTAGGGTGAAAACCCTAACTACAATCATTTTTGCTGCGAAGTGTCCAGATGCTGTGCTGTATAAGTCGACATTCTCTGTTATATTTTAGCTTTCTTTATCTTTGAATGCTGATTGTAATTTCGAGAGAAAGGTATTAAATATTTTGTACAGCATTCTGTTTACAGTTGTTGAAGTTGTTTCCAGAACCATTTTGTACCATTTTTAAAAGATTAATTGGATCGGTACCCATTGGAGAGGGACCCGGAGACGTAGCCCAGTGGAGGGGGTGAACTCAGTTCTCAACTTCTATTTGTGACGCTTTGATTCTATGCTTCTTTATATCTGTTTATCAGTTCGTTTTCCATCTGTTTTCAGTATTTAATTTCTATTAATGTTGTTCCATTTAATTAACCTACTGAACTCATTATGTTAACACAAACGTTTAATGCACACAAGTTGAGGTCCGACGGATCATATTTGGTATCAGAGCTGGTTGACTGTTGTGCAAGTTTGTGAATGCTTACCAGGTCCAGGTTAAAGCGTGGTGAAGGAGAATTAGTTGAAGAAGATCCTGAGATTGGCTCCAGGAATACATTCTCAAGAACCATGGCTTCTCCACGAGGGGAAGAAGAAGGACATACTGAACGGAAAAAACCTGTCATTTCTGAAACAGAGTTTGTGGAGGATTTTATGAGTATGAAAGCCATGCTGGAAATTTTACTCAATGAGCGAGCAGAGAGGAAGAAAAAAGAAGAGGGATCTTCATCCAGAGATGCAGAAGTGAAGCCTGAAGAAAAGGGTAAAGGAGTAGGAGGTGATGGTGATCCTCCTAACACTAATCAGACTTTTTCTTCTTCTCATAATGCAAGTCCTAATATGCCTTATTTCAAATTGGATGTCAAATTTGAATTACCTATTTATAATGGAGATGTAGATGCTGAAAAATTAGACAATTGGATCAAGCAGCTTGAGGTATACTGCAAGGTGCAGGGCATTAATGATGACCATTCCAGGATTCAATTGGCCACTTTGAGGATGATTGGAATGGCTCTTACCTGGTGGGAGAGCAAGATTCAGCAAGATCTTCGAAAGAATGGTAAAATTATTTCAGTTTGGAATGAATTCATTGAAGTATTAAGGAATCAATTTTATCCTTTAGGCCATATTCAACAATTAACCATGGGTTGGCAAATGTTTCAACAAGCTAAAGGACAAAGAATTCAAGACTATACTCATGAATTCAGAAAGAGGGCTATTGCATTGAATGTTTCATTAGATACACAGGAAACTCTTCTTAAGTACATTGGTGGCATGCATTCTTATTTGAAGCATACTTTGTTGATGTTTAATCCCAGTAATTTGGATGATGTATCTGTTCAAGCTATCCATTTAGAAGCCAGGGGTAAGCATGCTAATGATACTTTTGTGAAGAAATCTTTTAAATTTGATACCAAATCGAAGGGTCAAGATAAGGGGAAAAAGAAGATGGCTACTGTTAAGAAAGAGGGTGAAAAGCCTACGTGTTCGCATTTCCAGAAGGGACATGATGTCTCTAAGTGTTGGAAACTTCATCCAGAGTTAAGGCCAAAGAAGTACGGAGGAAACAAAGATAAAGGCAAATCAAAAGCTACTGCAGCAGTTATTCAAGACTTGGGATCCGACTCAGGTGATGAAACAAAGGTTACAGCTATCGAAATCCAAGGTAAGGATAAAAGTATCTCACTTCCCATTGATGCACAATCAAGTTCTAGTGCAAGTACAAATATGCCATATACTTCTAAGCAAAATGATAAAGATAGAAGTCCACTGTTTCATGTTCATGTCATTGCAAATAACACAAAGATTGATACATTGTTTGATGCTGGTTCACAAGTAAATCTGATATCAGAAGAAGTGGTTAATAAATTGCATTTAGTTACTGTGCCTCATGAAAATCCCTATCCTCTAGGTTGGGTTACTAATGATACACGTTTTCAAGTTACAAAGAAATGTGTATTAAAATTTGCAATTATTGAAAAGTTTAGGGATGAGGTAGAATTCAATGTAGTACCACTTGACATTTGCGGGATTGTACTTGGGAGTCCATATTTGTATGACCGGAAAGCAGTCTTTTATGGAGAGAAAAATAAGTATCATCTTTTTAAAGAAGGTATGGAATATATTGTACGAGCACATAAGATAAAAACCAATCTAGCAATAGTTTCTACAGGACAAATGAAGAGGTTGGTAAATGCTAGTAAGAATTTTGTGTTGATGATGGTTAAGATGAAAAATGATGAAGTCTCTAAGTCTTTTGAAGAATGTGACCCTAAGCATAAATCTGAACTGATTGACATCATTTCTGAGTATGATGATTGTTTTCAAGATCCGAAGGGGTTACCACTGAGGAGAGAGATTCAGCATGAGGTACATTTGCAACAGGATGTGCCACTCCCGAACATAGCCATGTACCGGATGTCTATAATGCAGAACAAGGAAATCAAGAAGCAGGTTCAGGAGCTGATTGAGAAGGGGGTCATCCGGCCCAGCACTTCTCCTTGTGGCTCTCCTATAGTATTGGTTCCAAAGAAGGATGGGTCGTGGAGGATGTGTATCAACTACAGGGCCCTTAACAAAATCACCATTAAAAACAGGTATCCTCTTCCTCGCATTGATGATTTGCTTGATCAGTTGAAACATGCAATTTATTTTACAAAATTGGATCTGCATAGTGGGTATCATCAAATCCGTGTTGCTGAAAATGATGCCTAGAAAACAACGTTTAAAACAAAATAGGGTTTGTATGAATGGCTTGTAATGCCTTTTGGGCTATGTAACGCTCCTGCTACTTTCATGCGGGTCATGAATGATGTCTTTCGACCATTCATTGATGATTTTGTAATTGTATATTTGGATGATATCCTTGTGTTTAGCAAAACCTGGGAAGAGCATATTTTACATGTGAAGAAAGTTTTAGATGTACTGAAGAAGGAGAAGCTTTATGTAAAAATGTCTAAATGTGAGTTTGCTAAAACTTCTTTAGTATATTTGGGCCATATTATTGGTGGAGGCCACCTGTGAGTGGACCCAGCCAAGGTTGCTGTCATTGTAAACTGGCCACGGCCTAACACCGTTACTGAAATCAAAAGTTTTCTGGGTGTGGTTCAGTATTGGAGGAAATTCATTTCTGGGTTTTCTTCCATTGCTGCTCCATTACATGCGTTAACAAGCATTAAAGAAATTTTCCAGTGGGGAGGCAAGCATCAGAAATCCTTCGACCCTTTGAAGGAAAAGATTAGCACAGCACCAGTTTTGACGTTGCCAGATTTGCAGCAGCCATTTGAGATCGAAACCGATGCCAGCGGGTTTGACATGGGAGCAGTTTTGATGAAAGGAAGGAAGCCAGTCTGTTACCATTCAGAAACATTCTCTACTGCGGTAAGTAACTATCCGACTTATGACAAAGAGTTGTATGCTTTAGTACAGAGTGTGAAGAAGTGGAAACATTATATTATGGGAAAAGAAACAGTTATACATACTGATCATCAGCCACTTCAATATTTACAATCTCAAACTAAAGTACAACAAAGTAAGCATTTAAGATGGATGGGATTCTTACAACAGTTTCATCTCGTAATTAAGCACAAAAAGGGAATTCATAATAAGGTAGCAGACATGTTATCAAGGCCTCCTACAAATGCTTCAATCATTCTTCAAAATAGTTCATTAACACATGAAAGTTATATTGAATAGTATGCAAAAGATAAAGATTTTAAGAAAGTATATGCATCACTAATACATGGTAAACAGGAAGAAAACTATTATGTGCATAATCAACTCTTGTATCATCTTGGTAAACTCTGTATTCCAGAGAAAGAAAGAGTGCATGTGATCGGAGAGGCACATAGTTCATTGATTGCAGGACATTTTGGAGTAAGTAAAACATTGTCTGTATTGCAAAATCATTGTTATTGGTCTCAAATGCAAGAAACTATAGCTAAATACATAAGAGGTTGTGTTATGTGTGCAACGAGTAAGCCTAGCAATAAGAAATTGGGTTTGTACACACCTCTTCCAGTTTCTTCTCATCCTTGGGAAAGAATTTCTATGGACTTTGTAGGAGGACTACCTATGTCTAGAAAAGGGCATGATTATCTATATGTTGTTGTGTGTAGATTCAGCAAAATGTGTATCTTAATGCCATGTAACAAACAGATCACTGCTGAACAAACAGCTCATCTATTCTTTCAGAATGTTTGGGTACATTTTGGGCTACCCATGTCTATTGTATCTTATCGGGATTCCCAGTTCTTGGGAGTCTTATGGTCGACTTTATGGGAGCTTATGGACACTAAACTGAAGAAACGTACAGCTTTTCATCCACAGACCGATGGGCAAACAGAGTTAGTAAACAAGACAGTGGTTCAGCTGCTCAGAGGATATTGTAGTAAACATCCTAAACTTTGGGATGAGCAGTTGCAGTATATACAGCATGCCTACAATCATGCAGTTCATTCTTCCACGAAAAGATCTCCTTTTGAAACTTGCTTTGGTTATCTTCCAAAAACACCGATGACTTCTCTTTTGGAAAAGATGCAGTGGATGGACATCATGATGCAGATAAAGCGCTAAGGTTCATTCAGAGAATCCAAGCAGTACAGTGGGCAGTTCAAGAACAGTTGGAGAAGAGCCAGGCAAAGTACAAAGCCAGGCATGACGAGCATCGAGTTGATCATCAATTTTAGGTTGGTGATAGAGTTTGGTTACATATCACCAAAGAAAGAATGAAAGGTGAAGGTAAAAAGCTTAAGCCTATCAGGTATGGTCCTTTTGAGATCTTGGAAAAGATCGGTACTAATGCTTTTTGCTTGAATTTACCTCCATACATGCAAATTTATTCAATTGTCAATGTTGAGAATCTTAAATTGTATGAGCCTCCTATGATCATGGATGAGGAAACTAATGTACAGATTCCTTCAGTTGATGATATGGCACCTGAATATATGAATGAGTTGCAGGATGATGTTATTCTTGACAGAAATGTAAGGAATTCATGAAGGGGGAATGCTGAATACCATTGAGTGGGGCTTAAAGGCAAGCATCCTAGCAACGCAAAATGGATGGAGATTGGAAACGTGAGGGAGCTATACCCTCACTTACTTGCTGAATGATTCAGGATTTTGGTGGTCCAAAAGCTCTCCAATGGGGAGGAATGATCTGGAGGATTATCCATCTTTAATTTACACTGATCCAATATGGTACAATGGTATTTAATCTATGGTTCAGAGAACATAACATATGTTTTAACTCATAGACGTAGCTGTGACATAGATTTAGCTATGACACAGATTTAGCTATGACACAGATTTAGCTGTGACAGACTTAGCTGTGACACAGATTTAGCTGCGACACAGATTTAGTTGCAACACAGATTTAGCTATGACAGACTTTTCACACTGCTATGACAGACTTAGCTGTGACACAGATTTATCTGCGACAGACTTTTCACACTGCTGTGACATACTTGCTACGACATCGCGAAGTTAGTGGTGACATCAAACGGTTACGTTACGTGTGATGCTATGGTATGGTGCAACATCTGTGCGTAATGTTCATTGCAACGTGTTGTGAATCAACATGCACATGGATTTAGTTGCCACGTTTCGGGAATATGGAACGTCATGGTGACTTGGCCAAATTGCATGGTTCAGCGTATGGTTGTAACAATAATAATATAAAAAAAAATATGGCAGCTGAGATGAGGGAATCGAATCGATTACTTATCCCTCCCGCTGAACTCTTAAATAGAGGAGGTTGGCCACAGTGGATGGGGCGGATTGTTTTTGGAGCGCAGAGTATCGTTTCTCTGTTATGAGAAGCTTAGAGATCATTTTTTCTGCGAAGTGTCCAGATGTTGTGCTATAGAAGTCGACATTCTCTGTTATATTTTAGCTTTCTTTATCTTTGAATGCTAATTGTAATTTCGAGAGAAAGGTCTTAAATATTTTGTACAGCATTCTGTTTACAGTTGCTGAAGTTGTTTCCAGAACCATTTTGTACCATTTTTAAAAGATTAATTGGATCGGTACCCATTGGAGAGGGACCCAGAGTCGTAGCCCAGTGGAGGGGGTGAACTCCGTTATCAACTTCTGTTTGTGACACTCTGATTCTGTGCTTCTTTATATCTGTTTATCAGTTCGTTTTCCATCTGTTTTCAGTATTTAATTTCTATTAATGTTGTTCCATTTAATTAACCTGATGAATGCATTCTTTTAACACAAACTTTTAATGCACACAAGTTGAGGTCCGACGGATCATTGGCTAAAAATCATGCATAGTACTTCTTGAGATAGAGCCCATTTATAGGCTCCACCAAGGTCATTCCCTCATAATCCACTAACTCATAAGCGCCCTTCTCAAACACATGTTTGACGATGTAAGGACCATGCCACATGGGGTTAAACTTTCTTGCCCCCAAGGGTTCTTTCGCTTGATCCCACAAAAGGACCAAGTCTCCCTCACTAAAACTCCTTGGACGGACAGACTTATCATACTAGACCTTTACACGATGTTTATTTACTTCTAGAGCCACCAAGGCATCTCGACGCTACTCATCAAGTTGCTCAAGGTGGACCAAACGCTCCTCCAATGGTGAAGTGTCTGGTAAGAGTTCTACGGCTAGCTTCAAACAAGGAATCTCGCATTCAACCGGCAATATCAACTCCACTCCATGTACAAGTTGATATGAAGAAAAACCCATGGCAGTCTTAACAGTGGTTATATACGCCCACAAAGCAGGATATAACATGATGTGCCAATTATTCTTGCTCTGTGTGATGGTTTGTTGGAGAATGGATTTGAGTGATTTATTCACTGCTTCTACCTGTCCATTCACTTGAGGGTAGTAAGAGGAGGAATGCTCTTGTTTGTACCCTAACTTTGATGCCAACTCTTCCATCATACGATTCTGAAAGTGCGAGCCATGGTCAGTGACAAGCTCTTTCAGAATTCTGAACTGAGTAATAATCTGGTTGAATACAAAGTGCATGGCTGTATCAGCATCGGATTTAACTGTAGGCATAGCCTCAGCCCATTTCGTGAAGTAATCAATAGCCACTATGATATGATGATGCCCTCAAGCTGGAGCTGGGTTGCAATCCATAAAATCAAGCCTACACTTAGTGAAGGGACCAACAGTGATGATGGAATGTAACGGGGCAGGTTTCGAGTGCATATTACGTGAAAACACCTGGCAAGGGTGGCACTTCTTGACCGCATCTACACAATCCTTAAAGGTCAATGGCCAGAAATAACCCGCTCTTAAGATTTTTTAGGCTATAGAAATCCCAGATAAATGACCACCACACACCCCTCCATGGAAATCATTCAGCACTACCTCAACCTCTTCATGAGTTAAACAATGTCGTAAAATGGAATCTACCCCACGGCAGTACAATGTGTTATCCACTATGAGGTAATTCTTAGACACGTGATGTAATCGTCATCGTTCATCCTGTGAGAGGTGAGTAGGGACCTTCAATGTTTGTAAATATATAATGATATCCCCATACCATGGGTCTAAAGTTGAGATTAAGAAGATGTTTTCGTCAACAAACGTATCTTCTCAAACCAAATCCTCGGCCTCGCTTGGGAAATCCAATATAAGCTCTGCAAAAATTAACGATTTCTTTGACTTTGCCGAAACCAACTTGAGATCGAATTCTTGCAAGATGACAATCCATTTATTATATTTTCCCCCAATCATCCTTCGAGTGAGGATGAATTGAAATGGATTGACATGGGCTACAACCAAGGTCTGGCGAAGGAGAATATAATGTCTCAACTATTGAACTGCATGTACGGTAGCTAAAGCAAGCTTCTCAACATGAGAATAATGAATCTCTACATCAATAAGGTTCCTCATCCTCTTGAGATAGTATATGACATGCTCTTGGAGCTCCTCATCCTCTTGAACCAAAACCATACCAATCGTCTCCATGGATGCAGCCACATAAAGTAGAAAATCATGGCTATAGTCTGGGGGACTAATCACCAGGGCCGATGCTAGGGCTCGCTTGAGCACATCAAAGGACTCCTGGGCTCACTCATCCCAACAAAAGGTGGTGTTTTTCTTCAAAAGATGCATGAAGCCTCTAGTCAAATTGGAAAAATTGACAACAAATCTCCGTAAGAAGTTTGCCATGCCCTACAAACATTGAAGATGATGAATATTTTTCAAGGGAGACAACTGAAGTATTGTGTCAACCTTCAAAGGGTCGACTCTTATACCCTCTTTAGAAACAATGAATCCTAACAAGCGACCTGACTTCACACAAAAGATGCACTTGTGAGGATTTAACCTAACCAAATAATGGAGGCATATTTCGAATACCAATATCAAGTGATAGAAATGACGCATTCTCATACAAGAATGAGCAGCAAGGTCATCCAAAAATACCTCGATAATCGACTTGAGATCGTGGAAGATCAAGGTCATTTCCCGCTGAAAAGTAGCTCCAGCGTTCTTAAGGCCAAAAGGCATTTTCTGATATGAAAAAGTTCCCCAAGGACATAAAAATTTAGTATTATGTTGGTCCTTGGGTTTAATTTGTATCTGATTATATCCGAAAAAGTCATCCATAAAGGAAAAAACCTCGCTACCCGCACACTCATCCAAAATCTGATCAATAAATGGTGTGGGGAAGTTGTCCTTAGGACAGGCACAATTCAAATCACAGAAATTAGTACATATGCGGATCGCTCCCTACTTCTTATCCACCAGAACGGGTTTTGAAACCCACTCTATCAAGGGAACGGGATAGATAAAACCAGATTTCAACAGTTTCTCTATCTCTGCCTTAATCACGGGTGCTTTCCTAGGATTCACCGCACGCAAGCGTTGTCGAACAAGCTTATCATTGGGGTAAGTCTTAATCTCATGTTCGATAGTACGAGAGTCAATACCTGGCATTTCATCGTAAGACCAAGAAAATATATCACATACTTCTTTAAACAGCTCAGTGTATTCTTGAATCTCATCATGTGAACATTCTGCCCCAATATAGACATTCTCCATCCTGCCAGGATCACGAGAGATATTGATAGGAATCATTGAAGGTATGTTTGCCATGTTTCCATTAGCCATCGGACCAGGAGAGCTTAATGGAACCATAGGAATACCAACTCTCTCACTAAGAACCGCCCTAAATTCCTCACGCTCCAAGCAGTCAAGCTCGGGAAGAAAGTAAGATCTATGATTGAGTTCCTCCCATGGTGGCTCAACTCCTGAAATGGCCTCAATAATCGCTTCATCTGAAGGAAAAACACTATCAAGGAAATCGTGTGCATGTGAAGACTGCAATGCCCATGTTGGCAGCACATAAGGGTCCTCCTCCTCCATCCATGAAGAGGAAGGACTGGGCTTTGCAATACACTTGATATTAGCTTGATAAGCTACCATAGTTGCAAGCAACGGCACGTCTATCATGATGGGCTCACTCGGAGTACTCGGTGTAGGAAGAATCCAAGGATCTTCCATATGACTCGTGTGAAAAGACACCGATCTCATAGATGTCGAAGCCTCACTGGAACTAGACCCTATCATAAGGATCGGTGCAGGACAACTAAAAATTTCCATGAGGGATGGATACATGCCTACACCCACACTCCTAGTTTCTGGCTGAGAGTGTTCAACGATTGAGATCGAAGCTCCCGAAGATGTGGTAACCGACAGATTCTTGAATGACGTTTGATCAATTGTGACTATCTTCCCATTAAATGGAAATCATAGAACGTGAAATAGGGAAGAAGCTACGGCTTTCATACTATACATCCAATTCCTATCCAGCAAGAGATTGTAATCGAGGGGCACATCAACCACCTCAACCTCTATCGCAACAGTCTTCCCTCCCAAACTGACCTTAAGGGAAGGAATGATCCTGTGCGTCCTAAACGATCTCCCATCGAATGCAGTTAACATGGTCGCTGATTTAGACAACTCAGGGGAACCTAAACCCTTCCAACACGATAAAGACATCACAAAAGTAGCAGTGCCTTCGTCAATCATAGTGCGCTTGACGGTCATGTTAAGACATTCTACGTGAATCAAAAGAGACACATAGTAAGGAAAGTGAGGTTGAATTCCTACGGTTTCAAATTTAATCACAGAGGAAGAATCATCATCATTCACACCAAGGGTAGAAATCAAAGCCTTCCTTTGCAAAGGACAAATCTGAAGCACTTCCAGTGTAGACATCGAACAAGGAGTGTGTCCCAAATCCTCGACAACAGAATAATTCTGGGCGGCTCAGGAATTAGGATTGTGCCCTAAACGCTGAAGGACTCCCTTAGGAATGTGAGGTACAACTTTAGGTTTATCCACAGGTTTCTCAATACACAAAGGAGACCCTGGTGGATTAGGTTCCTTTCCTAGGCTGGGTTGTGATGAACCATATCTTTTGCATGGGTCACCACTTTCGCAGCACGTACCATGTTAATGCAACCATGACCACTACCCTCCGGCAGATCTTGATCACCACCAGAATGATCATGGGTCCTCGAGTTCATATTTTGATTGTGAGGTAAAGGGTTAGTTAGCACAGCTGGGCCCTGTGCCAAGAATCTTGAGGCTTCATCGATACGAGGGCACAAGTAAGTGAGGTGATCGTCCTTACACAACTTGCAAGGGAATTTAACCTTACGTTTAGCTTGCTTGTCCCCCCCAGCATTACGAGCGTTCTTGTCATTATTAGCATTCTCATTCCTATTCCCACCCTTACAATTATTCTTACCCTTCTTTTTATTCCATATAGGCTACTAGTTACCCTTCTGGTCCGACGATTGCACCGAAAGTACACTCACCGTTTGGGTGGGTTGAGACAAAGCCATGGCTTGTCTCGAATCAGATTGGTTGATTGACAATTGACTAACCTATTTTGCAACCGAATCCACAGGTTTAGCACTCACATAACCCACAATGCCATCGGCATGTGGTCCAGGTTTAACTTTGGGGTCGAAACTAGAATGTGGAGCATTGGGAATGATCTCATATAACAAACCAGACTGAGCATAAATAAAATCCAGTTCCTGCACCCTAAAAATGGCTTGTTCCTCATTTTGCACTCTAGATGTAGAAACATCCTTCACTATATACGGAAATAACAACTTAAGGAACCATTCGAGGAGGAATTTTGGCGGTATAAAGTCTTTAATTAACCTCTTCCATCTACACCACTCTTGGATATGATCCAAGATATGTGTGGCTTTATCCTACCGAAATGTTGACAATATTTCAGTACCAATGTCATAATGCACTGGTAGCTGGAAGTGGTTAAGAAAAGTCATTTCTAGGTCATTGAACAAAGCGAATGCCCCCCTAGGTAGCTCTATATACCATTTCACGACAGGCCTTGTAAGGGTGCATTGAAAAAGCCTTAAATGGATTGAGTCCTAGTGTAAGGAAATCGAAGAGCACCATAGGTGAAAGGTAGTAACATGTTCGCTCGGATCCTCTCCCAGTTTTCCCTCGAACTTGGGTATGTCTGAGGGAAGATTAGTAGGGACAGCCGGCCAAGCCGAGTCATGAGCTATAGGATCATTCGTCAATCTCAACAAGTCAAGAAGAGGCAGCGTTGCGAGGACAGGGAGCCTAGGATGATTAGGTCGATGGACCACTCCCTGATAGTTCTGACTCACATAGGTCTAATTACCATAACCACCATGGCCTTGGCCATAGTGCCCTCCTCCTATTTGACCTGTATAGGGTGGCATGGAAGCACCATAGTGTGGTGTACCTTGACTATTCAGAGCTACAAATCCGTAATTTGGAGAGTAAGCAAGTTGTTGATACCCGCACCCATAAGGTGAAGAACCCTGTCCATACTACCTCCCATAATAAGGTCCATAAGTCATCGCATGAGATGTCCCATGAGACACTCTGTAAGTAGGAATATACATTCCATAAGTAGGAACATAGGTTTCAAAAGTAGGAATATGACCTCTAGAAGTATGACCATGACCTTCCGCAACAATGGGCAGTGCATGAAGCTGAGACACAACTCGTAGCAACATTCCGGCCCGAAGGACCACGTGAATGAGGTGAAGGGTGAACATTCAAATATCTAGGGATAGAGGATGAAGGGATCTATGTAATTATGTACGTACTATTCCCTATAGTCACTCATCTCAGATCGAGTATCCTAATAGAATCACTAACCCTAGACCTAGGAGGAATATGTGATGTAGCTTCCACCGTCGAGATGGAAGGTGCAATGTGACTAGTGCTCCCAAACCTCTCTGCATGGTAAGGAATGAGAGTGCCCCCAGGCATAGTGTTAGGCTTGAACTCAGATTCTACATGAAATGCCAAATCATGTGTGGAAAACCAGACATACCATAACTACCATAGCTAGTGGTCATGGGATCAAAATGAGTCTCATCATCCTCCAGCATTCCATATCGGTGATGTGTCAATGGGGAATCAACCCTAGAGTAAGTAGGTCTGTCATGAAAGGTTCCTATCTCAGAAATCATAGGACCTAACTCAATCAAGTCAGGTGAAGGATCATAGTTAGGAGTAAACTCCCCATCTTCCAGATGAATGGGAGAATGTGGTTCAGGAATACCTTCTATATGGTGTCCCATGGTGTGTGAATCAATGTGCAAAGTAGTCCTCCTGGACTGTCTATTTCTCACTCCCAAAGGAGGAGGAAATGTAGAAGGTGGAAGTCCTGCTAAATGACAAGAACGCCGAGGAGCTGCACCCGAATCCACAATGACTCAAAAAATACAAAAGACTCTCTATCTAAGCAAACCCTAGGGAAGCTAATGTGCATAGAGAAATCACCAATAAAATCTAAATACAAATACAAGCAATCAAGGGTAGGATAAGTGAGCTCCCGAATGAAGTAGGTATGTCTCACCTAGGAGAGGCTTAAGACTCCCATACACAACAAGCGGAGGTGCCTAACCAATTATTGTGGCCCCCAGCTTCAATGTGTAAAGCGACTGTGTTGTCCAACCCCAACTTGGCTGGGACACCTATAGAATAACCCCTGCAAAGTACCCCCTCGATATCCTAGGTAAGGCAACTAAGGTCACCTCAATATAATCAATGCTTAGGCGGATAGTCACAGGTGGGATTGACCGTATGGGTAGGGTAGCAAAGGCCGAAACTCTTGAAAGAGCCCCCAGATACGAATACAATCCTGGAAATATCTCCGGTGCTACTCAGTTATGACTAGGGGTCATCCCAATCAATAACCGCTCACACTGCCTCGTGCTTAACTCCCTTTTGAGAGGAGGATTCTGAGAAACACTGGTTATACCAAGGAATTTCACACACTCACCTGGACAGACACATACATGTTGTTGTTTAGTGGTCTTGGAGAATTTACTCACAATGAACTATTCCAAGACCCTAAAACCTAATCTTGTTGGTGAACGCTATCAAATAAAATAGTGTAGTTTATTTTAATTAAGTGTTGATTTTAATTGGATTTATTACTCAAAAGAGGGATATGGTCGTGCAACTAATGGTGTTATGAAACAACATGAAGTAAAATGCACACCTAACAATCAATGCAATTGCATTGTGTCCATGAAAACAGGGTATGCTACTACGTGAAATGCACATTTTTCTTCAAATGATAAATGCAAGCTTTCCTATATGAAGTCTTGACTAATACTCCAAACCAAATCTAGTGCAAGTACTATGCAAAATGCAAAATGCAATGCATGATGATAAGCAAATATTTTTTGATTTTTTGAAATAAAATGAGATATAAAAAGCAAAATAATGATTCTACACTCCCCAGACTCTGCAAGCACACTCAAGCAGCACTCAAGCAAAGCACTAAGGTAAAATAAGTCTAATGCACTAATCCCAAAACGAAAAATCGAAAATGCAATGACAAGAACATTCTTAAAAAAGAAATTTACCCTAAAAAAATGTCTTAGGTCAGAAATAGAGGTGTATACACACTCTGGCAGTATCAAAGGAGACTCGGCAATCATCAAAATTCACCCAACAACCATTCAACTTCCTCTAAAAGGAAAAACTAAGGGAATATGCGACTGTTCGCAATAAACCCACGTGTATATACGGAAATGGCAGAGAAACCCACGTATATACGCGACTGTGAGTTCAAAACTCGCGTACAGGAAGAAAGGTGCATGAAAATAAAGGAAAACAGACAAGCTGAGACAAAATTCACACCAATCAAACACTACCAGGAAAACATGCCCCCAGACCCGACATAGAAACAAGAGAGAAAGAGCAATTCAAAGTCATTGAATGCTGATAGAAAACCCCCAAAGGACAACTACTAAGAAATCCCCAGTGGAGTCGCCAATTCTGTTATGGAGAGAAATCCCTATGGCTTGGGGTACCACAACAGATAGCTTGACTCCAGAAATCAATCCTTTCCAATATGCAATAGAAATTAAATATCTAACACTAAAGGATCAGACCTCGTACCTTATTCTGGACGGTTGAAGTAGATCCCCATTGAGCTTTCCAACTTCATTTTGAATTGATAGATTACTTCCTCAACAACAAGTAAACAATACAAGCATACTATATATATTGGTGTTAGATCTATTCTAGAATATATAATCAACAATGTATAAATAGTTGAAAACATCCATGGATAAAATATTCATTCAAACACACATTATTGGACAGGAAAAAATATTTCTATTAATATAAAATCAAATATTACAATGGATACAACCTTTGTCGGCATGTCTGCGAATCGGAGAAACTGAAACCCCCACTTGGGCCTCCACCACCTCAATCCTCCATCTCTCGATAGCAAGATCACAAGCAAAAGGCAAGCTTGGGAAGAACACAAAAGTGATCCAAGGGACAAAGGGATGCAGACTCAAGTAAAAGTTCCGTCAACAATGGACTATAGTTTCCTTGCTCTCAATTTTCTCATATGCCTTCAATGTACCAAAGAGTTCCAGATAGTCAATTGGTTATGTATAGCATTCATTACTCACAGTGGAAAAACATCACAAAATATACTGAAGAACATTCAAACAAGAACATAGGTTCAGGAAGTTAAAATGCTCTCACAGTTAATGAGACACAGCTGAAAATGAAATAGTTCCCATTCAACATTGCTCATTTAATCACATTGATACATTCCACATTGCGCTTTCTCTAGCAGGCAAAAGTTGCAATTTCTCTTTGTAAAACGAAATAGTTCCTCTTACAAGCAAATGGTTTACAAGTTTTTCCAGGGAAAAAATCCCCCCCCTGTTTGTGTTCTAACTTTTGAATATTTAAACTACAACTGCAGACTGCTTGGGTTTCCCCAACCATCTGAATTTTCCCGTTCTTCCCCCGCTTCATGTTCACTTCTTCATCTTTTCTGCGCATGCTCCTGATCGGCTGAGTAACTAACGGCCTTTCAGAGCTGCTCCTTTGTCGTCATTCATTTTTTCTTTTCCTTCTTTTGTCCTTCTTGCGATCCTGCTGGTTTCAACTCTACTTTTATCAAAAGGCCCGTCTCCCTTCACGCCGCAGTAGTTTGACCGATACCTGCAATCAAATGACGAGTACCATTCATTGGGACTGCATTATAAAACAAAGCAGCAAATCATACCAACGGAAACAACCCACCCAAAAGAAATGGCCCGGTGCACCACCATTATTGGAATTTTAACAAACGCCGATGCCACTACCTTGCTTATCCATGGGTTCATGCAAAAACACCAACGACAAGAAACGAGGGCCCATCGAACACTCAGAGTGCTGGCATCGGAAGCTAAAAAAACTCACCTTAGCCGCAACGGCGGAAGAAAAAGAGGTTACGAACAAGCGACCGAAAGGCAGGAAAATTCCCAATCGGAAATCGGAAGGGTAACCACATCGAAAGCCAAAAGAATTTCCCAGCTGTAATGGTGGAAGAGACAAGGGCTAGAAACATCTGAAACATGGGCAGGAAAAGCTTTAAGCGGAAGTCAGAAGACATCACATTGGAAGCCAAATAACTTTCCTAGCCACAACGACAAAAAAGAAAAAGATACAGGTACGTGGTGACAAGGTCAACACGCATCGGCAGTCGGAGTGCTTTATACTTCGGATGGTTAATTTATTCGGGAGTCGTAACGGTGGAAGCGAAAAGGTTATCAGCCGCCAATTTAACATAGTATGATGCCCGATCAATAAAAACATTAAGTGTTCAAAACTTTAAAAGTCAGCAACGGTTAAACCTGTTTTACTTTCAAAACAGCGGCCTTTCAAAGAACAAAATATCCAATTTATCCTTAGCTAGCAAACCAAACTCACATCTGCGACCAACTGTAAAAATCATACACAGGCAACCTTTGAAGCAGGCTGAAAACCAATCTTCAAAATCATCCAAAACCAAAGCACGACCAAAAGGTTCAAGGATCCAATGATTAAAACAACTCTAAAATGTGGGGAGGGGACCAAAATTTAAGAAATTTGGGGAGAACAATTGCAGCTGCAACAATTGGCGATTACCTGGTGAACCTAGATCGTTGGGCAATTATTCTTTGAGTGATAAAATGTTTAACGATAAATGCATCTATTGAATTCTTCCAGCTACCTGGATTTCTCAAATGACAAAAATGTGTACCTTTAATCATTGATGATAGTCTAATTTGGGAGAGTGGAAACCAAGATTTTCAAGTCCAGATAACTCTGTTGAGGCCAAAGGATGAGTTTCATTATTACTTTTGTCTTTAGGTAGCTAATAGCTTGGACACCATAGGGTTGTAGCATATGGTAAACAGAAATATTCGTTTGTTCCTCATTTCCATGCCACTTTAGCACCTTTTGTGCTTTTGGACTTTTGTCCCTTTTTATATGAGTCCTCCTGCATGCCTTTCTTTCTGAATTTTAATTCAAGCTCCTCTATCCCATAGTGTCCTTTTGTGTGAGTGGTGTACTTCATGTTTAAGCTCACAGACGGAGAGGAACTTTCATCAAATTAGTACTTATGATTCAGCATTTTCTTTGATGTATGATGCTTTTATAGGAGTTTTTTACTCTTATTTGCCTTTTGGCCTTCGTTTCTTGGCATGGGATCATTTATATTTAATATACTGTTCACCTTGCTCCTTTCCATGGGTCCTCTGTTGTCACCCCTTAGAACATTTTAAGTGTGACGTGGATGGAGCCTCAACATAGTATTCCAAACTCTTTGAATCCGGTTTATTTCACAGGGGTTAAGCAGGACTTCAATGCACACAGGGCTATTCGAGAAAACTGCTAAACTGGAAGAAGTTTTTTTAGACAAATAGCAACACACAGTCTGATACCCAAAATGTTCATCATTCCCAAAAAAAATTGGTGGTTCCCCATGCAACCACGGGTTTGTTCCCTTTATTGAAATCAAGAAAACTCAAACTAAAAGAAACTGAAAAAAATGACTCAAACGACAGCCAAACAGATTATTTATATACAAGACAAAAGAACTCAAAGAAACTTAGGAAAAATAAGGCTTGAGAACCAAACCATTTACTGGGAAGTTCTCTTCCCACCCCTGTAGATCTTGCAACTTATAAGTAGAAGGGCCAAGCTTTGCCGCAACTTGAAAAGGGCCTACCCACAACTGCTGGAATTTAGTGTGCTTTCCTTTCTCATCATGGGGGTGATCCCATTTGAGGACTAAGTCTCCCTCTTCAAATTCTTTTGTTCCAGATTTATGTTTGTCGAACCATCTCTTTATTAACTCATGTTGTTGCTTAAAGCGTTCTCTGGCTTTAGATCTAGCCTCTTCTACTTTCAGAAGGTTGCATATCCTCATCTGCAAAACTTCATTCTCTGACCCTATGGACTCTTGAGCTATTATGGAAGATGGTAGCATGATATTGGGGGGAAGAATGGCTTCTTTACCATACACAAGGGTATACGATGACACTCCTATCGCAGACTTGGAGGTGACTCTATCGGCCCAAAGGGTGTTTGGTAGCGTTGAGTGCCAGTTCCTCTAGTTTTCTATCACAGTATTCTTTAAAATTATAATCATATTTTTGTTAGTGGATTCAGCCAGGCCATTTCCTTGTGGGTAGTAATTAGCAGAATAATGCAATTTTATCCCTTTATCATGAGAAAAAGCAGTTAATTTAATTGATGAAAAGTACGTAGAATTATCAAAAACTAATGAAACTGGAACTCCAAACCTAGTCATGATGTGGTCCTGCAGGAAGCTGATGACCTCGTCTTGATTTATTTTGTGCAACGGGACTGCTTTGACCCAGCGAGTGAAATAATAGGTCGCGGTCAGAATGTACTTGTGTTGTAGGGAGGAATTTTGTTTTATTTATCCAATGATATCCAACCCCCATTGCTCGAATGGATCCGTGATCATCACAGGCTTTAGGGGTGCTGCTACTTTAGGTTGTCTCCCACCACACCTTTGGCAAACATCGCACTTCCTGACGTGTGCGTGTGCATATTTGAAGAGCATAGGCCAATAGTAACCGGCTTTAAGGATTTTTTGGGCCGTAGTATCTCCTGAATAAGGTCCCCCAGCAGGCCTGTCATGCAAATCTGTCATTAATTTTTCCGCGTCTTCTTTCTCTAAGCATCTCAGAAGAACTCCATCATAATTTTTCCTGAATAATACTCCTTCAACAATTGGATAGGAAGTTGATTTAAGACGCAGCACTCTTCTTTGCTTAGCATTCCAATGTTCTGGAAACATCCCTGCCTGCAGGTAATGCACGAGGTCTCTATACCAAGACTCGGGAGCTGTAAACAAAGGACATACTTCCATTAAATGTAATTCGGCTTCATCCTCCCATGCGTGTTCTTCATTTTTTCCATTTTCAGTCATCAGTTTGCACAACCCTTGTCCTTTAACTATAGAGGCTGGCTTGAATTCAAGTTCATACACTTGAAGAGATGTTACCCAGTTGCCCCTTCTTTCTCCTAACTCCTTCTGTACAAGAAGGGACCTTACAGCTGGGTAGGGGACGATCACCTTGGTTCGATTTTTTAAAATATAAGGCCTGAATTGCTTCACTGCTTTGAATACTGCATAAGCTTGTTTATCAATGGCTGGGTAATTTAATTCAGCCCCTTGCAGACCAGTGCTCATGAAATATATTCGGAATTCATCCCCCCGGTCTTCCTTTTGCATAAGCACAGCTGCTAGTGAATCATCAGATGCAAAGGTATACAGAATAAAGTCTTTATCAAAATCTAGGCTTTTTAGGGAGGGTGTGTGTGCAACAGCAGTTTTAATTTTTCTGAATGCATTCTTTTCAATTTCCGTCCATTTGAATTGTGCATTTTGCTTCACCATCTGCTGCAGTGGCTTGACAATCTGAGCAAAATCAGGCACAAATCTTCGCACGAAGTTTATAGTTCCCATAAATGATTGCATCCCCTTTTTATTATGGGGCAAGGGGATCTGTTCAATAGCCTTAATTCTTTCTGGATCTATAGAGATTCCTTTCTTTGAAACTATGTGACCCAGCAGCTTGCCCTCCATGACAGCGAACACAGACTTCTTGGGATTGAGTGAGATGCCATATTTCTGACAATGTTCAAAAAATTGTCTTAAGTGAAACGTGTGTTCTTCTCTTGTCTTTGAGAATATCGTAATATCGTCAAGGTACACTACAACACTTCGGCCATCAATCTGCGAAAAGCTATGTCCATAGCCCTCTGAAATGTTGCTCCAGCATTTATAAGCCCAAAGGGCATCCTTCTGTAGGCAAAGGTTCCCCATTTGGTCCTGAACGTTGTCTTCAATCTATCTTCTTCGGCTACTAATACTTGATTGTAGCTAGAGAAACCGTCTAATAACGAAAACAGTTCAGAACCTGAGACCATTTGTAGCAATTGCTCCATGGGTGGCACGGGATAGTTATCTTTATCTGAAGCGCGGTTTAAATTTTTGAAATCCACACATAATCTGATTTCTCCAGATTTTTTCTTCACTGGTACCAGATTTGATACCCACTCCAAGTTTCTGACCTTAAAAATGATTCTAGCATCCAATAATTTCTTCACTTCACTCTGAATCAGCGGTTCCAATTTTGGATGCATTTTTCTTAAAGGTTGCTGATACGGCTTGACGCTGGCTTTGATGGGGACAACATGCTTGATGATGCTAGTGTCGTATGTTTTCAAATCTTCGTATTTCCAGGTGAAAACATCTTTATATTGTTTAAACAGACTGACGAACTTATCTCTTTCCGCTGGTGAACAACATTTTCCAAGATTCACAAATTTAGGACTCGTCTCAGTCCCTAAATTTATTATCTCAAACTGTAGCGATGAGCAGTGAGTCTTTACGTTGGCTGGTCTTCTGAACTTTTCATTTAAATCAAACATTCTTTCTAACGTTCTGAATCCTTTAGGGATGAAATTATCATACTTCATCTCAGCCTGATGTTCTTCATCATCTATAATTGCTCCTTTAAATACCTCGTCATTTGTTAAACATTATATAATCTGTTGGTCATCATCGAACACTCGAAGGTTGGTGATCATATCAGGTACTGAGGGCCTAAAAATCAATTCGACAGAGCATCGATTATTAGTAGGTACCAGCCTAGCGGCCAATGTGGCCAACAGGTCAGCTGCTGCATTTTTAAGTCTTGTAATTGAAATAATATTGAATGCATCAAAACATTTAAGTAGATCCCATACCTCATTTTGATAGGCCTTTAGGTGAGGAGAAACACAATGTATTTGATTCCAGATCTATTTTATGATTATTTCAGAATCTCCAAAAACTTTTAAATTACTTACCTTTAATTCGATTTCCTTCCTTAAGCCCTGCACCAGCTCTTCATACTCAGTTGTATTATTCGTACATTCAAACTCTAATCTACATGAAAGAAAATGTTTATTCTTTTGGGGGTCGATCAGGACACAGCTGGCCCCTGACCCTTCTAGCGTCTTAGAGCCATCAAAAAACAAAGTCCAAAAATCACTAACTACTGAATGCGAATCTATTCCTACTGCTAAATCTACTATTTTACAGTCGATTTCATCAGCCTGTGAAAATCGAAGGAGATCAGGCTGGGTGTCTGGTGTGTTGCTGGTTTCTTATGCTTGGTAATTTCCTGGTTCCAACTCAATAAAATAATTTCCCAATACAGAATCCACTGGTTCATTCTTCTCCTCAAGTCGAGTAACATTGTATTTCATGTGAGGCTCCCTTAAAATCTTAATTTGGTTCGGACTTCCTTTATACAGCAACCACAGATGTGACCACTCAGGGGTGAAATATCCATTCAGTTTAGCTAACCAATCTTTGCTCAGAACCAGACCGTAAGCATCAGGTATATCGGCCACCACGATATTAATAACCTGGCACACTTTATCATTTGTCGACAGGAAGATCAAGACATCCTCCATCTCACCCATTACCTTTACATCCGTCCTGTCCAACTGGACAACTCTCCAAGTGGATGGCTTAGGCTGCCCATTTATCCTTTTACAGACTGATATTGGCATGACATGGACCAACGCCCCTGAGTCTACTAGGCAATTATGTATGTTGTGATTAAAAATTTCAAAAGTGAGGAGGAAAGGTGGATGTTTACTCTTAGACTTGCCTCCAATGCTGGTTTCTTCGATTTCTTCTTCCTCTTTGGGCCGATTGTCAATAGGCAGCTTCTCATCCGATGCTTCAAGTGCTTTCAATAGTCATTCCTTTTGTTGCGACACTTTACACATTTCGAATAGTGAAACGTTTGCCTTTACCTTCTTTAAGTCCTCCACGACGTCATAATCCATCTGTTGTTCAATGGGACGAGGTTTATCAGCATCCATCTTATCTTATTGGGCTGGGCCAACGTATCATTCTACTCGGGATTTTGGCTGGTAATAGTGAATTCTGGGACTTTATTGGCTGAGGCTCTATTTTTAAATTTCTTAACATTTCTCTGAAGCCTCTTAATCTTTGGGAGTATGAGACTGTCTTCTTTAACCGACCCTTGGCTCCTTGTTGTTACGTTGGTTTCCATGACATCCTGGCAGCCCCGATTCTTTTCCTCTTCAGCATCAAATAACGAAACAGAATTCCACAGAACCATGGTTTCCTCTTCTTGTTCCTTCATTGAAGCAGTATTCGGTTTTCTTTCTTCATCTCCATCTTCTGTTAATCTAGAATCCAATAGTTGATTCATAACTAGCGTCATCGAGTTTATCCACTGAGGACAATTCTTTTCAGAGTGTGGTTGTTGGTGGAAAGTACAAAAATTTTCCATTCCTACTTCTGTTAAATTCATAGATGCCAAATTGTGAGGAGGTTGTTGGGACTGATTGTTATCCTCTCTTTTCTTATAATAGGGATTATAGAACCTTTGTGCTTCCTTTTCTTTCTCCAAGTCTATGATTTTATTAGAAAGCTTCTACATCATTTTGGCCATACTTTCATAATCTGGTGATTTCTCTTCCTTAGGATTAGTAAACAATAAGGCCTTCCTTCCCCCACCTTTCTTTCCTAACTGTTCGAGATAATCTTCAATACTTTCTCTTTCAGCTTCCACTATTTCTGCCTCTTCATAGGTTTTCGTCAAAGTAGGCTTGGCCCTACCTTTGGAAAAAATGGCCAAATCAGGGCCTAAAGCCGATGTATAATATTCAATTAGGACCTTGTCCGAAGGCTTGTCAGTGTCAGAAAAATTCTTGAGGTATGCTACAAATCTTTGAGTAAAACTGTGCACCTTCTCCTTTCTCTCTTTCTTCAAGGTGCATAGTCCTTTCATGAGGGCTGCATGAGTTTTCTGAGTTGCATACTTACTTCTGAAAATTCTCTCGAAGGTATCCCAATCAGGGATAGAGTTAGCAGGAAAACCAAAATACCACGATGCTGCAGCTCCTTTAAGGGTATGCGGGAATAGTCTGCAAACTACATCTTCATGCTCCCTAGCCCTTAACCCTTCTATTTCCAAGTAAAAACTTTGCAGGTGATCATCTACTAGTATCTTTTCACTTGGATCGAATTTAGGAAAAATCTTGTCAAAGGCTTGAGGTAGATCATGTAACAAATGTGTCAGGTTCAAAGATGATCTGGATCTCCATGCAGGTGGTGGATTCGGTGGGTTGGGTGGTTGATTTGCGTTTATGTCGGCCATGAGTCTCGGTGGAGAGTGAGGGGGTGAGAAAATAGGAGTGTGAGAAGGAGAATTGTAAGGGGTATCTAGGCATTCTTGATTCAAAGGTAGTACAACTTCCTGTAAGGTTGTTTCTACAAGTTCTTCCTAGTCTCCAACCAGCACTGAGTCTTCTACTATAGGACGATCTTTCCTTTTCTATTCTCTTTTGGGCAATTCAGGGATAATTAGTAATCCTCCAATCTTCTTTACATATGCCCTGGTGTGTCTTCTTAGGTCATTAACAACTTCGTTTCCAACAGAATATAGATGTTCTCTATTCCTTTCTTCTGGAATTGGATTATGAAGTCCACTTCTTTTAGAACTATTACCGGTGGAATAATCTCGGGAAAACAGGTTTCCTTCTAGCGCCAGAAACTGTTGATGCCTGGAAATTCGTAGGCAACAACAGCAAGGGATTCTCCCCAGTCAATGTTCCCAACTAGCCCATGACTGTTTGGCGTAGGGAATCCATCCGGTTTGCGGTCCGGCTACCGTAGGTCAAGTAACAAAAAAAGCAAAGGCTTTTACCGGTTGTGGCCCGGTCCACCGTGTATTTTTTGTGTTTTTTGACTTAATGTATGAGATGCAAGTTCCTAATTAACAATGCAGGGTGATGAGGATGTAAGGAGCAGTCACAACGTGGTGTGCAGGTTCTTATCTCTCGTCTTAGCGCTCACAAGCATCTAAATCATGTTCAACAAGAAATTCAAACTAACTACCTAACCTATCCCTAGGGAGCAGGATTATCGTTCATTGGTGAGTAATATATTTTGCACATGCATTATGAAAAGTTACATATAACTGATACTTATTTTAGGACACATGAACAATTACAGATATTTGAACAACCAAATAGCCAATTGTTTATGTACAGCATTCATTACTCACAGTGGAAAAACATCACAAAATATACTGAAGAACATTCAAACAAGAACATAGCTTCAGGAAGTTAAAATGCTCTCACAGTTAATGAGACACAGATGAAAATGAAATAGTTCCCCTTCAACATTGCTCATGTAATCACATTGATACATTCCACATTGTGCTTTCTCCAGCAGGAAAAAGTTGTAGTTTCTCCTTGTAAAACGAAATAGTTCCTCTTACAAGCAAATGGTTTACAAGTTTTTCCAGGGAAAAAAGCCCCCCCTGTTTGTGTTCTAAATTTCGAATATTTAAACTACAACTGCAGACCGCTTGGGTTTCCCCAACCATCTGACTTTTCCCGTTCTTCCCCCGCTTCATGTTCCCTTCTTCATCTTTTTTGCGCATGCTCCTGATCGGCTGAGTAACTGATGGACCTTTCAGAGCTGCTCCTTTGTCGTCATTCATTTTGTCTTTTCCTTTGTTTGTCCTTCTTGCGATCCTGCTGGTTTTGACTCTACTTCTATCAAAAGGCCCATCTCCCTTCGCGCTGCAGTAGTTTGACTGATACCTGCAATCAAACGACGAGCACCATTCATTGGGACTGCATTATAAAACAAAGAAGCAAATCATACCAACGAAAACGGCCCACCCAAAAGAAATGGCCCGATGCACCACCATTATTGGAATTTTAACAAACACCGACACCACTACCTTTTTTATCTACGGGTTCACGCAAAACCACCAATGACAGGAAACAAGGTCCCATCGGACGCTCAGAGTGCTGACATCGGAAGCTAAAAAAAACTCACCTCAGCCGCAAAGGTGAAAGAAAAAGAGGTTACGGACAAGCGATCGAAAGGCAAGAAAATTCCCAATCGAAAATCGGAAGGGTAACCACATTGGAAGCCAAAAGACTTTCCCAGCCGTCATGGCGGAAGAGACAAGGTCTAGAAACATCCGAAACGTGGGTGGGAAAATCTTTAAGTGGAAGTCGGAAGACATCACATCGGAAGCCAAATGACTTTCCCAGCCGCAACGATGGAAAAGAAAAAGCTACGGGTACGAGACGACAAGGTCAACACACATCGGTGGTCGGAGCGCTTTATACTTCGGATGGTTAATTGATTCGGGAGCCACAACGGCCGAAGGGAAAAGGTTATCAGCCACCAATTTAACATAGTATGACGCCCGATCAATCAAAGCATTAAGTGTTCAAAACTTTAAAAGTCAGCAACGGTTAAACCTATTTTACTTCCGAAACATCGGCCTTTCAAAGAACAAAAGATCTGATTTATCCTTGGCTAGCAAACCAAACTCACATCTGCGACCAACCATAAAAATCATACACAGACAACCTTTGAAGCAGGCTGAAAACCAATCTTCAAAATTGTCCAAAACCAAAGCACAACCAAAAGGTTCAAGGATCCAATGATTAAAACAACTCTAAAATGTGGGGAGGGGACCAAAATTTAAGAAATTTGGGGAGAACAGTTGCAGCTGCAATAGGACTAAGGGCCATAAGCGGTGGCACCGCTTATGGGAAACAGGAGATGGGCGGTGCGAAAAAGGGTACCGCTTCTGGATAAATGGTAAAGCGCGGTGCTGGGAATTCGTATGCAAAGATTGACAAATAATATGAGTTTCCACTCCAGAAGTTGGGATTTAGGGCAAGTAGGTATGTCCAAATGTCTTATCACATGATGATGACAGGATTTTGGTATAACACATAGACATCTACAACTCTATTTGGGCATGATGGAAAAAATAGCAAAATTATTAGCAATTTATGATATAATTCCCCATAGGGTGTGGGAAGAAATGGCTCTCCAACTTCTATGCAACCCTACCAACTTTCAAAACAGAGTATGGGGACTGTAATTAGACTTAATTCACTGTAATGTTTTGTGGTTAATATGTTGGGGAGATTGTTGGCTAGACTGGCACAGAGGTTTTGTGGTTATCTTTAATGGCATTCAGATTTAAGATGATGAAGATCAATGGTGGAAAGAAATTACACAGATCAGAGATGCAAGGTAGAATTAATTTTTTGTATTTGTGGAGTCTATTAAAAAGTACAACTTTGAAGGGCTGATATTGATCCAAGGTAATATCCATGGCACTGAAATATTCCATGGGTTGAACATGCCTGGATGAAGAAACATTTTCAAATCGTAGAATAGGTTAATTGATGGAAAGATCAGGTGGTTGAGAAAGGAGTGGAGATAGATCTATGGTCGCGGATAATTCCGTGCATTGAAATAGCTCAAAAAATGTTAGGATTTCAATTCGTGGAAACTGGTAGAGGCTACAGAGATTGACGGTTAAGACAAGATATCGGGTTGATTGACGGACAAGGTGAATTCCACATTCTGAAGATGCTTGCTCGATCAGAAGTGAAAGAATTAGCGGAATGTTAAAGTTTTCAAGTTTATACGGTTTCGATGAAGACAGATTATAGATCAACGGTTGATGTTGATTCCTTCAAATCAAGTTGTGCAGGTTGATAGTGTTGAGATTTTGTATGAATATTGGTTCCTAACTTCCGAGCTGCAATGATGGGCAGATGGATTATTTTGTTCATGACCGATATGTCGGTTGACTTCTCTAGTTCATGGCCACTACGGCGGATGGAAAAGGAAGTTTGTGAAGCGCTTAAAGGCGTAAATAATGAAAATGTCAAAAAACATTATGTGTATAATCTAATGGTCACAAGCAGTTATAGAATGATAATTGATTCTTGATCAGGAATACGAAAGGTTGGTAAGATGAAGAATTTGAGGTGTATGTGTATAAAGGTGAGCTGAAGCGAACTGTTTAGGGTTAGCCGTTCAGTGGAGATGCTAAACTCGGTAAGTAAAGAAGAATGATCTGAAGAAGAGATAGAGTGATGAAAAGAGACTAAGAATACACAGACCAAAGACTAGACAATGAATGAAACAGAGAATGGATAGCAGAGGAAGAACAAATGAGAAGAAGATATAAAGAAAACCAAAAGAATAATGAAGACAAATGCCGAGTATAGCAGAATGAAAGCAGAGCAGAAGAACAAAACAGAGATGAAGTGGTAAGCATCGTTATGTCTGTATCATTCTATTGTATTGGTTGAAAGTAATTCTAGCAAAATAGGGTTGTAGGGTGGAGCTAGGAAGTACTGTTGTCCTCAAGATTCAGTGGGTGCTAAGGAACTTTGAGAGTTAGTGCTCTTTACAATTTGGTGCTTGTAATTCAAAGGTTGTAGCCTCATTTGAGTAGGAGCTCAAAGAAAGAGAAGATGTACAGAAGTTGAAGCTTTCCTAGAATCCTAAGAAGAAGAGGTTTTTCCCTTTATGGGTTTCCTCATGAAATCTGTGTCTCTGAACATTTTGTGTGATTGAATGATGATGGTTTGATTTACATGTTAAATCTGCTGCAACAAAGTTTCTGCTAATAAATAATGAATATAGAATTCCTCATAGCATATTGATTGTTATAAAAATTCAAGGATAAATGTTTTTTTAAATTGTATAAGATTGTTTAAGCACATAAATTAACTGATTCACCGCCCCCCCCCCCCTCTCAGTTAATTTAATACTTTCAACAATTAGTATCAGAGTTGGTTCCTTTAGTCTAAAGAAAATATGATAAGCTTAAACATGACAAGTCATGATTTTTCAACCAATAAAGCTCCTCTGTTTGATGGAACAAAATTCTTTTTTGGAAAGTTAGAATGAGAACATACCTAATGTCCTTAGGTGTTGATGTTTGGGAAGTGGTAGAAACTAGTTATACGAAACCTATTGTACTAGCTTCCAAATATGATAAGATAGACTTTAGTTTTAATGCAAAGGAAATGAATGCTATACTGAGTGGTCTTTCAGAAGTTGAGTTTGTAAAGGTAATTCATTTTGAATCTGCAAAATAAATGTGGGATAAACTCATTAGTAGCTATGAAGGAAATGAACAAGTAAACAATGCCAAACTTCAAACTTACAGACTGAAATTTGAACAGCTAAAGATGAATGAGGATGATACTGTTAGTAAATATTTCTTAAGAGTTGAAGAACTTGTGAATTCCATGAAGGGTCTTGGTGAGAATATTGGGGAAGCTCCTCTTGTTCAAAATATTTTGAGATCTCTACCTAATAAGTTCAATCCAAAAGTCTCTGCAATAAAAGAAATGAATGATATGAAAACCTTATCTATTAAGCAACTTCTAGAAACTTTAACTGCCTATGAAATGAGGATCAGTAAAGATAAATCTACCATTAGAGAAGCTTCTTTTAAAGAAAAAAAAACATGCAAATTTTGAAATGGAAGAGATTGAGGAAAAATTTGTAAGAAGATTGAAAACTGGATCAAGAAATTATAAAGGGAAGTTTCCTTTTAAATGTTTCAATTGTGGTAAGGTAGGGAAATTTTCATCTAAATGCCCTTATAAGGAAAAAAAATCAGAATTTTGTTGATGAAAAGAACCACACATTTAAGAGATACAATAAAACAAATAACTACAAAAAGAAAAGTTTGTGTGCAAATGATGTTGATCCCTCAAAAGTTACAGACAGTGAATCATCTTGTGAAGATAAACTGAATGATTTTATGCTTATGGCCATAGAAGATATTGAAGATGAATATGTTGGAAGTGATATGAATGATGAAGATGATGTAGTTGATATGGAAGGTGAGTTGATTAGTGCACTGGAATAAATTGACAGACTCGGACTAAAGAAGTGAAAACAAAAACAATTGCTAATGCAGTATGAAAAGAATGTTAAAGAACCTAGTATAGATTGTATCTTGTTAAAGGTAGAACTAGAAGAAGCAAAGAAAATAAGAGATGTTCTAAAAGAACAATTATCATAGAAAAAGATGAGATGTGAAGCATTGGAGAAATTTCAATCTCTCTATCATCAAAGCTTGTCAAGTATTGAAGCTTCAGAAGAACTAAATAACATCCTGAGTAAGCAAAGATCTACTTTGAACAAGACTGGTATAGGTTATGAAGAAGGTACAAGTAGAAAACAATCAGAAAACAAGGAAACAAATAAGGTGATTAACTTTCAAAACAACAATCAGCCAGAGTACACGAAGTCAATAAATTTCATCAAATCTGAAGCGAATAAAAACAACAGTGAAGTTAAACTTATGAGTGGTAAAGATAATATACCTACAGGAATAGATATAGTGCTTTGCAGTCAAGAAAGCATGAAGAAGAGGTAAAGAACAGAATGAGAAGGAAATCTATTTCAAGAAAATAGCCAAAATTCAGGTCCCAAATTTTTTTCAATGGTTACTGTTATTATTGTTCTGACTTTGGTCATAAAGTTGTAAATTGTGGTTTTAACTTTAGAAACATGCAATGAAGAATGTTTAGCAATAAGCAAATGCTGCAACATAAAGTGAAACATTCAATGAGCCAACAAGAGCGTCATTATATTCCATCTCCAACTAGAAGAAGAGCTCATGCTAGAAATATAAATTCTTTTGAGCTGTTGTACAACATGCCAGAATGTTATATTTGTCATAATTTTGGACACAAAGCCATAGAATGCTATTTAAAGAATTATGAATCAGATTCAAGAGTAGATTATTCAGTTAAAAAGGCAAAAGTATGGAAGAAGAAAGAAAACAACCGATGTGGGTTGGTGCTTTCTACTCAAAGACAAAAGGACCTCCGGTATATTGACAGTGGATGTTGCAAACACGTGACTAGGGAGAAAAGTAAATTTCTATCTCTGAGCGAACACAAATCAGGAGATGTAACTTTTGGAAATGATGCTCCAGGGAAAATCACAGGCAAAGGGTTGGTAAGTCTGAATAGAAAAGGAAAATCTCAATAAATATTTTATGTAGATGGATTGAAGCATAATCTTCTTAGTGCCATTCAGGTATGTGATAGAGGATGTGAATTTGTTTTCACCTCTAAAGAGTGCAAAATAAAATCTGTATATTCAGGACAATTGGTTGCCAAAGGTATAAGAACAGAAAACAATGTCTATGTTTTGAAATAAGATAAGGAAGAGTGTCATCTAAGCAAGTATGATGAGAGTTGACTATGGCATAGAATACTTGGACATTTGAATTTTGATCATTTAATCAAGCTTAGAAACAATGGAGCAGTAAAATATTTTCCTAAGATATCAAAACCATATGACTATGTATGCAAACCCTGTCAAATTGGAAAACTAACTCAAACTTAGTTTAAATCCAAGAGCTTCACATCAACAGATAAACCTCTTCAATTAGTGCATGTGGATTTATGTGTACCATCAAGAAAGGAAGGCACAAGAAAAGAAAACTATTTTATGTTGGTTATTGATGATTATTGTAGACTAACATGGGTTGCTTTCCTGAAAGAAAAATATGAAGCATTTGAAAAATTCAAAGTATTTAAGGCTCTGACTGAGAATCAAACAAGAAAAAGATTAAAAGCGGTAAGATCTGATAGAGGAGGAGAGTTATGTTCAAAGGACTTCAAATATTTCTGTGATGAACAAGGAATCAAAAGAGAATGTACAATTTCAGGGACTCCATAGCAAAATGGATTAGTTGAGAGATAGAATAGATCAGTTCAACAGATGGCAAGGGAAATGATGAATGAAAGAAATATTTCTCAGACATTCTGGGTAGAGGAAATTCACACAATTGTTCATATTCTTAACAAATCCCACTTAAGGCCAAATAGTGATAAAAGTCCGTAGGATTTGTGGTTTGGGAGACCTACTTCAATCAAGCACTTTAAAGTCTTTGGAAGTAAATTTTATATCAAAAACAATGATGAACATCTTGGAAAATATGATGATAGGGATGATGAAGGTATCTTTTTGGGGTATGCTACAAACAATAAAGGATACAGATACTATAATAAGCGGTTACATAAAATGGTTGACAGCATTGACATTAAAATTAATGAAGGTATGCTTGCCAAAGACATTCAGATAAGCAGTGTTGAATCAAATACAGAGGATACAATTGAAGAAGAAGAAGAACAAGTCCAATAATTAGAAAAGGAAGAATCTAAGTCAGATAATGAAGGTACAGATTCACAACAACAATCAGTAAAACCCTCTTCAAGAATTATTCAAAAAAATCATCCTGAAAGTTAGACTATTGGTAACAAGAATGAAGGTGTACAGACAAGAAGAAAGTTACTCAAGGATTCAGAATAGTCTCACATTGTTTTTCTATCTATAATAGAACCCAAGAATTTTTAGGAAGCTAGTGAACATAAAGATTGGATAAAATCCATGAATGAAGAGCTTGATTAGATTTGTTGGAGTCATTTACCCAACATGCACACTTAATTTGGTCAATTTGGCCTTGTTAAACCACTATCCTAAGTTTAATTGACTTAATCGGCATCAGATGAGCACTCTATGACATCAGCATGAGCACACCCACACTTACCTTCAATCAGGGAGGCTAAATGGGCCTCCTCCTTCAATCGGGGAGGCTAACTGGGCTTCCTCCTTCAATCGAAGAGCCATTGTAGGGTGATCTGAGTGTCATAAATGCACCTAATTGCTAATTGATTGTTACAATCAGTTAAGTTGAGTTGGGAATGCACCTCCATTTCATTTATTGATTATTTTTATTAATACTTATGAACTAGAGACAACTAGCAAGCCTCCAACCACTTCTAATGACCGGTTTGACTTCAGTTAACCTCATAGGGGTTCATTGGAGTTAATGATGTGCTACCACTTTTGAAAGGCATGCAGTGACATGTGTCTGAGCTACTTTCAGTTAGACTCAATCATCCATTGCACTCTGATATAGTTAGGGCTATGTTGAGTCAATCACGACTTGATCAATGGGTTAACTATGTGTGTTTACTGTGGCTCACATTTAGTTAAGCTGCACCCATTCATTCAATTCAAATGACCTCCCTTGGAAATAGAATTGTCTTGGAATTCATGCACCTTGCATGATCATTGTATTGTATTACTCATTCTTTATTGAATATACAGAGCTCCTACTCCTATTGCAGCACCATTATGCCATTTTTATGCTTAATTATCTGAAATCTCTTATGAGACTGTGTTTTGGTCCCTAGATTACTGTGATAGATTAATATGGTATCAGATATCATGGTGGGATGAAGCTCATATCTCTCAAAAACATGGTTTTTGACAGATCTTTCATGAAAATTTGAGCAAAAAAGCTCAAAATTCGAGCACTACACCAAAAGGCAAGGCGTACCACTTAATACCCCAAGTTAAGGAATTATTGATCAAGCTTGCTTCATCAACTATGCTGGTCATGATGAAAGCCTAAAATGTGTAGGTTGTTTGACCTTATGGTGCCCCTTTTTTTGTGATTTGCGGGTTTTAACAGGTGAAAAGCATTCGCTATAGCATTTTGAGATGGCTTCTTCCGTCAAACTCTTCACTCCGTTCAATTTCCATTCATGGAAAGGAGATATGGAGATCCAGCTATGTGCCAGAGGACTATACTGAGTCATTATGGACACTGAAGAATATCCTACTCATGTGATAGACAAATCTATATTCTTGAACAAGGAAGATGAAGAATTCAGATTCTTGTGCCTCTCTATTTCTAGGGATCTTATTTTCTATCTCTCGGGATTGAAGACTCCAAAGGAAATTTGGGACAATTTGGACACCCTGTATGGAAAACAGGATTATTTGAGAGTTTACCAGCTTGAAAACAAGTTGATGTCTATCCAAACTTCCAATTTCGAGACCTTAAATGATTTTTTCACAAAGTTCAAGCACATTATCTGACTATTGAAGTAGTGTAAGGTGGAGAAGGAGGATGATAAGCTCATCCTCACAATTCTCTCCAAACTTGGAGATGATTATTCGGTGTTTTTTTCAACATTCCATGAGGGGAAGATCATAACCCCTAGATGGAAGATGTCTTCACTCAATGCCTTCATTGAGTCCCTAACAAGTGAACATGATAAGCTTGTCCAGATGGGGATCATCAGATCCTCTCGTGATCAAGCCCTCTATGCTTCAGGACCCAAATATCTGAAGGGTAAAGGAAAGCAGCAGAAGAACCGAAAAACCAATTTTTAAGCTCCTAATCCTAAATTTGAAAACTAGCAGCATGAAGAGCCTTCCGGCTCGAAGAAGAACAAAAACAAAGGGCATCATGGGAAGGAAAAATTCAAGTGTTCATACTGTGGGAAGGGATTCCACCCTAAACATGCTTGCATGAAAAAAGAATCTTTTTGAAGCTAATTCTCTTCTTGAGAAAAATCACATCAATCTTCCAGAAAGCTTTCGGAGGAGAGATCAGCAAGATTGGGAACCATAGCATGAAAGAGGTCATGCTCTCATGCAAAGCACTTCGAATTCCAAATATATTTTGATAGATTATGGAGCTTCGAATCACATGATGGATGAAATAGACTCTTTCTCATATTTGGAGACTGGAAAATCCATTCCCATCCACATGGGAGATGAATCCAAAATCATATCCAAAGGACAAGGTACTGTAAATCTTTATCATGGTTATTTTTCCAAATTTCTGTATGTACCATCTCTTGCATCAAACCTCCTACGTGTTTATCAAATGACACATACAACAGTTCCCAAGAGAGTCTCCTTTTGCCCAGATGATGTAGAGATCACATAACTTGCATCCAGAAAACTTCTAGCAAAAGGCCTTGCAAACCATCATGCAAAAGCCTACGAGTTCTCCCATTTTGTGGCGGATGCAAAGCCCACCACATTGCTGACTCATGGAAATGAGGTTATTAGACTATGGAATGAGAGGTTCGACAACCTGAACTTTAAGTACTTGCATAAATTACAGAATAATTCCATGGTTGGAGGCCTCCCGGTCATCAAAGCTACCACTAGAATTTGCAAGGGTTGTGTTGTTGGAAAGCACCCTGAGCATAAGTTTGATCGAGGGAAGGCAAGCCGAGCATCATGCATCTTGGGGCTGATACATTCTGATATCAGCAGACCAATTCCTACCACATCCATGAATGGAACAAGGTACATTCTCACTTTCATTGATGAATTTTCCAGATACACATGGGTCTTTTTTATCAAAAACAAGTCGAAAGTCTTGGAAAACTTCACTGATTTGAAGGCATTGTTGAGAATGCATCTGGAAAAAATATCAAGATTTTGAGATCTGATAATGGTGGGGAGTATATCAGTAATGATTTTCTTCATATATTTTCCCAAATTGGTATTCATATCCAACATTCAGTCCCCTAAACTTCCCAGCAGAACGGTGTAGCAGAGAGGAAGAATCGGTCTCTCAAGGAGATGACAACTTGCATGCTGGAATAAAAGAAATTGGCTGAAAATTTGTGGGCTGAACCAATGAATGCTGAAGCATATATTCAGAACATATTGACACACTCATCTATGAAATTGAAGACTCCTTTCGAAGCATATTTTGGACACAAGCCGGATGTGTTGAATCTGAGGGTGTTTGGGTCCACTGCATGGGCCCGAATTCCGCTTGATAAAAGGAGGGATTTGCAACCGCAAAGCATAGAATGTTTGTTTATTGCATATCATGATGAATCTAAAGGTTTAAAGCTGCTAGATTTCAAAACAAAATAGATCATCATTGAAAGGAGTGTCATGTTTGATGAGCCTCTTCAAGAGGTAGAACTAGTGAAGGAGAAAACTGTTGAATTTCCTTCCTATTCTAATGAATATTTGGATGATAGAATTGGGGGTGATGACCCTGATTTGGATCCTCTGATTTATGATATTATTGAACAGAAAACAACAAATTCTGAATCAGAACCTGAAGTACAAAATCATCTCCCAAGCTAGGCTAGACAGACACTCTCCTCCGCAGGTGATAACATTGGAAATCCGAATGATCCAAGGAGAACCCGGTCTGATTTCCAAAAAGAAAGCATTGCTCTCTCTTGTCCTGATAATTTTATGTCAAAATATTGTTATTTAATGATAATTTTATATCCTAATTCTTACTACCATGCTCGGAAGGATCCGAGATGGCAAGCTGCCATGGACGAAGAGATGAATTCTCTTCAAAAAAACACTACTTGGGAGCTAGTTTCTCTTCCTCTGGGGAGGAAATTGGTTCAATGCAAGTGGGTGTTTCAGAATAAGGTTGTTGCTGATGGAAGAAACTTAAAATATAAGTCAAGTCTGATAGCAAAAGGTTTCTCCCAGGTCCAAGGTGTGGACTACCATGAGACTTTTGCACCGGTTGCAAAAATGGACTCCATCCGCCTAGTTTTGGCAATTTCTACATCTAAGCACTGGGAAGTGCATCATATGGATGTTAAGTATACCTTTATAAATGGAGATATTCATGAGGAGATATACATGAATCAGCCTGATGGCTACATTTATGATCCATATTTGGTTTGTAAACTAAATAAGTCACTATACGAGTTAAAACAGGCCCTAAGAGAGTGGTATTCCAAGATGGATGCCTTCCTTCTCTTGCAAAAATTCCAATGGTGTAAATCAGATCTGAATGTGTATATACATAATTATGATGGTCATTTGATTATTATTTTTTTATATGTTGATGACTTACTGATTACAGGTAGCACAGTTGCTTCTATTTTAGTCATCAAAACTGCTCTCCACAATGCATTTGAAATGAGCGATTTGGGGCTCTTGAAGCAATTTCTGGGGCTCGAAATTGAGAAAAATATTGATGGGATAATGGTCACTCAGTAAAAATAAATATCATACCTTTTAGTTAAGTTTAAATGGCTTAATGTAAGGCTGCTCCATTCCCTTTCCTTTCAGGGATCATCCTTGAAGAAGGAAAAAGCACACCTCCCATATACTGCACTATTTATCGACAGCTGATAGGTAGCTTGCTCTACTTGACTCATTCTCGGCCTGATATGTGTTATGCCATGAATTATATGTCAAGATGCATGCAGAAGCCTCATGATCTTCATTGGAAGGTATCCAAGAGGATCCTCCAGTATATTTAGGGAACCAGGACCTACGACATTCACTATGCTGCAGACTCCAAGCTAGAGATGATTGGTTACACGGATTTCGATTGGGTGGGTGATTCTATTGATCAAAAGTATAATTCTAGATATGTATTCATGTTTGGTGGTGGCCCCATTTTATGGTCTAGCAAAAAGCAGGCTACCATAGCATTGTCTTCAGTAGAGGCCAAGTACTGAGGAGCAGTGAATGCTTGCATCCAAGCTGTTTGGTTGCAAGGAATTCTTTCAAAGTTTGATCTTGGTATTACTTTGTCCACTATTATCTTTTGTGACAATCAAAGTGCTATTAATATATCCACAGATCCAGTTACCAGGAAGAGGACCAAGCATGTAGAGATACACATGCACTATATCAGGGAATTAGTGCATGACAGGACCATCATTCTACAATACTGCCCTATTGATGAGAAAATTGCAGACATCTTCACCAAGAGATTTTTAGAAAATCATTTCACTTACCTCCGTTCACTATTGGGGGTGAGTTCATCAGGGTGATCAGACTACTTTTAGTGTTCAGCTTGAGGAGGGGGTTTCCCACTGGGTTTTCCCTTTTTCCTCACTTATATTTATTTTTTAGCATTGTTTGAGTTACATTATTGTACATGGTGACCTATGGCCCTTGTTGTCAGGACCCTAGAATTTCATGCATTTTATTTTTACTCCTCCTGAGCATAGCTTAAGGGGGGGTGTTGGAGTCATTTACCCAACATGCACACTTAATGTGGTGAATTTGGCCTTGTTAAACCACTATCCTAAGTTTAATTGACTTAATCGACATCATATGAGCACTCTATGACATCAGAATGAGCACACCCATGCCTACCTTCAATCAAGGAGGCTAACTGGGCCTCCTCCTTCAATCGAGGGGGCTAACTTGGATTTCTCCTTCAATCGGGGAGCCATTCTGGGGTGATCTGAGTGTCATAAATGCACCTAATTGCTAACTAATTGTTACAATCAGTTACTTTGAGTTGGGAAGGTGCCTCCATTTCATTTATTGATTATTTTTATTAATATTTATGAACTGGAGACAACTAGGGCGCCTCCAAACACTTCTAATGACTAGTTTGACTTCAATTAACCTCATCGGGGTTCATTGGAGTTAATGATGTGCTACCGCTTCTTGATTGGCATGCAGTGACATGTGTCTGAGCTACTTTAAGTTAGACTCAGTCATCCATTGCACTCTGATACAGTTAGGGCTCAATTGAGTCAATCACGGGTTGATCAGTGGGTTAACTAGGTGTGTTTACTGTGGCTGACATTTAGTTAAGCTACACCCATTCATTCAATTCGAATGACCTCCTTGGGAATTCGAATTGTCTTGGAATTCATGCACCTTGCATGATAATTGTATTGTATTACTCATTCTTTATTGAATATATAGAGTTGCTACTCCTATTGCAGCACCATTATGCCATTTTCATGCTTAATTGTCTGAAATCTCTTATGAGACTGTGTTTTAGTCCCTAGATTAATGCGACAGATTAATAAGATTGAAAATAATAATACTTGGAAACTTGTTCCTAGACCAAAAGACAAGAATGTGATTGGTTCCAAATGGGTGTTTAAGAATAAAATGAACGAACTAGGACAAATTGTGAGGAATAAAGCTAGATTGGTATGTAAAGGGTATGCTCAAATTGTAGGACAAGATTTTGATGAAACCTTTGCACCTGTGGAAAGAATGAAAGCTATTAGAATGTTTCGTGCTTATACCTATCACAAGAAGTTCAAAATTTATCAGATGGATGTCAAGTCAGCATTTCTCAACGGAGATCTAGAAGAAGAAGTTTATATGGAACAACCTGAAGGATTCTCACTAACAAACAATCCTAATTATGTCTACAAACTAAATATTAAATTGAACACATAGATCTATGGACAAACACATAACTCACAAGATAGATCACACAATTTACTCAGCAATTGAAGAATGAAACAGTTCCAAAATGGCTTGCAACTGTGAATGCTTTCATTAATTAAAAAGTAATTAGATGATTAATTATAATGTAGTACAATGGCTAAATATCCACATGCAATTCAAATCCACATGTGGAAATTTGAATTGATTAGACTATAATTGACTCTAGGTAACTAAGACCTTATCTAATTCATTATCGAATGACTCAATAGTTAACTGACCTTGTCTAAATCATTATTGGAGTTCATCAAAGTTCTTAAACACAACTGAAGTGTCTAATTCAGTGTTAACTGAGGATAACTGACTCTGGTAGGTGAGGAATGTGCCTCTCCTACATGCAGCCATGCAAACCTAGTGCTAATGGAATGTAGAGGACTAGAACTGAATGTAACTGACTCCTAACTTAGCTTGACTAGTCACCAACTCAACTCAACTGACCTTGGTTGGTATCGACACTCTCAATGGTTCCTAAATTGTAGGGATTGATCTAGGAGGCTCCTAAACTAATGCATGCAAGTGCAATCAGTGGAAGTAGGCCTCAATTAGTGTTCCCCACACTTTAGTAACTGGAACATGTACCCCAATTAGGCCAAGTGGACCCAATGGTGCTAGTGACTAAAAATGGACTAGATGGACTCCCAATTTAGACATGACTCCTAATTTAGACATATGACCAAATTAGACAAGGGAGGATTAGTAATCCTAACACCCCCCCTGAATGCTAACTTGGACACTCTGTGGGCCCTGGTAACTAAGACCATATGTCACCCATTACATCAAGTAAAGTAAAGTAACTGCTTAATACAAGGAGCTGGGGAAAAAACCACATGGGAAAAAATCCCCCCCTCTATCTAAGAAAATGGAATCTAGATTCAAGTTTGAAAAACTTGGAAATATGTTGCTGCAACCTTCATCTTTGTGATGTAGTGAAGTAGCATGAATGGTGTTCTGTGCACAAGTATTCTGGGGCCTGGCATGTAGACTTCTCCTTCTTGTCCCAAAATTTTGATGGAAGGAAGGAGGAATGCAACCTTTTCCTCTTTATGGCTGAAGAGGTGTATGATCCACTCTATTCTTCTGAAGACATTGTGACTGATCAGACCTTGCCATGTGCCATCTTACATACAATTTGTTTCATCTCTATGAAGGAGGTAAGATTGCATGGCATAGCACAAGCTTCTCTGTCTTCTAAATGTCAGATGGATTTCAATTCATCTTCCTAGCTTCCTATTTAGAAGTAGGGACCAAATCTAAATCTAAATCTAAATGAATCTTAATCTCATGAACTGATACAACTGGTTCTTCAATACTAGTGGAAACTACAAGAGAAGGAGATGGAATGTTTTTACCTTCCCTTTGAGAGTGCACTGGTTCTAAAAAAGGCATGAAGTGTGAGAACTCATATGCCTTGGAGGCATGATTTACAACACCCTTTGCTATGATGTTCCTAGTAGAGATATATGTGATCTCCACTGATTCAAGACCAAAGATCACTCGCTTTGGAGAGCCAGTATGAGTCATCTGGTACATAGATAATAGATTTGAAGCTAGGGAGGGGACATAGAGCACATCTTTGAACCTTCCATGTTCAAGCTTAATAGATCCCTTCCCTTTGGTTTGAACTTTACTGTTATTGCCCAGCTGAATACTAGGACCATCAAAAGACTATAAAGAAGAGAATGATTCTCTGGATGCAACCATATGATTGGAAGCTCCAGAATCAATGAGGAAGACATGTGTTGTTGAACAGTTGGCCTTCATTGCATGGCCTCTTTCAAAGCATTCTTCATTTTCTTATGTGTCTTCTATTTGGTCAGCCTTCCTTGTGCTAGCAAGTGCAGTAATGTTATGTTTCTTCAGAAGAAGATTCATTTCATCAATTTGTCTTCTCATACAGGAGCTATCTAGATGAAAGCCCCTTCCACGGTAGGAACAAAGGGTCTTACCTTTTCCATTCTTCTTGCTTCTCTCCGAACCTGAAGGATCATTTTACTGCTCTTTCTTCATAGGAGACTCATCTATTTTCTTCCCTTTGTCATTTGCTACCTTAGCTCCTCTTGCAACTAGTGCTTGATCTTTGGGAGATCGAATGATCCCCATTTGGATCAACTTGTCATTCTCATAAGTGAGAGATTGTATGAAAGCATCAAGAGTGGGAATCTTCCAATTTGGAGGGGTGAGCTTCACTTTTTGAAAGGTTGATACAAAGAATGAGTATTCTGCACTGCGTTTTGAGAGGATGGCAAGGATGAGCTGATCATCCTCCTTCTCCACCTTGCATTTCTTTAACTGGTATATCAGGTTCTTGAATTTTGTGAAAAATTCATTCATTGTTTCGAAGTCGGATGGATTAAGACAGATCAGCTCAATTTCTAGCTGATGGACCCTCATCTCATCCTGCTTATCAAATAAGGAAGCAAGCTTGTCCCAAATCTCCTTGGGAGTCTTCAATGCTTTGATGTGGAATCCAAGATCTTGAAATATTGAGAGAGACAAGTATCCAAAAGCTTCATTAAGCCTATTAAAGTACTTTTCTTTGTCATGATTAAGAATTAGCTCTGCCTCTATCTCTTCTCTAAGTCTGAAGAGCTTCTTGGTGTGAAGCAGTCCCTCCATGTCCTCCTTCCACTAGTGGTAGTTGAAGGAAGTGAGAAGCTCTACTGGATGGGCCATTTTGAATGCAGTAAAGAGGGTTGAGCTGCTGTAGCGAATGTAGTAAGGAGAAAGAGTTGTTTGTAGAGAATGCAGTGAGAAGAGATGATAACCTATAAATCACACAATCAAACATACAAAATAAGGTCGACTACCTGCACATTTCAGGTTTTCATCACACCCAGCATAATTGGTCAAGAAAGCTTGATCAACAATTCCTTAACTTGGGGTATTAAGTCATAAACCTTCTGCTTCTAGTGCAGAGTAGGAATGGAGCAAATTGCTCAAAAAAAATGATCCAGCTGGAGATGTGAGGAGGAGAAGTGACTTGTCCGCCTAGGTGATAATACCATATTAAATTGAACACATATATCTGTGGACAAACACACAACTCACAAATAGATCACACAATTTACTCAGCAATTGAAGAATGAAACAATGCAAAAATGGCTTGCAACTATGAATGCTTTCATTGATAAAAAAGTAATTAGATGATTAATTACAATGTAGTACAATGGATAAATAGCCACATGCAATTCGAATCCACATGAGGAAATTTGAATTGATTAGACTCTACTTGACTGTAGGTAACTAAGACCTTGTCTAAATCGTTGTCGGAGGAATCAATAGTTAACTGGCCTTGTCTAAATCATTATCGGAGTTCATCAGAGTTTTAAAACACAACTCAAGTGTCTAATTCAGTTTTAAATGAGGCTAATTGACTGTGGTAGGTGAGTAATTCTCCTCTCTTGCATGCAGCCATGTGAACCTAGCGCTAACTGAATGTAGAGGACTAGAACTGAATGTAACTGACTCCTAACCTAGCTTGACTAGTCACCAAGTCAACTCAACTAACCTTGGTTGGTATCGACACTCCCAGTGGTTCTTAAATTGTAGGGATTGATCTAGGAGGCTCCTAAGCTAATGCATGCAAGTGTAATCAGTGGAATTAGGCCTCAATTAGTGTTCCCCACACTTTAGTAACTGGAACATGTTCCCCAATTAGGCCAAGTGGACCCAATGGTGCTAGTGACTAAAAATATCCTGGATGGACTCCTAATTTAGACATGACTCCTAATTTAGACATATGACCAAATTGGACAAGGGAGGATTAATAATACTAACACTAAAGAAGGATCTGTATGGATTGAAACAAGTACCTAGAGCCTGGTACTATAGATTAGACAAATATTTACAAGAAAAAGGATTCAAGAAAGGAATTGTTGATAGTAATGTGTACATCAAAACAAAAGGTGATGACTTATTACTTGTTTTGGTTCATGTTGATGATATTATTTTTGGATGTACTAATGATTATTTTGTTCAATGGTTTTATAATGCCATGCAATTTGAGTTTGAAATGTCCATGATTAGAGAACTGTCATCTTTTCTTGGTCTTCAAATCACTTAGAGTTCTGAAGGTCTGTTTATCTCCCAAAAGAAGTATCTGAAGTAAATTTTGAATAAATTTCAGATGGAGGATTCTTCACTTGTTAGTACCCCTATGATTGTTGGCTGCAAGCTTATCAAAGAAGATATTTCACCTGATGCTGATCAAAGAACATATAGGTCAATGATAGGCAGTCTTATGTACATCACTGCATATCATCCTGATATTATGCATGCTATTGGAATGGTAGGAATATTTCAGTCTACTCCTAAAAAAAGTCACTTGGTCGCTGTGAAGAGAATTTTCAAATATCTGAAAGGCACAATGAATTATGGTCTCTGGTATCCTAGAAATCAAAATTTTCAGTTAATTGCATATTCATATGCTGACATGGAAAATTGCTTTGATGAGATAAAGAGCACAAGTGAAGGTGCATTCTTCTTAGGTGATTCATTAGTAGCATGGATGAGTAAAAAGAAAGGTTCAATATCCTTATCTACTATTGAAGCTAAATACATTGTTGTTGCCCCCTATTGTACACAGGTACTATGGATTATTTAGACTCTTGCATATTTGGAGGTGAAATATACTGAATCCATCCTTATTCATTGTGACAACACAAGTGCCATTAGTGTGTCTAAGAACCCTGTCTTGCATTCCAATACTAAGCACATTCCTATCAAGTATCATTTTCTAAGAGAGCAAGTCACAAACAGAGTAGTTCAATTGAATTCCATTCCTTCTAAGGAATAGACTGCTGATATCTTTACTAAACCGTTATCAAATACTTAGTTCGAATATTTCCGCCAAAAATTGGGTGTCATACCCGATTCCAACTGATCTCCTCTCTTTAATAGGGCGAGCTTTTGTTTATTGAACATCTGATAGGAGTTTGAAGTGACAAGTATTTGAGTCTATCTTAATAGGGGGGCTATTTTGTTCACTGTGTTTTTTTTTCATTGATGTCAAAGGGACAGAATTTCATTTAATTGGCAAAAATTGGTTGACAAATCAAAAGTTGTTCCAAAAGTTTTGGGTTTCCATCAATGCCAAAGGGGGAGATTGTTGTCTAGATTGACACAGAGGTTTTCTGGTTGTCATTGATGGCATTCATATTTAAGATAATGAATATCAATGGTGGAATGAAATTCCACGGATCGAAGATGCAAGATAGAATTCAGTTTTTGTATTTGCGGATCCCATTAAAAAGTACAACTTTGAAGGGCTGAGATTGACACACAGAAAGATCCATGGTGTTGAAACATTCCGAGGGTTGAACATGCATGGATGAAGAAAATTTTTCAAATCGTGGAATAGGTTAATTGATGGAAAGATCGGGTGGTTGAGGAAGGAGTGGAGATAGATCTACGGCCATGGATAGTTCCACGGATTGAACTAGCATGAAAAAATTCAATATTTCAATTTGCGGAAAGTGGTAGAGGCTACAAAGATCAATGGTTACGACAAGAGATCGGGTTGATCAACAGACAAGCAGAATTCCATGTTCTAAAGATGATTTCTTGATCAAAAGTGCAAGAATTAGCGGAATGTTAAATTTTCAAGTTTGGACAGTTCCGATGAAGACAAATTATAGATCAACGGTTGATGTTGATTCCTCCAAATCAAGCTGTGCAAGTTAATAGTGTTGATATTTTGCATGAAGATTGGTTCCTGAATTCTGAGCCACAATGACGGGCGGATGACTTCTTTTGTTCATGACATCTATGGTGGCTGAATTCTCTAGTTTATGGCTGCTACGGCAGATGGAAAAGGAAATTTGTGAAGTGCTTAAAGGCGTAAATCATGAAAATGTCAAAAAACGTTATGTGTGTAATCTAATGGTCACAGGCAGTTATAGAATGATAATTGATTCTTGATCAGGAATACGAAAGGTTGGGAAGCTGAAGCAGTTGAGGTGTACGTGTATAAAGGTGAGCTGGAGCGAAATGTGTAGGGTTAGTCATTTAGTGGAGATACTAAACTCCGTAAGTAAAGAAGAATGATCTAAAGAAGAGATAGAGTGATGAGCAGAGACTAAGAATGCACAGACCAAAGACCAGACAATGAATGAAAGAGAGAATGGGTAGCAGAGGTAGAAAAAATCAGAAGTAGAGATAAAGAAAACCAGAAGGAGAATGAAGACAAATTTCGAGTATAGTAGAACGAAAGCATAGCAGAAGAACATAATAGAGATGAAGTGGTAAGCATCGTTATATCAGTATCATTGTATTGTATTGATTGAAAGTAATTCTAGCAAAATAGGGTGGTAGGGTGGTGTTAGGGAGGATTGTTGTCCTCAATATTCAGTGGGCATTGAATAAATTTGAGATTTGGTGCTCTTTACAAGTTGGTGCTTGTAATTCATAGGTTGTACCTCATTTGAGTAGGAGCTCAAAGAAAGTGAAGATGTACAGAAGTTGAAGCTTTCCTAACATCCTAAGAAGAAGAGGTTTTTCCCTTAATGGGTTTCCTCATGAAATATGTGTCGCTTTGTAATTTGTGTAATTGAATGATGATGGTTTTCTTTACATGTTAAATCTACTACAACATAGTTTCTACTAATAAAGAATGAATATAGAATTCCTCGTAGCATATTGACTGTTATAAAACTTCAAGGATAAAAGTTTTTAAAATTGTATAAGATTGTTTAAGCACATAAATTAACTGATTCACCCCCCTCTCCCTCTAATTTAATTGAATACTTTAAAAATAAGATATCTACAACATAGGATTAAGTCTTCATATTCGAATGCATAATTTCAGTGACAATTTCTTAAGGGAAATGACACATAAAAGTTCAAATTCAAATCATAAATGGTGCATATAATGGTTCAGAACAGAGAAATATGAACATAAAAAATTTAAAGCATTTAAATATCTCGCTAACAACATATAGCATTGACCCAAGTCGCAATACACATCAGATATACAATCTCCATTGAAAGGGAAAATCATCACATTTAAACTAGTCACAAGAAAGCTTGGAAATGTGGACATTTGCATATGTATTTCTTTTGATTTCAAATTACATAGGATATTAGAGACATATTACAGAGTCATGAATCATTCACCCATGCTTGTTCATTAACTGAACTCAATGGGGTGCAACCACCATTCACACAAGTGCAGCTTCATAGAAAAACATGGAAATATGGAAGTGGAAATTGAGAGAATGGGAGGAGAGATAGGTCATGAACAGAAGCAGCCTCCTATATGAAAAAAAAATCTCCATGAATCTCCAAAATATACGTATAAATGGCCTCTTCCATGGCCAACTTGGATGATAATCTCACTCTCTTGAAATTGGCTCACTAGCACGGTAAGTGCGCACTCATCGTGCAAAGGACAAGCTAATGCTCTCCAAATGCCAAAGGAAAATTAAAAAATGATCAAAATACATTTCCCTTCCTCATGACATATTTGTATAACCCTCCTAAGTTCCTCTAAGGTCGAATTCATTCCCATGAGCTTCCTCCACCTCATCCTTGATGTTTAGTAACCTCCATGCCACTTGGTCTTCTCCTCAACCCTTGATCTTCCATCAAATTTGAATGGTTTCCACCTAGTCCCAAGTGCGCCCTCTTGGAGGCTATTTTTAGCCTTGACATGTCAAGTTTTCATAGATCTTCAATAAGTTCTACAATCTGGTCTGACTTGTCATATAATCTTCCATCATTGTTTTCATAAAGCACAAGGAATCTAGCTCCACATGGCACCTAGTTTCTTCCTAGACTCTTCCTCTTTTATGGGGAGTTAGTCCTTCGGCTCATGATATGTCATTTAATGAATCTTAACCTTACAAGAACATTCCATCACTCATAATTTAAAATTTGGGGTTAAGTCATGCCATGTGTAAGGAAACATCTAGCCACCCAAGGCCCCCATGGACCTCCAAATGTCCTTATGAAGAAATCCCACTTTATTTTCTCTATATTTTTTATTTTTACAACCCAAATCAATGTGTAAAAACTAAAATAAGGTTCGATTGGGTCCCATAGCTCCCTTATTGAAATATTTAATGCCTCCTCCCCAACCTAGGGAACTAGTAGCTGGGTGAACATTGTCAACTAGTAGACCTATTGGAATTGGGACATTACACCTTCTATCTCATGAAGCTCGACTCAATCAAGAAGAAGAGTCATTGAAAAATTCTTTCAACACCCAATATTTCCTTAGCAGAGGTCGAGGCAGAGGAGGACGTGGTAGAGGAAGAAGAGGCCTAGGGTCTTCTCATACAGAGGATGTAAACCAATCATGAAAATTCAAATCACTCAGAGTACTCTCACAACTCTCAAGATCAGAGGGGAGAGGCAAGAGACGAACCAATAAGTCCAATATTCTGTGTAACTACTGTAATAATTATGGTCACTTTGAACGAGAATGCAGAAATAAGAAAGCATATCAGAACATTGGCAGAGACCATGTTTCAAAAGAAGAAGAAGATTCATCAAAGGTTATGTTCCTCTCTTATCAAGCGTCTAAAGAAAACTGCAACATAGATTTATGGATACTAGATAGTGGTTGCAACAATCACATGACAGGTAGCAAGTCACTTTTCTCTAGTTTAGATTCATCTATTTTCATGAATATAAATCTAGGAGATGACTTTTTGGTTCCAACAAAAGGAAAAGGTATTGTTCATGTATTTAAAAATCAAAATGAAAGGCATTTTATTCATTAGGTTTTCTATGTAACACATCTGAATTCCAATCTTATCAGTATAGGTCAATTACTTTAGAACAAGTATGATATTTGATTTTATGATACATATTGTGCCATTTATGATAAATCCCCCAATAAGAGACTCATGGATAAAGTTGGAATGACCAAGAATAGAATATTTCCTCTTAGTCCCAGAAGTGCCAACCTTCCATAATCTGTAGCCCATATTGTTTCTAGTCTAGATGAAAACTGGTTATGGAACTGAAGATTTGGTCATCTCCCATTCTAGAGTCTCAATCTCCTGCACAAACAGTCCATGGTCAAGGGGTTACGAGTTGCACATGAACAATCCAACCCCTGTGTGGATTGTATCATTGGGAACCATCAGAGGGACAACTTCCCCACTTCCACATCTTGAGCCACAAAACATCTTGAGAAAGTTCATACAAACCTCTGTGGACCCATGCAAACCCAATCCATTAGAGGCGGCTTTTATTTTCTAACATTTATTGATGATTTTAGCAGGAAAATATGGGTTTATTTCAAAAGAACAAATCAAAGACCGTCTCCATGCTCAAATAGTTCAATACCCTAACTGAGAAGAAGTCTAGCAAGTTCATTAAAGTTCTTAGGTTAGATGGTGGAGGTGAATATGATTCACATGAGTTTACATATTTGTGCAAGTAGAATGGCATCCAAAGAGATTTCACCACCATATACACTCCACAACATAATGGATTTGTTGAACGAAAGAACCAAACCATCATGAACATGTCACGTAACATGTTGTCACACAAGAAGATATTAGATGATTATTGTTTTGAATTTGTTGTATGCTCAGTCTATTTTCTCAAAAGATCACCCACGGTGGTGAGTGTCTAGGACAAGATTATTGAAGAAGCATGGAGTGGCACTAAGACTAGTGTTTCACATATAAGATTTTTTTGTTCTGTTGCATTCTCTCATGTACCTAATGAACTCAAAAGAAAGCTTGATACGCAGAGTGAGATGCATTTTCACTGGTTACAATGAACAACATAAGGCTTACAAGTTGTATAATCCTATAACTAATAATATTCTAATGAGTAGAGAAGTAAAGTTCCTTGAAGACAAATGCTAGAGTGATCTTTTAGACATACAACAATAAGCCTAGTTCATATCTGTCAGATCTACCTATCGAACTTCCAAAATTGGAAGTACAACAACATGAAGAAACACCAACAGACATTCCATCTCAAAACCAGAAGTTTGAGGGGATCATATGAGTAGACTCCTATTATTAATGAGCAACTTTGATTTTCTCTATTTTCTTGTCATCCCACAATTTTAGATGAAGCAGTAAAAAGATGCATAGTGGGTACAAGCAATGAATGAAGAGATCGATGCTATTGAGAAGAATCATATTTGGGGCCTTGTTTATATCACTAAACTGTAAAACTAATATTGGAGTCAAATGGATCTATAAGATCAAACTAAACGAAAAAGGAGAGTTTGAAAAGCACAAGGCAAGGTTGGTTTCCAAAAGATATGCATAGCAGTATTGAAACAAAGAAACTATGTTTCTTACGAAAAGACCCAATGTAAATAAAATAAATAATCCATATATGGATGTAAAAATATATATTTGATAAGATAAGTGATGATATTACAATGATAATGCCACTTGTATAAATACCCATGATGGGTGCCCTTTCATAAAGAAACATAACCTTTCATCAACGTGTCTCTTCGTTGAGAATTAGTTATTTAATTATTAGTAGTTATTAATGTTTATTTATTATATATTTGTGTTCATTACATTTCCTCTCCCTTAGAATTGTTTTTTCCTCAAATCACAATTATGGAAGACTTTATCCCTTGTTCTTGCTCATAACGCTTTCTCTAAAGCGGTAAAATCTGCTTTTTAGGTAAAAAACCAATGTAGATAGAATAAGTAATCCATAAATGGATAAGTAAGAATTATTGATAATGTGTAAGATGATTAATAATTACAATTGCTTGGGCTTATATAAGCCTGTCTTGCACCTTTTCACCAAAGGGCATGACTATTGACTTTAACTATTATTTACTAATAATAAATTAATATTATTTTAATATTATTTTATTATTATTTTATTGTTACATTGCCTTCCCCTTAAGGGAAGCTTTGTCCTCAATGCTTCATTGAACGCAAGGGTAATGTCTATTTTTTTGCTTGAACCCTCATCTCTAGATCATTTCTTTCAGTATTTGCAACACTTGGTGAAATGAGGCGATACGAGTTACAAATTCCAAAAGAGAACTATCGCGCCATCTTTGATAATCCCACCCGAGATCTATTTTTATCGGAGCTACTTGATTTCTTTTGGGGATGGGTCTTCTTGTTTGTTGTTTAGTATATTGATTTGATGTTCTTGCTTGTTTGACAACATAAATCTTTGGTGTATGTTCATTTTGACCTTGTCGTTGGTCAAAATGACGTTTATAATTGGGGTGTCAATAAGGATTTCTTGTTGTTTGTTCTTTTGTTGTATTGACTTCTTTTCATAGTGATGATGATTGAATTTACTTCCTCAACTTGACTTTGTTTTTCAAAGAGTCTGGATGCTTCTTTCTGGATTTGCACTACTTTGTTCTCCATTAGATTTTTTTTCCTCTGAATCTTCTTAAACCTTTCGTCTTGCAACTTTTTGTTGTCTTCTTTTAACTTCTCGATTTGTTTCTCTAGTTCTTGATTAAGATTCTTTAGGCACTGGTTTTCTTCTTGATTTACTAGAATTCTTCCTTCAAAGTCTTCATTGGACTGTTCCTTCTTGCGACTATGTTTCAGTTTTTTAATCTTTGTAATTAATGTTTCATTATGGTTTCGTAGTCAAAAAAGTTCTCCGGTATTACTTGATAATACATTGTTGATTTTTGTAATTTCCAACTTATGTGTCTTCTTAATGTCATCATACTATTGCTAGAGTTTTTCCTTTTGTTGTTGATGTTGACATAACTCAAATTCTTGATTTTATCGCTTTCTCTAAACGTGCTCCAACTCATTATCTTTGTCCATGATGCGTTTGTTTAAAATATTTATTTGTTCTTCTAAATCTTCATATTGTCCATCAATTGATTCTCCATCTGTAGTTGTGATAAAGGGACTATCACTGATAAATCTTGTAGAGTTATTTTCTTCTTCTCATGGAAGAAGGTGATGCACTTCGTTTTTGCATTGACGGAGAATGTTCCTAGTGTTTCCAACCAGCTATAACCCAACATTATGTCGATGAGTTGGTCATCTATAGCTGCGATGGTGAATTGAGGTGCAAAATGATAATCATTGATTTGTAATGGTAATTCTATTTGATCTTCGTTTGACTCATTCTTCATTGATTCTTGAACTTGTACTTGACTTGTGACATAAATGTTTATAAAATGTTCCTTGTTGGATAGACAAATAGTGATGGAAATTGGAATTTCATCAAATATCCCATAAAATTTCAGCATCGCCATCGACACTTTTGTTGGAACCTTGAAAAATCTTTTCTCTGCTTTATTAAAATTTGCCTCTTCCATTTTCGCTTTTATCTTCTTTCTTGATTTTGATTTGTACTTTTTTCTCTTCTTTTCCTTTGATTTTTTTATAATAATTTTTATTATTAAAAAAATTAATAATAATAATAATTAATATATTATATAGTTTGAAATTAATTTTAATAAAAACAATAATAATAGAACAATATTAATCTTATTATATATATATATATATATATATATATATATATTATTAAAATTGTATTTATAATTTATATAAAGTTTAATGGAGTGGGGAGATGAGATTAGGGTTTAATAGGGATAATGAATGCATAGAGGCACCACGATCATGCATGGGGTATGAGGGTGAAAGTGGAAGGATGATAGAAGAAGTAGGAGCTATGAGGGAAGTGTGGAGAAGGTGGCTACGCACGGAGGGAGGAGAGGCATCGGAGCGTGCGTGAGCAGGAGCGGCAACGTCGAGGTGGGGGAATGAGGGATCTGTAGAGTGCACGGGAGTGCAAAGAGGGAGGCACAGGCGAAGGGATCCGCGAGGGAGAGTTGCAGGCGTGCGAGGAGGAATGGAGTAGGTGATGGAAGGCATAGGCACGGGATGTGGGGAAAGAGGATACTGCGCGTGGATGAATGCATGCAGATGGATGGGGATTGGAGAAGAAGACAGGAAACCTGATCACTTGGAAGTGTGAGATGCGTGGAGAGTGTAGCGAAAAGAGGACTGGGTGCATAGCGATGGAGGATTGTGATGGGAAGGAAGAATGCAGCATTGTGGAGAGGTGTGAGAGGAGGTAAGGAAGATGGAGAAGAGCAGTGTGGGATTGATGTGGGAAGCAGCATGGAGAAGGGAGTGTGGAAGTGATGTAGTTGGAGATGGAGAGGCTAAGGGCCCAATTTCTAGTCAAGGACCAAGATCCAGAAAAATTATGATAAATGATTGGCCAAGGGCCAGGATTAGAGTGGCTTGAGAAAGACTTTGATACCACTGAAATGGAGAAACTTTGTTTCTTGCGGGAAGACCCAATGTAAATAAAATAAATAATCCATGTATGGATGCAAAAATATATATTTGATAAGATAAGTGATGATATTACAATGATAATGCTGCTTTTATAAACACCCATGATGGGTGCTCTTTCATAAAGAGACATAACCTTTCATCAAGGTGTCTCTTCACTAAGAATTAATTATTTAATTATTAGTAGTTATCAATGTTTATTTATTATATATTCTTGTTCATTACAAGTATGGTGTAGATTATGATGAAACAATCTCTTGTGGCAAGGATGGATACTATCAAATCTGTACTTTCCATTGCAACACAAAATCAGTGGTATGTTTATCAAATGGACGTGAAGTTTTTTCTTTCTCAAAGGTATTCTTGAAGAATAATTCTATGTAGACCAGCCACCTAGATATACTGTCAAAGGTCACGAACACAAAGTGTTTAAGCTAAAAAAGGCCTTGTATGGTTAAAACAAGCTCCACGAGCTTGGTACAGTAGGATTGACTCCTATCTCATTAACAATGAGTTCAACATAAGTAGCAATGAGCCCACTCTGTATGTAAAGACAAATCAGTAAGGTAAAATGTTGATTGTATGTCTTTATGTTGATGACATGAGTTACACTAGTAATTTGATGCTTGAAGAATTTAGGACAGTCATGGAAAAGGAATTTGAGATGACTGATCCAGGTCTGATGAAGTACTTCCTTGGTCTAGAAGTTACTCAAACTAATCAAGGTATTTTCATTTTTCGGCATAAGTATGTTATTGATATTTTACAGAGATTCAGAATGGATAAATGTAAACCAACAGAAACCCACATTTCTCTAGGCACCAAGTTAACAAAGAATGATGGTGGACCGACAGCAAATTCTATAGTCTCTAAAAGAATGGTAGGAAGTTTAATATTTTTTACTGCAACTATACTTGATTTGATGTATGTTGTCAGTCTTATTTCTAGATTTATGGAGTCTCCCAAAGACTCTCACTGGCAAGTTGGAAAAAGAATTATGAGATATGTTGTAGGCATACTTGGATATGGCCTTGGGTACACTAATTCACCAAATAGTACTCTCACAGGGTACACTCACAATGATTTTGCAGGAAGTATTGATGATAGAAAAATCATGTCTGGTTAAGCTTTTCAATTGGGTACAAATCTGATCTCTTGGGCATCTCAAACGCAACCCATTGTTAGCGTGTCTTTTGCAGAAGTATGGTATGTAGCAGCTACCACAACAGCTTGTCATGCAATTTGGCTAAGAAGACTGTTAAATGATATGGGTCATATTGAACATGATCCAACTTCTATTTTATGTGATAATAGCTTTGCAATACAATTGTCCAAACATCATGTATTTCATAAAAAGAACAAATACATTGACACTCTCTATCATTTCATTCATGAGTTAGTAAATGATGGACATATTTCTTTACAGTTTTGTCGCTCTAAGGAGCAGTTGGCTGATATGTTCACCAAACCATTGGGAACAGCGGCATTTGAATACCAGGAATAACACTTAGGCTTTGATAAGGATGATAATATTGTCGGGTGTTAAAAAATGTAATTTCACTGGTCAAATGCAACATTAATTAGTTAGTTAGTTGAGTAGTTGATTTGGTCACCTTATCTTTTATAGTGACCCATAGTATTTTGCCGCCCATGGTATTGTCCCGTGGTTTCGTTGTTATGTAGTCTTATATATGTTACTCCTTAATAATGAGAAAGCAATCAATATACCCACTTGTATGTTCCATCTTTCACTGTTTTTTTTGTAACTTTAACATAACCCACTGAAATGAAAAAAAATATATAATATGAACACCAACATGAAAAACCAAGAAATATAAACATTCCTCAATATAAAGTTGTACCTTCACCCAGGCTACGCAAAGCAATGATCAAGTAACATTAAAACATGAGACATTAGAAAATGGAACGATTTAATGATCATAGTGTGTGAGCTTGACTCGAGGAACGGTGAAGTCGTGTTCCATCCACACAAGGCATATGATCTCCGAGGACAATCGCATCCCGGTAGCAGGAAATGAATTAAATTAAAATAAATTAAGCATTCTTTCATCTTCACATGTGCGCACTGCATATGTAAAATTTGCATCCACTGCATTTGTGAAATTTGCATTAGCTGGTAGTTTGTATCTATTAAAAACGAAAAACTAAATCTTTCAAAAACAAAAACTTAAAAACTGATAAGAGATTCAACAAAACAAAATTAAAAAAAATTGGCATTTATCTTAAAAAGACAATAAAAATTTCACCATTAATATAAAACGTTAATATATTTAAAAATATACATATGAAAAAAGATCCAAAATTGTAAACACAAAACATTTTGTGAACGATAAGCCATCCGTTTATCAAAAAATAACAACATTTTATAATTAAAATTACATAAAAACGGATTAAAACAATTTTGATATCATTAAAATTGTATAGGTATATAAATAAAATTACAATTTTATATGAATTAGAACATTTTATTGAAATTTTTACATATATGGGTGGGTGGGTTAGTATAGATCCATTTAAAAGGGGATTTAACAAACACAGACAGAGATAAGGTGCAAACTTATTTTTAGAGTTGAAATGTGTAATATAATGTTTATGGTTTTAGTTTATTTAATTTATATTGTTTTATATGTATGTAATTTTAAATAATTTAAATTTAATTTAAGCGAACAAGTTATTTTTAATAATATTTTATTATTTTTTATAAAAAACAATTGTCAACTCTAAGATGAACCAGAATTACAGCTAATACTAGTTTTTCTAGACAAAAACAAACTCAACTCAAATTGAGAAAGAGATTCAATTTTACATCACAAATACAAATACAATCGCAAATACAAGGTGCTATACAATCTGCTTCTGTTCATGTCGCCATATTTTCTCCAAGATATGCAGAATCAAAATGGTGTTTGGACGAGCTTCTCCAGATTTTAGAGTCACGGAAACCGGTTTCTGTTTTACCATGTGAAGCCTTCTCAGCTTCGCTCGACGAAGGGAGAAGGTGGTGCTTACTCTCGGGACCTGCGGAAACTGGAACAAAAGAAAACATACGACACTCAAACTCATGAAGAGAAGAGAAGCCACAACGTGAGAACTCATAAACCCCTCTCTATATCTATTTCAATGTTAGATCGATAGATATATACTTATATCTCATTTGTTTTATTCGTTTTACCAGGTACGAGGTGAAACTACTGGATAAATTCGTTAAACGTGTCGTGAAGAATGTGAAGAAATAAACTTGCCCCGTGAAGAATGTGAAGAAATCAGAAGTTGTACACCAGCTCATCCAATTGGGTGACAGTTTGTTTTTGTTTTGTTTATGAATATGGTGGTAGTTTACATTCTGTAAAGTTGAAAATCTATTAGATATAGCTTGGATGGTTGGGAGTAATGATTGTTATTTTTTCTATTCAAGTTCAATTCAATTAAAGAATACACCTTGGAATAGTTGATATGTGGATGATTGTGATAGAAAATATATTGGATTATGTATTGTTAAGTTAATTATAAAACAAAAAGTTTGATATTAGTTTTGTGATAATTGCAAATTAATAAATTGGACAAGTAGCAAGTATTTTACTTCATAAATAATTAAGTAATACCACATTTTCAATTTACAGCATGATTTCAAATAGGATTAATTGAAGTCTAGAGAATTATAATAGATTATGTACTTTTAAGTTAATAGTAAAATAATAAGTTATATATTAGTTTTGGGAAAATAACTATTTTACTTCATAATTAATGGAAAATATAATGGATTATGGACAAGTTAATAATATAACCAAAAAAATAGATATTAGTTTTGGGTAAATAACTATTTTACTTCATAATTAATTAATGCAACTTTGGTCTATGTCCATCTTGAGTGCGGCTCTATCAAACACCACCAAGAGCCATAGTTAAGATGGATATATGCTCGTTATAGTATTACTTCATGACTATATTATAATCATTTTAGTAACAAATTAGAGAAAACAATGCTACTTCTAGAGGATAAAGGTCTATAGTATAGAAAAACATTCTCATGGAAATTCTAGAACCTGATCAATTAGCAAAAAATATCCACATATTTAGGTCCCATAGTTGAAATTTATCTCCAAAATAGTTAGGCTAGCAATGGCTTCTTCTAATAGAACTTTACAAAAAGATTTTTATATAAAGTTTATAAACAAAAGCTCCATCAAATTTATTTTTTTTCGTAAAGAAAAGACAGCTTTATATTAATATAATCACGTGTCAAAAACAGCAAGTACATTCAGTAGATACATGTTGAATATAAACATTGCCAAGTCCTCCAATGATCGAACAAGTAGCAACAAAAGCCCCAAAATAAATAAGGGGACAGATCTCAAAATAATTAGGATCCACCAGGGCACTATAGAGATTTCTTCAAAGTGATATCAAAACAAGTCATCCAGTAACGGCATATCAAGTCTGCCTACAATATAGCAGGCTCAAAAAAGATATAACCAAGACCAAAAACAAATAGCAACCTCCCAGAGGAAGACATACAGAATAAGGAACACCTAATGAACCTGGAAAATACCATCATCCACCACACGGTCATTAATGACTTCTTTCCAGAAGATCTTCCCGGGATCCACAGTTAAACCTTGTTTAGAAAGAAAATCGGCATGAACATTGAATTGCCAATAAAGATGGACACATTGCAAAAGAGGAAAAGGATCAATAAGCATCCGAGTCTGTCCAATCCAGTCAGAGAGACTGATGGAATTGAGCTTATGGGTCTTGCATATCCAATCAATAATGGTCATAGAATCACCCAAACACACTGAAGGTCAATATGGTGATACGTAGCAAACAGAAGGATCCCCCAAAGTGCCAACAACTTAGCCCGAGTATTGGTCCCATTTCCAGCATGCATACACAGACAAAAAGAATGAGATGGGTCCAGTAGAATGACCATACCCACCCCACAAACACCATTCTATTCGGCCCCATCAGAAAACCCAGCCATCCCTTTAGCAAACAACTCTGGGAAACAAGGATGACGCTGGTTCAAGCACAAACCAATAGATAAGATGCGAGCATACCCAGTCAAGATCGAACGAGCTGTTCGACCACAATCTAGAGCTGTCGAATGGAGAAAGAAGCGATTCATGGAGACCCAAAGCTCCCATAAGAAGAGAAAATCCAACTCAAGCCTCAACATGACAAAATGGTTTTTAACCTTGCGAAGAAATTGGTCGAATCCCAAGACCAAGAGACACCCAACAGATCACACAGATGAGACCACGGACCACGAAAGAACGAACATAAGAAGAAAATGTGCTCCATAGACTTCAAATCCGCCAAAAAAAAAGAGAAACACCCAGGACCATGAAATCCACAAACCTAAAGCATCTCCCACATCAAAATCTTCCCATGAAGGGAAATCCAAGCAAAACATTTGATCTTTGAAGACACAGATAATTTCCATAAAATACTAGTCCACCAAACAGGAGAATCACAAAGTCGAGGCTTAATGATAGATAAATAGGCCAGCCTGGTCGTCACCACACTAGTGCATGGATTTTCGGTCCAAACCAATTGATCATTCTCCAAAGATAGATAAATACCAGCCTCCTAAATACTATGGGTAAAATATTCCCATTACTTAGCATCCACACCGGCTAAATTCAAAGAGCTAGAAGGTAACCAGTCGGGTAAAGAATGCGTGTCACCAGAATAATCCTGCTTCAGAATAAAAATACCCCTATCCCATAAAGCACCATTCAATGAGGGAGACAACAAAGATTTATTAATACCAGCAATAGCATCAACCCCCATAGAGATGTTAGAGCCTCTCCCCACCAACCAACACAGGTTCTATAATATGCATGGAAGAGCCATGCATAAGCTACACCAAATAGCTGACGCATGCACCACGGAGAAATTGGACGTGGAAATCCAAGTGGCAATAGGTAACAATTTCAGATATTTGGATTTTAACACCCTACTCCAAATATTAGAAGAGAACAAACCACGCCATGGGATCTTAGCACATAGAACCAAATTGAAACAACTAAGATGATTAATAACCCAACCACCCCATGACTTAGGTAAGGAAATAGATTTCCAATACACTAAATGATACTTGAAAATCTTAGAATTTCCACACCACATGAATCAGAAGAAAGTGCCACGAAGAGCACCCAACACACTAACAGGACCTGAAAGAGTCCAAACCAGTATACAGGCAGTGACTATAGAACAGTTGTGAGCAGGGTCAAGCGTCCCCCCAAAGATAGCCACTTTGAAGACCAACGGCACTGGCGATAATGAACCTTCTTTAAAACCCAACCAATCAGAGCACAAATAACAGTTAGGTCTAAGAAAAAAACCCAAATAAGTGATACCAACATCAAGATCCTTACTATCAATGGAAAATAGTTTGGTGATCTCCTGCAATAATGTCACACCAACACGGACATGATGGAAGGTCGATTTGGAGAGGCTAAATGACATACTATATGCAGTACAAAAAAGGTCACAGCTAGCCTTAATAAAATGCCATTCGCAACAGTGCCAGGCCCAAAAATAATAACGTGTGAGAAATGTGAATATTGCCAAAAACTTTCACCCCAAAAATTTGTTTATCCTTTAATGCCTGGGGTAGCAAGAGAATGAGACCTTCAATAAAAAGCAGAGATAAGTGAGGGGAGAGTGGACATCCCTGGAAAATACCACACAAAACATTAAAGAATGAGGAAGGTGACCCATTAACCAAAACAACAAATGATGTCGAAATCACACAGGACATAATCCACCTAGAGATAGTCTCAGGAATGCCAATCTGGATGAGAATCAATTGAAGGAAATATCTGTCCACCTTATCATAAGCTTTCTCAAGATCCAATTTCAAAACCATCGTTGATAACTTCTTCATTTTAATCAAGTGAAGAGTTTCATGTACAATAACCGCTGCATCCAGAATTTGACGGATAGGGAGAAAGCCAAATTATTTAGCAGAGATCTCCTTACCCAACGTCACCTTCATACACCCTACAATAATCTTCGTAATGATATTATATAACAAGTTGCACAGTGCAATAAGGCGATAATCACCTAAAGAAAAAGGCCTGTCACGTTTCTAAATTGGAGTCAAATAAGTAGTATTCAAGCCATACAGAATCTGACCAGAAATCCTAGTATCCTCAATACCAATCAACTCAAAAAAATGCAATTAGAATTCCACGGTTCATCCATCAAGACCCGGGCTTTTATCCTGAGCAAAATCCTTAAGGGGACTTTCCACCTCCAGAAGACTAATAGGACCACCCACCAGCTCAACATCAAACCTAGAAAACATAGAAGGATACAAGACCAAAACCTTCAATTGCTTAGTAATGTTGAGCACTTTGGGATCCTTATATAGACTAGAAAAATAAGATACATCATGTTCTTTAATGGAGTATGAGTCTGAAACCACATTACCTAACTCATCCACAAATTCCCAAATAGAATTAGTTATTCTATGACTATTACCATAATTGTGGAAAAATTTGGTATTTTCGTCACCAGCCTGAAGCCAGATGGTGTGGCTCTTCTGGCGAAGTGTCTCAGCCTTGTGATCCAGAATTATCTGGCTTTTCTGAAATAGCTCCTTAATGTAAACAAATCGATCAAAACAAAAGAAGTTTACCCCAATATTCTCATCCAACAAACCAATTTCCTTTTCAATGGAAACAAGAGAAAGATTTTCCAGTCTCTTAGTCTCTTTTTTCCAAATACAAAAATGAGAGCGCAGTTTATCCAACTTACAAAGAAATTATTGCATCGGCGACAGGTGAGAAGGAACAATTGATGACAAAGCCGGCCGGCAAGAAAGAACCAAGGAATTGAAACTCTCCACCGAGAGCCAAGTAGGGTTGAACTTGAACGGATAAAAGGACTTACAACGAGAGAAATCCAGCTGAAGAACAATTGCCTTGTGGTTCAAACATCTAGAGGATAAATGCCAACATCTAAACAAACCCAAAATACCACAAAAAGACTCAAACATGAAAAACCTGTCAAGCCACTTAGCAATACCTACATCGCCACATCGTCCATTAGACCATGTAGGAGACAATACACCAGGCACAATATCCACCATACAAGCATCCTCAAACAAGTCATGAAAGAAATAAGACAGGTGATCCTCGGCCCGCCCAAATCCCCAAACCTCCATAGTAGACCAAGTAAAGTTAAGATCACCCGCTCAGATCAGATTTGGAAGAGATAGTAAACCCCTAGTTTGAATATCATTCCAAAAAGAAACCCTTTGAGAGTAAGGGCCATACAAATTCAACAAGTGGACCGGAGTATCAAGGCCCTTGAGTTTCCCAGAAAGAAGAAGACCAGCACGGGTAGAAAAGGCATGAAAATTGTCTAATATAGGGTTCCACCCCACTAGAGTACGAACCAAAGTTTCCACAAGCATCAATAGCACTAACAAACCAATCGGGACGCAGCTTAAGGAAGAAGTCATGCACTACCATCCCAGATGACATCATTTCCTGAAGGAACACAATTGAAGGAAAAGAAGACTCAAGCAACTGTTTAAAGGCAGAGCGTTTTGTCCCCCAACCAAGCCATCTAAGATTGAAGGAGAGAAAAATCATTAGGAAACAACAGGGGCAGCCACCAATTCTCTAAGGGCCGAGAAGGAGACAAGAATCAGGCTATCAGGTAATCCACGAGAAGATAGAGGCATCACCTTAGGGTTAATAAAAGATTTGTCTCCGATAGCATCCTTTAAACCTTTAATACCTTTGGATGGTTTTCTATGTTTACGGACAGTGAAAAACCCCCTATCCAGCAAAGGTAAGGGTAGAACCTCAACTAGGAGAGTCCACCAAAGAGAAAACCATATTAGGGTCAAAAGAGCAGACCACGAATGGAGAGATAATAATAGGATCGCCAGACAACGACTTAGAACCCACAAGTGACGGTAAGGGGACCTCAAGGTCATCAGATAAAGAGGAGGGTGAAAGAGTAATATGAAGAACACTCCGAGAAGTGAGAGGTGGAAAATCCACCGAACAAGATAGATCCCCAACTGAAACCCCCAATCGAGCAGTGATAGGAGGTGACATCACATATTCCACCAAAGAGACGGCCTTAACATCAAGAACCCGAACCATGGGGGTAGATCCCGAAGGGATAGATGTAGGGGTATAGCCAACCTCTGCACCCAATGAAAAAGCACCCAAAATGTCAACGGGATCAATAAAATTGAGAAGGAGGGAAACATTCTAAGTGAACTTACTGATGAAGTCCAAATCTGATGCCTTATCCAAAGGAAGAGGAAAGGATATGTCCTTTAGTTCACAGTCCCATGAGTCCAAATCCTGTTGCAACCTGTCCATATACTTGTTAGAAGATGGAAAAGAAAATTTTGAGTGACCCATTATATGATACCAATGGCATATGAAAGCAACTTTCGAATGTTCGAGCTTCTGCACAAAGGTGCCTTCCTCACAGATGATGTCCATCTCGGTTAGCAAGCCCTCAAAGAGATCCAAGGAGCAGAACGTTCAAAACCCAATAAACATTCCTCCTCCAAAATGATGAATGTCCCAATAGAGTTTGTGGTCGCCATGAAACCCTGAATGTTTTAGAAGACGATAGGGAAATCAGGGAAAATCACCCAAAGATGGCGGTGAGTCACCCGAGTAGTGCTAGGGTCAAAAACCACAACCCAAGGATTTAACACCAATGAACTAGAACCAAAAAATCCAACATTGAGCTTCAATCGAAAATATATCTTCGACATTGAGAAACTGGAAAAGAACCCAACCATTAATCAACATGACAACCTTGGGGACAAACTTAAGGATCGGTTTCCAGACCTCCCTAACCCATGCCAGAATATCAGAATGAGAAGGTGTAATATACTAAAACCTACCAACAAGGGATCGCATGGATAAATCTGACACCATATCGATAGTGATATCACGGCCCAGAACACACATCGAGTGACCCTGTTTGACCTTCACAAAAGAAAGGTTTGCCGAAGCAAGAAATCCACGAGAAATGTGCCAGCAGCCAGACCTAACCAGTGGTGAGGATCCCAAAGCAGAGGGAGGTGAATCAGTCGACAGTCCTAACTGAGAAAGAGAATCAATTCCATGTGACCAAACCCCAATCATCTCTTTTGGCAATACAAGAGTATTAGACAAAAGAGAGCAATGAACCCTCACATTAGGGTTAAAACGATAACCGAAAGACTTTGTTGGAGGGAGGGCCATCTCCGGGAGTCAAGTGAAGGAAAAAAAACCAACAAGTCTGGGATCATCAAACGAAGGAAACGACAAGAAAAAAAGAACTCACTAATCCACAAAAGGCATCAGCCAGAGTAAGTAACAGCAAAAACCGTGTCCGACCATAAAGGTTAAGTTCCCACTTTTTTACCCAGGTTGGTACTAGGTCTGTTGGGGGAGCATACTAAACTCCTGAGGGTCAAAAAAACAACTACAAATGGGACAGACCAAAAGAGACATCAAGTAGAGGAGAGATGACCGAAAAAATAAAATATGGGAACAACCAGAAAACCTACATAGTCCCCAGAAAAAAGCAGAAAACTAGAACAAACCCACAGCAAACGAGAAGCAGATAATCCGTAAAGAGGTGAAAAGAGAGGATAAGGACAGTAACCAGTCCAGAACCAAGAAAAGCCACAGATGACAAACCACCCCAAAGAAAATATAAAACCAGAATCCCACAGAAGACTCCCAAGGGTAAAACCCTAGAACAGAGCATAAACAAACAATGATGGACGACAACCAGAGTCACGTGCCGAGGAATCAAATCCATGACAACAGAAAAAACAATTCCACCAACACAAGAAAAGAGAAAGAACTGACACAACATCAGTGAGAAGCACATGCATCACCAAGAAAACCTATAAAGAGTGTTGGAGAGCACAAACAACATGAATACTGTAAGGCATGACACACTAAGACAAGAAGAATAAACCACTTACCACCATATCAACACACCAACCACAAACCCTGGTGACATCACCGACCTAGAACAAAAAAAAGAATACCTCCCTTAAATGAAGTTAATAATACATCTAATATAGAATAAGAATGCATCCTAGTTTCTTAATGGACTTTGGCCTCTAAGATAACTATTGGTCTTCCTCCCTAATTTTCCAAGCTTTTCATAAGCCTTTGGCCTATGAGATAACTATTGGTCTTCTTCCCTAATTTTCCAAGCTTCTCATACATGTGTCATTCTTTTAAAAAAAATTATTTACATTTATTTGGAAAAAGACTTGTACAAATTTGTCACGTTCCTAACTTAACTATTCAACATACGTGTGGGGAAAATATTCAAAGAGTGACAATCATTTGTCCTTAAAAATAAGGTGCATAATAATAAGGAAAATTTTATCCTTCTATGCTACTGTTGCAAGCATTTATCCTTTATCCTCTTCCTTTTGGCTATATTGGGGAGGATCCCTTTTCTAGGGTGCATAGAATCTATATCCTAGTGATTTTCCCATCCATCAACGTCCATCAATCCATTTCAACACGGGTACTTGGGTAAAGTACCCAGCCAACAATCCATTTCAACACTGGTACTTGGTTAAAGTTCCAACCAGATACATAAGTTTTGAATATATGAAATTAAATTATATTTTAGCAATACGCATTCCACTTAAAAAAATTCAGTTGAAGATTTAGTAAAGTTTTAATTTTACTTTCCTTATTCCAATGACCTGTATTGCTTTATTTGTGATATCAAGTTCTGTTGAGGCCTGGAAATTCGCAGGTAGCAATAGTAAGGGATTCTGCCCAGTCAACGTTCCCAACTAGCCCATGACTGTTTGGTGTAGGGGATCCATCCGGTTTGTGGTCCTGCTACCGTAGTTCAAGTGACAAAAGGGTTTACCGGCTACGGCCCGGCCCACCGTATATTTTGTATTTTTTGATTTAAGATATGAAATGCAAGTTCCTATCTAACAATGCAAGATGATAAAGATGCAGGGAGCAGTCACAATGTGATGCGCAGGTTCTTACCTCTCGTCTTAAAGCTCACAGGCATCTAAATCACATAAACAGCAAGAAATTAGAACTAACTACCTAATATATCGCTAGCGAGCAAGGTTATCATTCATTAGTGAGTAATGTATTTTGTACATGCATTATGAAAAGTTACAGATAGCTGATACTTCTTTCAATACACATGAACAGTTTAAAGATATTTCAACAACCAGATAACCAATTGTCTATGAACAACCTCCATTACTCACAGTGGAAAACATCACAAAATAAACTGAAGAACATTCAAACAGGAACATAGGTTCAAGAAATTAGAATGCTCTCACAGTTAATGACACATAGATGAAAATGAAATAGTTCCCCTTCAACATTGCTCATTTAATCACATTGATACATTCCACATCATACTTTCTCCAACAGGAAAAATTGCAGTTTCTGATTGTAAAACGAAATAGTTCCTCTTACAAGCAAATGATTTCAAATTTTTCCAGGGAAAAAGGCCCTTTTCCTCCTCACTTTCACATATTTAAACCAAAACAGTAGATCGCTTGGGCTGCCCCCCGGGCATGTGACCTCTTAGTCCTTCAAACGCTTCACATTCCTCTATCTCATCTGTATGCACTCATGAACTATTTAGTAACGGACAGACCATCAGGTTCACGCCTTTATCATTATTGGCTTTGCCTTCTGCTTCGATGGCCTTTCTAGCGATCCTATCGGTTTTGTTTCGATCCTTGCCAAACCGCTCCTCTATGCCTTCGCACATCAATTCCTTCAGTCCACCTGCAATCAACCCACGTGCATCATTCATTGGGACTGCGTTATATAACAAAGCAGCAAACTATACCAACTAAAACGGCTAATCCACAAGAAATGGCTAGGTGCACCACCATTAGGAGAATTTTTACACACGCCGACACCACTACCTCGTCCTCATGCGGGCTTGGAAGAAGAAACACCAACGACGGAAATCGGAAGGATACTGACGTTAGAAGTCAAAAGCTTTGCCCAGCCGCAACGAAGGAAGAGGAAAAGGCCATAGCCTCCGATCCAAAACTATGGGTGGGAAAAACTCAATCGGAAATCGGAAGAATAATAACATTGGAAGCTAAACGACTTTCCCAGCCGCAACAGCGGAAGAGAAAAGGCTTCGGGTATGCGCTGAAAGGTTAACACACATCGAGAGTCAGAGCTCTTTATGTTTCGGATGGCTAATTGATTTGGGAGCCGTAATGGTGGAAGGGAAACAAATTATCAGCCGTCAATTTAATGTAAGATGACGCCCGTCGAACAGAAAAAATTAAGTGCTTCGAAACTTTAAAAAAACCAGCAACAGTTAAAACCTATTTGATTCCGAAGCAGCGGCCCTTCAAAGAAAAAATGCAATTTATCCTTGGCTAGGCATACCAAACTCACATATGCGACCAACCATAAAAATAATACATAGGCAACCTTTAAAGCAGGCTGGAAACCAATATTCAAAATCATTCAAAATAAAGCACGACCAAACGGTTCGAGTATCCAACGATTAAAACAACTCTAAAATATGAGGAGGGGCCAAAAAATTAAGAAATTTGGGGAGAACAATTGCAGCTGCAACAATTGGCGATTACCTAGTGAACCTAGATCTCTAGGCGGTTATTCTTTGAGTGACAGACTGTTTAACAACAAATGCATCTATTGAATTCCTCCAGTTATCTGGATCTCTCAAACGACAGAAGTGTGTACCTTTAATCATTGATAATAGTCCAATTTGGGAGAGTGGAAACCGATATTTTCAAGTCCAGATAACTTTGTTGAGGCCATAGGATGAGTTTCATTATTACTTTTGTCTTCGGGTAGCTGATAGCTTGGACACCACAGGATCATAGCATATGGTAAACAGAAATATTCGTTTGTTCCTCATCCCCATGCCATTTTAGCACTTTTCTTGCTTTTGGACTTTTGTCCGTTTTCATATGAGTCCTCCTTCATGCCTTTCTTTCTGAATTTTAATTCAGGATCCTCTATCCCATAGTGTCCTTTTGTGTGAGCGGTGTACTTCATGTTTCAACTCACGGACGGAGAGGAACTTTCAGCAATTTAGTACTTATGGTTAAGCTTTTGCTTTGATGTATGATGCTTTCATAGGAGTTTTGACTCTTATTTTCCTTTTTGGCATTCATTTCTTGGCATGGGATCATTTATATTTAATATACTGTTCACCTTGCTCCTTTCCATGGGTCTTCTGCTGTCGCCCCTTAGGACATTTTTAAATGTGATGTGGATGGAGCCTCAAAATAGTATTCCAAACTCTTTGAATCTAGTTTATTTCACAGGGGTTAAGCAGGACTTCAATGCACACAGAGTTATTCGAAAAACTACTAAATTGGAAGAAGTTCTTTTATACACATAGCAACACGCAGTATGAGACCCAAAATGTTTATCATTCCCAAAAATTTTGATGTTCCCCATGCAACTGTGGTTTCGTTCCCTTTATTGAAATCAATACTTAACTAAAACAAACTAATAAAAAAAAAAACATGACTCAAAGAAACTGAAAACATGGCTAAAACAAAATGAACAACCTAACTCCAAAGACAGCCAAACAATTTATTTATATACAAGACAGAAGAACTCAAAGAAACTTAGGAAAAGTAAGGCTTGATAACCAAACCATTTACTGCTAAGTTCTCTTCCCACCCTTGTAGATCTTGCAGCTTATAAGTAGAAGGGACAATTTTTGCCGCAATCTAAAAAGGGCCTACCCATAACTGTTGGAATTTAGTATGTTTTCCTTTCTCATTATGGGGGTGATCCCATTTGAGGACTAAGTCTCCCACTTCAAAGTCTTTTTTTTGAGCTTTATGTTTGTCAAACCACCTCTTTATTACCTCATGTTGTTGCTTAAAGCGTTCTCTGGCCTTAGATGTAGCTTCTTCTACTTTCAGAAGATTGCATATTCTCATCTGCAAAACTTCATCATCTAACCCCCTAGACTCATGAGCCATTATGGAAGATGGTAGCATGATATTGGGGGGGAGAATGGATTCTTTACCATACACAAGGGTATATGGTGACACTCCTATCGCAGACTTAGGGGTGACTCTATTAGCCCAAAGGGTGTTTGGTAGCACTAAGTGCCAGCTTCTCTAATTTTCTATCACGGTCTTCTTTAAAATTCTAATCAGATTTTTGTTAGTGGATTCAGCCAGGCCATTTCCTTGTGGATAGTAATTAGTAGAATAATGCAATTTTATCCCTTTATCATGAGCAAAATCAGTTAATTTAATTGATGAAAAGTACGTAGCATTATCAAAAACTAACGAAACTGGAACTCCAAACCTGGTCATGATGTGGTCCTGCAGGAAGCTGATGACCTCGTCTTGATTTATTCTGCGCAGCGGAACTGCTTCGACCCAGCGAGTGAAATAATCAGTCGCGGTCAGAATGTACTTGTGTTGTAGGGAGGAATTTGGTTTTATTTCTCCAATAATATCCAACCCCCATTGCTCGAATGGCTCTGTGATCATCACAGGCTTTAGGGGTGCTGCTACTTTAGGTTGTCTCCCACTACACCTTTGGAAAATATCACACTTTAGTGTGGGCCAATAGTAACCAGCTATGAGGATTTTGCGAGCTGTGGTATCTCCTGAATAATGTCCCCCAGCAGGCCCATCATGCAAATCTGTCATTACTTTTTTTGCATCTTCTTTTTCTAAGCATCTCAAAAGAACTCCGTCATAATTTTTTCTGAATAATACTCCTTCAACAATTTGATAGGAAGCTGATTTAAGACGCAGCGCTCTTCTTTGCTTAGAGTTCCAATGTTCCGGCAACAGCCCTGCCCGTAGGTAATGTACAAGGTCTCTATACCAAGACTCGGGAGCTGTAAACGAAGGACAGACATCTGTTAAATGTAATTCGGCTTCATCCTCCCAGGCATGTTCTTCATTTTTTTCATTTCTAGTCATCAGTTTGCACAACCCTTGTCCTTTAACTATATAGGCTGGCTTGAATTCAAGGTCATATTCCTGAAGAGTCATTACCCAGTTGCCCCTTGTTTCTCCTAACTCCTTCTGCACAAGAAGGGAACTTACAGCTGGGTAGGGGACGATCACCTTGGTTTGATTTTTCAAAATATAAGGCCTGAATTGCTTTACTGCTTTGAATACTACATAATCTTGTTTATCAATGGCTGGGTAATTTAATTCGGCCCCTTGCAGACCAGTGCTCATAAAATATATTGGGAATTCATCCCGCCCATCTTCCTTTTGCGTAAGTACGGGTGCTAGCGAATCATCGGATGAATCAAAGTCTAGGATTTTCAGGGAGGGTGCGTGTGCGACACAGTTTTAATTTTGCTGAATGCATTCTTTTCAATCTCAGTCCACTTGAATTGTGCATTCTGCTTCACCATCTGCTACAGTGGCTTGACAATCTGAGTGAAATCAGGCACAAATCTTCGCACAAAGTTTATAGTTCCCATGAATGATTTCATCCCCTTTTTATTGTGGGGCAAGGGAATTCGTTCAATGGCCTTGATTCTTTTTGTATCTATAGAGATTCCTCTTTTAGAAACTATGTGACCCAGCAACTTGCCTTCCGTGACAGCGAACACACACTTCCTAGGATTGAGTGAGATGCCATACTTCCGACAGCGCTCAAAAATTTGCCTTAAGTGAAATGCGTGCTCTTCTCTTTTCTTCGAGAATATCGTAATATCCTCAAGGTATACTACAACACTTCGACCAATCAATCCACGGAAAGCTATATCCATAGCCCTCTGAAACGTTGCTCCCGCATTTATAAGCCCAAAGGGCATCCTTCTGTAGGAAAAGGTTCCCCATTTGGTCCTGAACGTTGTCTTCAATCTGTCTTCTTCGGCTACTAATACTTGATTATAGCCAGAGAAACTGTCTAACAATGAAAACAATTCATAACCTGAAACCATTTGTAGCAATTGCTCCATGGGTGGCACAGGATAGTTATCTTTATCTGAAGCTCTGTTTAAATTTCTGAAATCCACGTATAATCTGATTTCTCCATATTTTTTTCTTACTGGTACAAGATTTGATACCCACTCAGAGTGTCTGACTTTAAAAAGATTCTAGCATCCAATAATTTCTTCACTTCACTCTGAATCAGCGGTTCCAACTTTGGATGCATTTTTCTTAAAGGTTGCTAATATGGCTTGATGCCGGCTTTGATGGGAACAACGTGCTTGATGATGCTGGTATCATATGTTTTTAAATCTTCGTATGTCCAGGCGAAAACATCTTTATATTGTTTAAACAGACTGACGAACTTATCTCTTTCTGCTGGTAAGCAACATTTGCCAAGATTTACAAATTTAGGACTCGTCTCAATCCCTATATTTATCAGCTCGAACTGTAGCGATGAGCTGTGGGTCTTCACGTTGGCTGGTCTTCTGAACTTTTCATTTAAATCAAACATCCTCTCCAAAGTTCAGACCCCTTTAGGAATGAAATTATCGTACTTCAGCTCGGCCTAGTGTTCTTCATCATCTATAATCGCCCCTTTAAATACTTCGTCATTTGTTAAACATTCTATAATCTTCTAGTCATCATCGAACACTCGTAGGCTAGTGATCATATCAGGTACTGAAGGCCTGAAAAGCAATTCAATAGAACATCGATTATTAGTGGGTACAAGCCTAGCGGCCGAAGTGGCTAACAAGTCAGCTGCTGCGTTTTTTAGTCTTGGAATTGAAATAATATTGAATGCATTAAAACATTTAAGTAGGTCCCATACCTCATTTTGATAAGCTTTCAAGTGGGGAGAAACACAATGTATTTGATTTCTGATTTGCTTTACAATTATTTATGAATCTCCAAAAAAATTTAAATTACTTACCTTTAATTCAATCGCTTTCTTTAAGCCCCGCACCAGTGCTTCATACATAGTTGTATTATTCGTACATTCAAATTCTAATCTACATGCAAGAAAGTGTTTATTCTTCTGAGGGTCAATCAAGACACAACCGGCCCCTGACCCTTCTAATGTCTTAGAGCCATCAAAAAACAAAGTCCAAAAATCACTAACTACTGAATGCGAATCTATTTCTACTGCTAAGTCTACTATTTTACAGTCGATTTCATCAGCCTGTGAAAATCAAAGGAGATCAGGCTAGGTGTCTGATGTGTCGTTGGCTTCTTCTGCTTGGTAATTACCAGGTTCCAATTCAATAAAATAGTTTCCCAAGACAGAATCCACTGGTTCATTCTTTTCTTCAAGTCGAGTAACATTATATTTCATGTGAGGCTCCCTTAAAATCTTAATATGGTTCGGACTCCCTTTATATGGAAACCACAAATGCGACCAATCAGAAGCGAAATATCCATTCAGCTTCGCTGACCAATCTCTGCTCAGAACAAGACCATAAGCATCTGGTATATCGGCCACCACGATATTAATGACTTGGAAAACTTTATCGTTTGATGACAGGCGGATCAGGACATCCTCCATCTCACCCATTACTTTTACATCCATCCTGTCCAACTGAACAACTCTCCAAGTGGATGGCTTGGGTTGTCCATTTATCCTTTTACAGACTGATATTGGCATGACATTGACCGACGCCCCCGAGTCTACCAGGCAATTATGCACGTTGTGATTAAAAATTTCAAATGTGAGGAGGAAAGGTGGATGTTTGCTTTTCAACTTACCTCCGATGCTAGTTTCTCCGATTTCTTCTTCTTCTTTAGGCTGATTGTCAATGGGAAGCTTCTCATTCGGTGCTTCAAGTGCTTTCAATAGTTTTTCTTTTTGCTGCGGCACTTTACACGTCTCGAATAGTGAAACGTTTGCCTTTACCTTCTTTAAATCCTCCACAATGTCATAATCCATCTGCTATTCAGTGGGGTGAGGTTTATCAGCATTCATTTTTCCCTCATTGGGCTTGGCCCGTGCTTCATTCTGCCTAGGCTCTTGCCTGGTAATGGTGAATTCAGGAATTTTATCAGTTGCGGAACCATTTTGAAATTTCTTAACATTCTTCTGCAGCCTTTTGATCTTTGGGAGTATGAGACTATCTGCTCTAATCGACCCTTGGCTTCTTGTTGTTACGTTGGTCTCTAGGACGTCCTTGTAGCCCCAATTCTTTTCTTCTTCAACATCGAATAATGAAATAGAATTCCACAGAACCATGGTTTCCTCTTCTTGTTCATTCGTTGTAGTGGTACTCTCTTTTCTTTCTTCATCTTCCTCTTCTGTTAATCTAGAATCCAACATCTGATTCATGACCAACGTCATTGAATTTATCCATTGCAGACAATTCTTTTCAGAGTGGGGTTGTTGGTGGAAAGTACAAAAATTTTCCATCCCTATCTCTGTCAAATTCATAGATGCCGAATTGTGAGGAGGTGGTTGAGACTAATTGTTGTCCTCTCTTTTTTTGTAATAGGGCCTGTAGAACTTTTGAGTTTCTTTCTCTTTTTCCAAGTCTATGATTTTATTAGAAAGCTTCTGCATCATTTTATCCATACTTTCATAGTCTAGTGATTTCTCCTCCTTAGGCTTAGTAAACAAAAGGCTTTCCTTCCCCCACCTTTCTCTCCTAAATGTTCAGGATATTCTTCGATACTTTCTCTTTCAGCTTCCACTATTTCCGCCTCTTCATAGGTTTCCGTCAAAGTAGGCTTGGCCCTACCTTTGGAAAACATGGCCAAATTAGGGCCTAAAGCTGAGGTATAATATTCAATCAGGACCTTGTCCGAAGGTTTGTCAGCGTCAGAAAAATTCTTGAGGTATGTTGCAAATCTTTGAGTAAAACTGTGCACCTTCTCCTTTCTCTCTTTCTTCAAGGCACATAGTCCTTTCATGAGGGCTGCATGAGTCTTTTGAGTTGCATACTTACTTCTGAAAATTCTCTCGAAGGTATTGCAATTAGGGATAGAGTTAGCGGGAAACCCAAAATACCATGAGGCCGCAGCCCCTTTAAGGGTATGTGGGAATAGTCTGCAAACTACATCTTCATACTCCCCGGCCTTTAACCCTTCTATTTCCAAGTAAAAACTTTGCAGATGGTCATCTACTAGTATCTTTTCATTTGGATCGAATTTAGGCAACATCTTGTCAAAGGCTTGAGGTAGATCATGTAGCAGAGGTGTCAGGTTTAAGGGTGATCTGGCTCTCCAAGCAGGTGGTGGATTTGGTGGGTTGGGATGAGGATTAGCATTCACGCCTACCATGAGTGTGAGTGGAGAGTGAGGAGGTGAGCCAATAGGGGTGTGAGCTAGAGAACTATGAGGGGTATCTGGGCCTTCTTGATTCAAAGGTAGTACAACTTCCTGTAAGGCGGTTTCTACTAGCTCTTCCCAATCACCAACAAGCACTGAATCTTCCAATATAGGGCGATCTTTCCTTTTATATTCTCTTATGGGCAACTCAGGGATGATTGAAAAACCTCCAATCTTCTTCATGTATGCCCTGGTGTGTCTTCTCAGATTATTAACAACCTCTTTGTCCACAGAAAACAAATGTTCTATGCTTCTTTCTTCTGGAATTGGATTATGAAATCCGCTGCTTTCAGAACTGTTACCGGTGGAAAAGACTCAGGAAAACGGGTTTCCTCGGCCAGCCATGCACTGGCGGCCCTCCTTCTATCGCCAAAACTGTTGAGGCATGGAAATTCGCAGGCAGCAACAGTAAGGGATTCTCCCCAGTCAACGTTCCCAAATAGCCCGTGACTATTTGGTGTAGGGAATCCATCCGGTTTGCAGTCCGACTACCGTAGGTCAAGTGACAAAAGGGTTTACCGGCTGCGGCCCGGTCCACCGTATTTTTTGATTTAAGATATGAAATGAAAGTGCCTATATAACAATGCAGGATGATAAAGATGCAGGGAGCAGTCACAATGTGATGCGCAGGTTCTTACCTCTCGTCTTCAAGCTCACAGGCATCTAAATCACATAAACAGCAAGAAATTAGAACTAGCTACCTAATTTATCGCTAGTGAGAAAGGTTGTCATCCATTAGTGAGTAATGTATTTTGTACATGCATTATGAAAAGTTATAGATAGATGATACTTCTTTCAATACACATGAACAGTTTAAAGATATTTCAACAACCAGATAGCCAATTGTCTATGAACGACCTCCATTACTCATAGTGGAAAACATCACAAAATAAACTGAAGAACATTCAAACAGGAACATAGGTTCAAGAAATTAGAACGCTCTCACAGTTAATGACACATAGCTAAAAATGAAATAGTTCCCCTTCAACATTGCTCATTTAATCACATTGATACATTCCACATCGTACTTTCTCCAACAGGCAAAATTGCAGTTTCTGATTGTAAAACGAAATAGTTCCTCTTACAAGCAAATGGTTTACAAATTTTTCCAGGGAAAAAGCCCCTTTTCCTCCTCACTTTCACATATTTAAACCAAAATAGTAGACCGCTTGGGCTTCCCCCCAAGCGTGTGACCTCTCAGTCCTTCAAACGCTTCACATTCCTCTATCTTGTCTGTATGCACTCATGAACTATTTAGTAACGGACAAACCGTAAGGTTCGCGCCTTTATCGTTATTGGCTTTGCCTTCTGCTTCAATGGCCTTTCTATCGATCCTATCGGTTTTGTTTCGATCCTTGCCAAACCGCTCCTCTATGCCTTCGCACATCAGTTCCTTCAGTCCACCTGCAATCAACCCACATGCATCATTCATTGGGACTGCGTTATAAAACAAAGCAGCAAACTATACCAACTGACATGGCTAATCCATAAGAAATGGCCAGGTGCACCACCGTTAGGAGAATTTTAACACACGCCGACACCACTACCTCGTCCTCCTGCGGGCTCAGAATAAGAAACACCAACGACGGAAATCGGAAGGATACTGACGTCGGAATTCAAAAGCTTTGCCCAACCGCAACGGCAGAAGAGGAAAAGGCCATAGCCTCCGATCCAAAACTGTGGGCGGGAAAAACTCAATCGAAAATCAGAAGAATAATAACATCAGAAGCTAAACGAATTTCCCAGCCGCAACGGCGGAAGAGAAAAGGATTCAAGTACGCGACTGAAAGGTTAACACACATCGGCATTCGGAGCTCTTTATGTTTTGGATGGCTAATCGATTTGGGAGCCGCAACGGCGGAAGGGAAACAAATTATCAGCCGCTGATTTAACGTAAGATGACGCCCGTCGAACAGAAAAAATTAAGTGCTTCGAAACTTTAAAAAACCAGCAACAGTTAAAACCTGTTTGATTCCGAAGCAGCGGCCCTTCAAAGAAAAAATGCAATTTATCCCTGGCTAGGAATACCAAACTCACATCTGCGACCAACCATAAAAATAATACACAGGCAACCTTTAAAGCACGCTGGAAACCAATCTTCAAAATCATTCAAAATAAAGCGCGACCAAACGGTTCGAGTATCCAACGATTAAAACAACTCTAAAATATGAAGAGGGGCCCAAAAATTAAGAAATTTGGGGAGAACAGTTACAGCTGCAACAAGTTCTTTTTAGCCATCAAAAATGTGCTCATCTTTTCTTTTTCACTTTCTAAACCATTTATTGAGTTATATAATACAACTTATAACATAAAAGTTGTGAATCTCTTTAAAACTTTTTAATAATATACAAATACCCAAAATAAATTAATAATATACAAATACCCAAAATAAAGTTTGTAATAAAAAATTATGATTAAAATAACAGAATTACATTTCATAATTTCTATTATAATACAATTGCATTTCATAAATTCTAAAAGAAAATGATATTTCAAGTATCACATGAATATTTCTTTTATATTAAACAAAAAATGAACCAATAACTAAAAAAAATTGTAATAAATTTGAAGATATCATCTCTTTAGCATAGTGTGATTAAACGGTTAGAATGAGATTGGCATCTCGAAGTTTAATTGGACTTCTTAATAACCTCGTCTTACTATTTAAAAAGAGGGTTTTGAAAAGCCAAAAAAATTATATTGGAATGAAAGTAAGTATTGCCTTTATTAATTATTTTATTTTAATGTTGTTTAACCATTCAATTTATTTTTTCATTTTCATATATGCTTGTCTAGTATGGTGAGGGCTGAGCTTATCCAGCATGTACGTTCATGCTGGATAAGCCACCTGGCGTGGGCCCTACGGTCGGTCTCAACTTGGTCCATTGGCAGAATTTTAATATAATCCGGCAGCCTCGTCCGCCTGTCCGCCTCCGTCCTGCCACCACCACCGCCACCATCATCCTGCTACCACCCCACCGCATTCTGCATTAATTATCTACCAACCCATTATTTTTGAAATTCTACACTCCCGATCGGTCCATTGATCTGATCCCCTCCCCTGTTCACGGTGGCCCTGTTCAATCAACTCCAGGGGCAACGTTGAAGAGTAGCGCTAGTGAAGGAAGCTACTCTTCAATTGTAATTTCTGTGAAGGAAGCTTCTCCACAACTGGAATTTCTGTCGCCGTCGCCAACCTCCCGATACCTTCAACAAGTTCAGGGAGCGCAATTTCACCAGCAAGTTCAGGGAGCGCAGTTTCACCTAGGGACTCTCCATTTCACAAACCACCACAGAGGTGAATCGCTCGTTCCATTTAACTCTGTCTCGTATTCACCCATAATCGTAGATCAAATTTCAATAAAAAAAATAATGGGAGTCCAAACTCGGCCCATCCCAGTAAAAGAAGCAAAATAATTGGTAGTTGAGCCTCTGCACAACCACGTACCAGTGAAGCAAAATATTTTTGATATATTAATGGGTTTCATAATTGGTAGTTGAGAATAGTAGAAAACAAGAAATAGGAAACAAGAATCTAGATCATATACCTTCATCAACTTTCTGACTATTCCCAACTTGGAGAATGATTTTGGCAGTCCTGTCAGATTAGTGTAGCCAGAGAGATCTAAATGTCTTAAGCTTGCAAGTTCCCCAAAATCTACTGGGAGTGATGGTAGAAATGTTAGATTTGTGAACACCATCTTACACAAGTTTTCCATCCCCAATCCAATCCATTCTCCATCTCATACTCAAAAGAAGTTGTAGAAATACCAAACACTTCCATGAATCAATTTTAAATGAGTTTGAAAAAAATATATCCTTAGTTACATAGTGGTGTGCCTTACCGTATCATAAAAATCCTTGGTCACACAGAGGTAGAAGGGCTTTCCATTCCTTCATCTCCAATCTCTCTAGCATGGAACGGTTCCATGTAACTACATTTTAGAAATACACTTTTTAGGAATCATGCAGCAGAGCTACTCTAACACAAATTTATCCCAACCAGTGAGCTTTGGGCCTCATAAAGGGCTCATCATGAGCAACAACAATGTATATAAAATTTTGAAAACATGGACTAGCATTTGTGAAAATTAAAGGATAAATGTATACAAAATTTTGGAAATAGGCATTGGCATAAAAAATAAATTCATTTGATTGGGGAAGAACGGTTTTGCTAATTGTAATTCACACAAATCGATGCAACTTAATTACCATATTCCTTTGTCACAAACAGTGAATAATAAGATTATGTCTATACCTAGTTCAAAACAATGTTATACTTGTCATTGGGTGCTTGCTATTAATGTTGAAGGATTTCACAATTTTCCTTGTTTGAAGTGCTTCTAGAAACATGGCTGGAGGAGTTGTACTGCATAACATGGACCTTCATTTGCTTAGATTTCTGGTCTAATGGGTATTTGTTCCACGGAATTCTTGCAGGTACTAGGACTTGCACTGATTTTTGTCCCTTTTAAACATGACAATTGGGCAAGGTAAACCAGAGTGAGAATGGAAACCTGTTTTGTGGATGATCATTCAGTCAGCCTCTCTAGTGAATAAAGGCCCTGTTGGATTCTATTTCCTTTTTAAGTAGAGCAACCTTGTTTAATCTGAAGAGGGTACAAAACTCTGCTCAAAATGTTTCATTCCATAAATGACCACATCAATACAGCTGCCTCAACTCCAACCAAACATCTTTATTCAGCAGGTGGCTGCATTAACAGTCACATGATTCCAACTGTTTTGAACCTGGGCCTCCTTAGGTTGGAACCAATGTTCGACTGCCAGACTACACTCTGCTATAGACTACAAATGAGGTTTCATTTATTATTCTTTCTAGTTTTGTGTGATCACAATCGATCTTTCATGGTTTGTGATGGACCCTTGCCATTTGTTCGTTCATTAGTTGCTTCTTGTCCTTATCATTTATTAGTCCAATTTTGTTGGCCCTTGCTTTGGTTCTATTGGTTTCTTCAACCCCCTCGAGAACCCATTTGAGTTTCTTTTTGTTCAGATCTCCATGGTTCTCCTTTAGGTTGACTATGCTCCAATGGATCTTGCTCTTTTTCGTCTCTTTTTTGTCTTTAGACATAGACGATACAAGTATTTTTTTATTCTTCTCCACTGATTATTGAATTAATTCAACATCTTTACTGTCTGGGACAAAATGTTTTCTTGCATGGGATAACCTTCCCAGCCTCTTTCCTCTCCTTGGATTTGATATCACGACAACATTTCCACAATCCATCACTATTGAACCAAGCTCAAAATAGAATCAAAATATAATAGTTCAAGTTGCAAGAACAAGAGCTACTCGTATAAGGGACAATAGCATAAGAGAATAATACCATTTGTTGGTAACGTGGAATTCCAATATTTGGGTCTATATATTACTATAGGCATAGATCTTGTGCAATTCAACACATTTGTTTTTTTAGTTGGTAAAAAGACTCAAAATTTCATTCATAATACAAATTATTTTATAAAATGGGCTTGTCTACTGCTATCCCCTTGTGATACTTTGGATATGGGAATAAATAACTATTTGCTCATCTCTGCCATTCCTAGTGATTGGTATGTACACAAAATCAATTATGATAGTATCTACCATTTGATATTTGGTGACAAAATTTCAGAGAAGCATATCTACAGTATATATTGCTGTAATTTATATCTATAGTTTTTCTTTTTAATTTGTCAAACCAAAAAATTGAGCTATTCAAAAACTTGCTAGAGTAATTTTCTAAACAGTCGCAATAAAAAAGATAACAAAGCATATATGTGGCACCTATTTGACAGCTTATGTCTTGCAAGACGGTCTTTATACAGTGCTTGGTGTTTTTGTCAGACATGTCTCATAAAGCATATTGGGGTTGATTCAATGGTGACACAATTATGTTCCCCTTTCTAATCATTTTTCTTTCTCTATGGGTGCTTGAACTAAGAATTCAGAGCTAAACAGTTTTTTTGTTTTCCAGATTGAATTGGAATACCAATGGGGATGAGGGAAAGATCAATGGTACATCCTCACTTGTCCTATCAAAGTTTCACGAAACAGTCTTAGCAAGTCTCTAAGAAGAGTAGGTACTCCCATCCCTTGTCCCATCCTCCCCTCCTTTCTCCCTTCCAAAACCAACAGCCCCAACAGATTTAAAACAAATAAGATTATTTTTTGAGAAATGCTGCATATATTACTTCATAGAACAAATAAGTACATCCTGTAACAAGAGAATTGCATCTTGATGGAAAACATTGAGTTTGACTTTACACAATCAAGGCCAAATCTTGCTTAAAGCTCTGGAATTCCCCTAAGCTAAAAGGAGAGGGGTCATCCTGAAAAGTAACTTTACACTGATTTTTCCATAGAAAACCAATTGCAATCAATTGAACTATGTGCCATAAATATTTGCAGTTGTCTCTCATCATCCAAGTTTCCTCTAGGAGAGAACCATTCCATATTTGTGAGGCAATGAAAAGGAAGTGAAATTCAACTTGAAACCATGTCCAAAATATTCTAGCCGATTGATGTTTCCAAAATGCAAGCACAACTTTTTTTTCAACATTTGCCACACCAACCTTGTGAAGCTTGCTCTTGATCGCTAACCCTTGATGAAATAGAAGCCATCCCCATAGTTTGTGTTTAAAAGAAGCTTGTTATTTCCAGGTGGACTAGTACCTCCTCAACTTGTGAATAACGGGATCTTTCAACCCTTTGTTTTATTTAAGCTGGGGATAATGTTAGATGCATGCCTTACCATATCATTACGGTCCTTCATGACATCAATATAAAAGGGCTTCACATTATGCCATCTTCAATCCCTCTAGAATGGCCCTGCCGTAGGGAGTTGCATTTTAAAAAGGCAATCTCCAGGACTCATGTGACAGAGACCCTCTCAAATAAATTTGTTGGAACAAATGATCTTTTGAGCTCAGTTAAGGGTGTCCTAGGTGTACTATTGTTGGTGATTATGAATCCACAAATCATTCCAAAAGAAAGACCTTTCCTTTTCAATCTTTTGCCAACAAACCTAGACAGAAGGCCAATTTGTCAGTTGGGGGACGAGAATGCCCAAATTGTGTGTGACGCTAAATCCCAAGCATCATGGAGTCCCTCAACTGGGAATAAAATCTATACTAATGTCCTCCATATCAGTTATCACACTTGTGAATGGTTTACTCGTGAATGGTGTGACTCGATAGCTGCAACAATCCTATCTCATTGTCCTTGTGAGGAATCTGGGCAAAGAAAGATCTATGCATGCATTCATCTAACCCTTCTCAAATGCACCCTTCTTCTTTCTTATGTAAGTGTTCCTATCCAAACTGTGATTGTTGCATTTTTAAGCTAAGTATTTCTTTTAGCTCTCAAGCTCAGTATTTCTTTTAGCTCTAGAGTTATATGGATTCCAGTTTTGATATTTTATTTATTTATTTTATGTACAGGTTGAAGCATCAACAAACCAAACCAACTGGTTAGGTAATTCAATTGTTTCTCACTAGGGATTTCTGTTTTCCTTAGCAATATTCAACTGTAATTTCATATGTACTTATCTATTGAATCTATGTGATAAATCTAAAAAAATTATTGACATATCATGAGAAATTGTTTTCTTTTTGTGTTGTTTTTATTTTTGCGGCTCATCTGATACAAACAAGATGGTGCAAGAATGGACATTGTGCATTCAAGTGTCCTGTTATCCCAACCTGGGAAAAGCCATCATTGAATATGTCTTGGGCAACAATTTTTTGAATGATGCTTTCCAAAGGAAAAGAGAGATTCGTGTGAGGACAACGAACAACGAAGCTTATTACATTGCGCTTATAGAAGGGCTAAAAATAGCCAAAATGTACAGTGCCAATGACATATGTGTATACACCAACTCTCTCCTTCTATGTAACCAAATGAAGGGAATATACCAAGTAAGAAAAAGGAATTTAATACTGCTTCATGTAGAAGCAAGAACCATTGCTGCTGAATTTCATTTCTTTACGATCACCCACCAGTCAAATATAAATATGATGTTTATTGATCTACTGTCCGCTGAAATGTCCACTCCAGGGACGGGTGTGAAAAATGAAATGTTATCAACATCTATTTCATCAAAATTTAAGCTTGTACATTGTTACACATCTTCTATATGTGTATTCTTGTTGGTTGTAACTGTTTCGGTGTCACTCATGGTGTTGCTCTTGTAATAAAGAATAATGTTTGCCCCAAGATGTAATGGTTGGTGTAAAATTGTAAGTTTGTGCCATGTATAATTTTCAGCATGTTATCATTGTTCAATAAAAATATATTGCTGATGTATTGAGCTCCCTAGAACATTGGGATCCATTATAGGGCAATCTTGTTACTCCCATTATTGTGCCTATGGATTCAACGTGTGCATGTATTGTATAGTAGATTCAGCAGTCCCAATGAAGATATTCAAAACATAGAATTTGTGCCTAAGGACCCTCTTCTTACTTTCATTGTTTTTGCACTTACCAATTCAATGTTTTCATGTATTGGATAAATGGTTTTGAATAGGAGCTTCAACCTGTGAAGATATTTAAAACACAATTCAAAATTTATCATTTTCACCACTACTTTGCAAAAATGACACAAAATACAAATGCAAATACAAAATTCACTTATTCCATACAATGAATTTTTTTATACCTGTGATTAAAATGGTCCACACATCCAAAAGTGAACCTGTGATGGTTCAACCTGTTTGTAAAGCATTAATTCCGGTCTCTATATTATTCTTGCAGATAGTATCTTAATTATTTGCTTTTGTAATGCACAATTTTCTTTATCAACAATGTATCACTTTTTAGTGTTCAAGAATTAACTCATAGTCTTTGACATTTGCATCTAATGTTTGGCTTAATGTTTTTAAATCTTAGCCAAGAAGTGGTCATTCTAAAAATTTACCTAAATTTTCTTTTGTCCTGGCCAGTGTTAGTTCAGCCAAATAAAAGGATTAAGCCTACAGATTTGTTACATGGTGCATCTCGGATTCTACCTTCTCCAAGAAGATATCCTAAGAATCGACCACCTATTCCTTAGCATGTAGCAGAAGAAGATGAATATGTTTCTCAGGTCAAATTTACTTGTACTATAGTGGCTCAAGAAGCTTCATCCAAGGCAATTTTGGCATGAAATGTCTCGTATAAGACATTTTCATAAATGTCTTCTGATTCTTTCAGCATAGTGCCTTCATATGTTCATGTCTCAAAATAAGCTGAAAGGTCCAGTGCTCAAATTGAGCTGAATGAAAAATTAAGACCTATTGTGCCAATTTATGAAGAAATAGAGACAAAGGAAGGGCTCGCTAAATGACTTGAAAAATCCTCTTTTTGTACACTTGCCAGTTTTAAGAAATGGAGATCCTGCTCTGGAATATTGTATTCAGAGTTTAGACTTCATTTACAAGGAAGTATTTTTTTTCTTAGCATTGTAATGTTATAGAGAATGAAGGTCATTGTCATGTTTTCCAAAAAAATAAGACGGGTGATTTATTGTCTCTGTTACTTGATGATGTGATCTATTGAAGCAGACCAAATTTTAATGGGTTATAAATTAATCACATGAGCTTTTTCTTTCTTATTATCACCAAGATTTGATATTGATTGCATGCTTCTCTATTTAACAAAGTCTAGAATCTAGGTAAATTGTGTTGTTTACATACTTTGTTGATTGTTAAATCTGTCAGTGGATCTCAGGATGAAATTAAAGCATGGGATATATGGTTTCTTGTTTGATATTGCATCATATTCTACTCCCTTGCATGTAATAAAACATAATGCATAGGATTGTATTCAGCATGTCATAACATTCCAGTTATGTTTGGAAGCTAAAGTAGTTTATTTATAGAGATGTCTTTAAATTGCAACCATGTATGTGGCATTGTAAGGTGTCTAAAACTATATAGCTTGTGATCATAGGGGTTATAAAAAATAGGCGATCATTTATGTTGAATACATAAGATGCACTCTTCAAGCCTTATTTCTGTGTAATGCAGTAGAGAACTTATGGTAAACAGCTATGGATGGAAAGGATAATGTGCTTCAGAATTGCTCAGATAGTGATCACTCTTCAAATAGCTAAGCAAGCTTTGGCCCATCCAATTGCAGCTTTCTAAATGGTACATTTTTTGTTTTTCAATATTGATAAAATTAAACTGTAAACAGGTACATGATATACAATGTTGGGCATGTATCTTGTGAAGGAAATATAAAGTTTATATCTCTTTCATCGATTGACTTGGTCTTTATTTTATTCCATGCAATGAATTTTTTTATACCTATGATTAAAATGGTCCACACATCCAAAAGTGAACCTGTGATGGTTCAACCTGTTTGTAAAGTCATTGTAGCAAATTTAGTAAAAATAACTTGGGATTTAAGGAGTACATAATTCTATAAATGAAATTTCCACAGTAAATAACTAGAGATAAAATCCAACCACTTTACAGCAAGAGAACTGTCTTTTACATCTTGTTATTACTTGATTTTATTGTAAATGGGTAGAAATTTAATTGATTCGAGTGTTGGATTTGAACTATTATATAAACAGAAAGTCTTGTTTGGTTGGCATAACATGCAAGAGAGTAGGACATGTTCCCTTGTTAAGCACTGGCCTTGGCACTGCAAATAAAAAAAACAAACCAAACCTCGAAATCACATATGAATTGACAGTAATTGACAGTAGAAAGATCAAAATTAAAAGAATATATTAGGAGAGAGCCACCTTTGATGAGATATGACCTACAATGTTGTCCTTCCAGACAATACCTATCGTGGAGAGATAAAAGTGGGCCTCACATTCACTATTAAGGTACATTCGCTAGATCTGCAAAGTTTGATTATACGAGAAGCTTTCCTTTGAATGGTAAAATCATGGATTCATTTTAAGTTTTTGGAGATATTGACCAAATTAGTGTAGATTTCAATTGTTCTTTTTTCATCATTAGACTTTTAAAATCCAGGGTAGTTTAAATTTAAAGTTTTTTTTGTTCGTTTTTAGATCTCTCATAAATAATCCATAGATTTATGTTTGAAAATGGTGATATGTTTTCATTTTTATGGGCTTGGAGATGTTTTGGCCTCTACTAAGTCACAAGTTATTGGTATATCTGGCTTGCAGGCTATTAAATATAGTCTTAAAAGGTTATTATTCCCATAGTTAAAAAAATAGGGATGTGTAAATAGGGAAGAAGCAGCAGCAGAGGAGGTAGGAGGGTGGAAAGAAATATCTTACTGACAATGTCTTTCAATTTCTATGTTGAATCGATCACATAAAATAGAAATCCTCCGAACAATCGAATGTACTCTTGCATCTAAGTTTCTTACACAAAAATCCTGAAATAATGTTTTTGTGGAGTTTATAGGAATCCTTCCTCAACTCTCTGTTTTTGTGAGGTTTCATGTTTATCTTCCATACTAAATATTATTCAAAGTTTCATGGAAACCTTGTCATTTCTCCAGAAATAAAAAATATGCATAGATAAAATATTGTTTAAAACTAGATCTATGATTTCTTAATTTGCTTGCTTTGCTAAGCCACAATCTCTGAAATCACTACATTCTTGGATCTATGAGTATCAATTTTATCGACCATTCTATTACTAAAATGAGAGAGAGCTAGTTGGATATTTTCCAGGTGATGACCACTTCTTCATTCAGCTCAATACAAGTTTGATGTTTCGCAAAGGACATAGTGACTAGTGTGATTATGACCTCCCATTCTTGTCCAAACCCAACAACTCTGGGACGAGACAATTCCTACTCTTATATCATGCCAAATCTTATAGATGATGGAAGCAAAGTCAATTAATGCCTAGAATATGAACAAACCATAGTATCCAACTTCTCTTTAAATGCGACCAAAACAACCCAACATAATCAAACTAAAACTAGACCAAAGAGCTAAGGATAATTTATATAAACACCCCTTGAAACCAACATTTCCATCTTTCACATAACTCGTTTTAAGGGTTGGGACTAAAGTAATCCCCAAAATGAAAATCCCACCTTCATAACTTCAATCCATGTTTGTAAAATTCTATAACAAAATCACTTCATGCATTTGTACATGAGGAGGTATTGAAAGTCTAGATGAATTTAATGCCCATGCTTTAGTCATGCCAATGTTCTTCATGCTATGATATCCAAGCTTCAAAGCCACCTGAAAAGGATGCAAGGAAATATGGAAATGAGCATAAATTTTTTTCATTTTATATAGATTTACAAACCATAAAAGCATTAAATTATTTGCATAGTGATGGAATTCTAAATCATGCATGTTGCAAGCTTAAACATTTTAGAATAACCAATTTTTCATAATTATTACCTTCACTTATTTGGATTTCTTTCATTGTCTCTTTTGGAAGCTCTATCGAGGACATCATCAAATGTTTCTCTCCTTTTAGTCCCATGTGTTGGGGGAGGAAAGTATGCAGAACTAGATGATGTGTAAGAGCGCTTACGAGTGACCATCCTTTCCAAGAAATCTTTTTGACATTGTAGGGTATGCCCAAATCCATCTTCTAGTTGTCAGAAATATAGAGTAGTAGGATGGTCCAACCCTAAACTGCTTGATACCAATGTTTCTTTGAACTCATTGGCAACATCTTCCATGCGTTTCTCTAGGAAGCAGAGATGTGATTCTTCACTAGGAAATTGCATAATTGACTCAAAAATTTCTGGAATACGTTGCGATACGCTTCCTTAATCATGACTTCGATTTACATTGTTAGAGGTAGCCATCAAACCATTAACATTATTATATACCTGAAAAAAAATAAAGAAAATTTCACGTCAATAGTAAAAGAGTAATAGAAAACTATAAAATGAACCAAGTTATGAAATGACTACCATGACAGGAATATCCAAGTCATTTGCAATTCCAAAACCATCATTTTTGGCGATTTGGTAACAAAACATTGCAACATATTAGGCAACAACAATTACTATTTAAGATATAAAACATTGCTAATGATCTAAATATGCATTATGAAATACTCAAATAACCTTATATGAAGTTGTTTCATCGATTCTTATTTCTAGCTCTTCTTGTTCCAACATGTTTTTGTCCCTGGTCATGGTAACCTTAATGACATGTTTGCACAAATATCCATTTTTTTCCCAGTTGCAATCGCACATAGCAAAGTTTGGACCTGATTGCCATACCATATATCTTTTCATCTCATCATGTTGCCTTTGCACCCATGCCATCGAAGGATCCGACTGGTGGAATGTAACGTTATCATCTAGAATAGATTATGCTCTTAGCCAGGACTAAGCTTCTATTTTCTCCACTCTAAAATTTCTATGGAAACCATTTTCCTTTCCGCATTCACGCCACCAATAAAAAATGTGGACCACTGTTATCAATTAATGCACCAACCAATCTACTCGGAAATGGAAAGCTGATCGTATTGACCTTAAAAATACTTTTTTCAAGTGTGAATGGTATGACTCGATGGCCCCATTTGTTTCTTGTCCAGCATGCTTTAAAGTACGGCAACATTTTTCCCACATTCCTGATAAAACATTAAAGAACATAAGCTAATAAATATAGAACGTGCTAGTAGGATAAATACATAGGATAAGAGTGAAAGAAATAGCTAGGAAAATTTGAATTTAATGTGAAAACATGAAATTTGAAATCTAAAAGTATGTGAAATTTCAAACTATAGAAAATATTGCATAGCAGTTGAGGATTATCCATAGGCTATTCATTAAAGAAAAATTTCTAGATATTATAGTATGAACCCAAACCTAATCTGTCCAACCATCGTGCTCGAAAGTACTCAACAAAGGCATTTTCTTGTTTGAATTCATTCAAAAACCTATTGGCCTCCTCAAGAGTAGAATCTGCATTTTTGTGGTTGTGCATAATGTCGCCTAAACGCTCAAACATCGAACGCCTTGTGGTGTCAACCCTAACTTTCATGACAAGATTTTTTAACCATGCCCTTTTGACATGCCAATTGCATAAGTAGACTTCACATTGAAATGTCTCCCTATTGGATAAATATGTTACACAGTGTTAAAAATATATTCCTATTTGTATAATGTGTCTTTAATATTGTGTGAAACATTTTATTTCGAGAAAAGGGAAAAAAACACCCTACTAGCTATATGTACCTAATTGCACCAATCTTTGTCACTGCATCGTCTACCATGAATGCATTCAATTTCCATTCCAACATACCCATGCGTACTTTAAGAAGTAGTGTTTCCATCCATTTGGAAATATCTGAGGTCATAGATCTTGACATGATGACCCATGCCACAGGAACACCATTATGTTGGGAATCAAATGCCAATAATGTATAAATTTGGAACTTCACACAAATAAATATGACATCACTACATGATTGAATCATATTATAAATAACAAATGACAGAAGAGAAAGTACATACATGATATATAAACATATCTTAAAATGATTTGTTCCAAATGTAGAGTCCATTGCTAATATACTATCATGGCCATATTTCCTCATCCATTCCAGCTGTAATGGTAGTTGGATGCCTACAATGAATGGTGTGTGACTCTCATCATCTATATTTCCAATGTCATCACGTGAAAGAAAATCATTTCGATCAAACTCTATTTCAAAAGAGGATACTTTATCATGCACTAACTCACGATGTTTTTGATGTACACATTCAGCAGACATCCATAAAAGCAAACATCTTTCTACACATTGACATAGTTCTTTGCTAATATGAGGTGCATGGTATGCCCTTGCACCTACAAAATCAACAACCTCTTGTCCATGGCAAGGTTTACCTCAATTATCTATATGATTCATCTCACTATAAGTGATTAGGCAGCATTCCGGGGCCTTCTTGAGTATGCGGATGCTAAAATGACAAAGACAACCACATCCTAGATGCTTACGACCCTGGACGAATCCCCTTACCATGTGTAGGCACTTTGGATATATCAACAAGTAGTTTGTCAATCTCTTAGTGGTCATCTGGCCCATACGTACACCAAAAGCTACAAGCAACAACAAGATACTAACACTTCAGAATTCACAATAGATTAAAGCCTCAATTGTTCTTGCTACAACTAAAGCTTTTATCTCAACCAGTTTCCAAGAACCGAGAACAACAAAGAAAAACTCACATTGTATATTCTAAGGTACTGTCAATTCTACACATTTGATTTCCATCATTTTCTTTTTCTTTTTCTGTTTCACTGCTGTAACGTTTTCAAAAGCTTGTTGGATACAATGGGTTTTTGCACTCCCCGGTAACTAGCTCTTTAACTCTGTCTGATTTGATCCATGCAACATAATTACCTCCAACCATATTCCATTTCAAATCAGAAGAAGAAAATTTTTTTTTTTCAGGATCCTGCACCTCAAGAGCTAGAAGTTGGTGCCATTTCGAACGCATCTGAAAGGTGAAAACAAGGATCTGCAATCAGTGAAAGAGAAAATTCAGATCAACGCATGTACTAGAAGTCACTATGTCTTTCTTATAATGATTCAGCAAATAGATATTGAGGACATGAGGTGATTCCAGAAAATTCTTATGTTTTGATTTGTCAACTCTATGAGTTGAACTTGACATTGATGTATCAATGAATTTGATGTTTCACTGTACTTTCATTTTCACTAGTAATGAGAAAATAAATGGTTCATCTGTTATAGAACACTTCCTCCAAAATACATGTCTCATCAAACTAACATAAATCAAAGTATGATACTTGTTGTGGTAGACTGGATTATTGAGGTCAACCCTTTCCATCAATCTACAAATGACAAACTGATCTTAATCTTTCTTAAAATTTGAATTCCATTGAAAGCACTGATGTCATTTTGTTCCTATTTCTGCAGGTTCACTGGGAATATGGCCTCATGTGTGAGACTCTGTTCCTGGAAGTCAATCTCATGGACATATATCTTTCATCTCAAAGAGATATAAGAAGAACTGAGTTGCAGCTTGTTGGAATAGATTCTATGCTTGTGGCATGCAAATATGAGGAGATCAATGTTCCTTCTGTTTAGGATTTTTGGAATACTTATACAAAAAATGATGTTTTGCAGATGGTATGAAAAAAAATTAATGCATTTCCTCAATTCCAAAGAAGGCTTTGTGTTTTCTCTTTTATGTTGGCTAATCAATTATAACTTACCTATGATTGCAGGAGTGCTCGATAATCCAAATTATCAACGATCAAACCACCATCTTCACTAGGGGATACCAACGACAAGACAAAATTCACTAGAAGAGGGGTTAGGCTAGCCATTTCTGAAACAGAGACATGAGAGACGTATTGGGTCTACTGCATATCCTAGTTCTCAGACAGCTCTTGTTGGATCACAACTCTGCCCCCTAGAGAGTTTGGATTATGAGTAAGAATCCATTTTATTTCTTCTCTGAATTTGATAATTTGATCCAAAATTACAGATTTTTTGCTTTGTGTGTATTCATAATTTTCAATTGCAGTGTTTTGTTTTGTGTATGAATGTGTAGGATTATAAAAATTATGAATTGCAGTGTTTTGTTTTTGTATAACTTCAGTTTGTGCTGTACCAACTAATGCTGGAAATTATGTATCAACCTCAAGACGTGGACCAATTAATGATCAATAATGTCATTTTTTTCATTCTCGCATTGATCATCCTTTCCTTAAGCTTTAGGTCTATGCTTAGGCATTATACTAATTAGGATGCCTACATAAAATACTATGATCAACTTTGATTGTGAAACCCAAAAAAATGAATTCAATATTTGTGAAATGTTAGTATGGGCTGACTATGCTCAAGCAGTATACTAATTAGGATGCCTACATAAACTACTGTGATCAAATTTGATTGTGAACCCCCAAAAAATGAATTCAATAGTTGTGAAATATTAGTATGGGCTGACTTTCATGTGGTAAACAGTGTTGGGTATAAAAGTGAATTGCAGCAATAGCATTTTAAATACCACTGCAATGTAATGATAAGTAAAACAGTATAAGTAAAACAGTTTACATCATTGAGCATAAAAATGGCTTGCAGCTGTAACAACTTAAATACCACTAGTAGAACCTCGGATTGCTTTGATGTTCCTGTTATTTACATCCACGTGTTCAGCTTTTATAGTTCTGTAGAATGTTAAAGGAGTTATTGGCATTACATTATATTTTGGAGTAGAGAAAATGGAGGTAATAGCAGTTGATTGATAACATGCCAGTAATTTCGGCAAGGATCTGTGGTCCAATATCATATCGATTACAGATGAATCCAAAGGAAATGAAATCAAATACAAATTCCAAAGAATCTAGTTCCCAATTTATGCAATTTAGGTTAAAGTCGAAACATATAATTTCACACATAGAGATTTTTTAGCATCCAGTTCCCATGTATCAGGAATGGAATCACCCAAACTATTTTATAAATAAAATGTGAAATGTTAGAAGCATAGATGTGGAGATTTTAGAATTTCAACTATAAGATCTCAAGAGAATGGTGGATGTTATGGGAATTTTATTATAGTCAATTGATTTTTAAAGATGATAGATTTGAAGAACAAGCTGCCATAAGCAGTTAAAAACCATGAGCACAATCGATTTGTTCAATGGAATCCATTATTAAAGAAGTACAAGGAGTAGAAATACAGGATTTTCAGAATACTTATACAGAAAATGATGTTTTGCAGATGGTATGAAAAAAATTAATGCATTTCCTCGATTCCAAAGAAGGCTTTGTGTTTTCTCTTTTATGCTGACTAATCAATAATAACTTACCTATGATTGCAAAAGTGCTCGATAATCCAAATTATCAATGATCAAACCACCATTTTCACTAGGGGATACCAACGACGAGAAAAATTCACTAGAAGAGGGGTTAGGCCAGCCATTTCTGAAACAGAGACATGAGAGATGTATTGGGTCTACTGCATATCCTAGTTCTCAGACAGCTCTTGTTGGATGGCAACTCTGCCCCCTAGAGAGTTTGGATTATGAGTAAGAATCCATTTTATTTCTTCTCTGAATTTGATAATTTGATCCAAAATTACAGATTTTTTGCTTTGTGTGTATTCATAATTTTCAATTGCAGTGTTTTGTTTTGTGTATGAATGCGCAGGATTATAAAAATTATGAATTGCAGTGTTTTGTTTTTGTATAACTTCAGTTTGTGATGTGCCAACTAATGCTGGAAATTATGTCTCAACCTCAAGACGTGGACCAGTTAATGATCAAGTTCTGGTTGTCATGCTAGGCACACTAAAGAAATGGATGTCCACCAAAGTTTTGAGTACCAGACACATCAAAATACTTGTGTTTGATGAGGCTGATCACATGCTGGATCAGGATGGGTTTCAAGATGTAATATGGGTTTCTACTGTCGTTTCCTGTGCATGGCATGTCTCTCGGCTGGTTCACGAAAGACATGTCTCTTGGTTGGTTCACTAAAGGCATGTCTCTCGGCTGGTTAAATCCAAATAGTGAAAAGAATAAGATCCAGGAAGAATGTGCAAACATGTGTGTTAAATTCAATGTTATTTTAAATAGATTTGATTTCTCGGTCCAGTGTTACAGTGAAAAATCTTCATGTTTTCAGAGTTGTAGCTCCCGCAGAAATAACTGTCTGTTTATCAGATTATGTTTATATATACGAGGTCGGAATGTATTTGCATGATCTAAATTTCAAATGATGAACTGTTTTGTTTTGCAGATTATTTAGTTGTGTATTGAATCTTTGAATTCAGATCCAAACTAATTTTACTTCTGTACTTTTCTATGCCCAAATTCATAGTTAGGCATTAGATCGAGTACCAGCATGGATCGGGAGATTGGCGATGGCGACAGAAATTCCAGTTGCGGAGAAGCTTCCTTCACAGAAATTCTAGTTGCGGAGAAGCTTCCTTCACCAACGCTACTCTTCAACGTTGCCCCTGGAGTTGATTGAACAAGGCCACTGTGAACAAGGGACGGGATCGAATCAATGGACCGAGCGAGAGTGTAGACGTTTGAAAATAATGGGTTGGTAGATAATTAATGCAGGACGCGACGGGGTGGCAACAAGACGGCGATGGCTATGGCGGTGGCAGGACGGAGGAAGACGGGCGAACGAGGCTGCAGGATTATATTAAAATTATGTCAATGGACCAAGTTGAGACCGGCCATAGGGCCCACGCCAGGTGGCTTATCCAGCATGAAAGTACATGCTGGATAAGCTCGGCCTATGGTGAGTAGGGTGGGAAATAAAATATTTATGTGTTATATGATGGGAAATAAAAAATTTATATGTTAATTTGTATTGTAAAAGTTTAAAATATAGAGAGATGTATTTTATAGATCAAATTTTAAAATAGATTTATATTTATTTAAATTATTTATTTTATTTTTAACTTTAAAATGTAGTTTACATGAATCTATTAAAAAAAGATGTTTATATATATATATGATGTGACTCATTGGGTGTGGTTTGTTTTGTTCTAAATTGCTTAATTTATTGTGGGGGTTTTATATATGTGCGTGTTTGTTTTGAAAAGTGGATAATTTTTAGAAGAATTATGTGTTTAATAATATATATATTTTTTAAATGTATAGAGATAAGATATTGATTATTTGTGAAGTAGGTTTTAAAAGGTTAATAAATTTTTATAATTTTAAAAAAAAATTAATAAAATTTATAAAGAAACAAATGATGTATTTATTTGTTTTAGGTCAAGGTGAAGTATACTACTACTTGTGAATATGTTTTTTCAATATAAATTTGTTTTAAAAAAAATATTTATTTTCAAATTTTCATAAACTCTTCTTTAATATAATGTTCTTGTTCATGTTATGGTGAATGTAAATGAGCTTCATTATTTAAAAGATATAATTTTTTACTTGTAATTAGGTTTTCAAGGATTTAAAAAATGATTGTTATACTAATAATTGTTTCTATAGAAATGTGTCACGTGAGTAAGAGTTACATAAATACATTGTAAATAATAATAATAATACTATATGCTAATCAAATATGATAGACATTAAAGTTTTATGGGCTAGGTTATATATATTAAAGCTTTATGGGCTAGGTGGATTAGCTTAAGTGGTGGAATGATGTAAGAGCATAAAGTCTTGGGGTCAAATCACTGGAAGGATATACATCCCTATATAAGGTCCTCACTTAATGTCCCTATCATGTAACAAGCCTCATCCAGCATTTTTGGAAACTTCATTCAATGAATATGCATACACTATTAGTATTTAATAATTAAAAGTGTTGAATAACTAACATGTTCTATGTTTAAAAAACAAGAGATTAAATATAAGTAATTTTAATATAATCTAAGCTAAAGATCAATAAATATACATACATTATTAGTATTTAATAATTAAAACTGATGAATAATTAACATGTTATATGTTTTAAAAACATACAATAGTTCTAATATAAGTTGGTGACCAAATAAATGTTATAATTTTAAATAACTAAATATAGAGTTTTGAACTTTCACGATATTTATTTTATATGGATCCGGGTACATAATCTATGTTGAGGATTAAAATGATATACATAATGTATTAGTATTTAATTTCTATTAAAATAAAGATCGATTGACATGCATACAGTATTAATATTTAATAAATTAATGTCACAAACCTCAAAATCCATATACATATTTTTTTAATATAACATATATATCTATAGACACATAATTAAAATCCCTACATGCATCTGTCATAATTTTCGTTATGTTACTAAGACATACTTTACTGCAACCTCACCGAAGGAAACAATATCATCAGGTGTTATTCAACCTACAGGTGATGTTTTGTAATAAATTATCTTCACTACAACAAAATACCCTTTTGGGGGCGGTTTTGCTAACCCTTGGCCCCCACCCCCCGTAATTTTTTTTGTCTTTGGGGGTGGTTCTTAAATCCCCCCCAAAGTCCTAAGAATTGGACTTTTGGGGACAATTTTTAAAAAACTGTCCCCAAAAGTCCATTTCTCAGCACTTTTTTTTTTGAGGGGGGGGGGTTAGAAAGACTCCCCTAAAGGTGTTTTTGAAGGTGGTTTTTAGAACCCCCACCCCCCCAAAAAAAAATTCATGAGAATTAGACTTTTGGGGGAAGTTCTTTTAGACTTTTGGAGACAGTTTTTAGAAACCCCCTAAAAGTTATGAGAATCTCACTTTTAATATAATCCGCCTTGGAAGCCATAGAACCGATGTAAATGTAGGAAACCATGAGTAGGGGACCTTTTGTTTCCCAAATTGTATCTAGTGACATGGCTCTACCTCCCACAGTGCTACCTCCCTAGAAGAAAGGTCGGTTTCCTATGTCTCACAGCGGCCCCTTCAGTGGTAAGTTTAAAACTTCTGATCCCTTGCTTGTTAGTGCACGATTTTGGGGGTGTTTTTGTTGTGGTCGACCTATGATTGTGTGTTTGATTTGTATGTTGTTTTCATGGAGTTCCTCCCCCTACCAAGGGGACTAGTACCACCCATGATTTTAAAAAGTGGGAACACGCATTTGTTTTGGTATTTTGTCAGAGTTTCTACGCTCTTGTATTTTTTGCTTCACAAGTGTCATGATGGTTTAAGAGGCCTATGTTTGCTAACTGTTGCATGGGATTCATGTTGCGAGTGCAAGTTTGTCATGGGTTCTTTAGTCTCTGACGGGATGGTATTGTTTATCATTTATCCACATTACTCAGTTTGAGGGTTTGACTTTGGGCAGTTTATCTTTTATTTCTCGGCTTATCAAGTGTTTCTGTGGAGTGGCCGATGGTTTGCTGGGGGTTTTGGACCTGTTTTGGACATCATTTGTGATCGTTTTTGGTGCAACTGTGTTTCTGTTTATGGGTATTGGGTGTTGTTTTTGTGCTCATTTGTAGTGGCTTTTCAGTCATTGATGGACTAGTACATCTCCACCAGTCTTGGTTTGAGTTTATATTTGGGAGGTTTCTTTATCACTAGTGTTTTTGTGGAATGACCAGGTTTGGTTGGGGGTTTTTGGACCTGTGTTTCTCATCGATCCATTTCTGGGCCTGTTTGGTGGGTTTTTTGTCTGTTGGTAGGCAGTTGGGTTTCTCTTGTCATGATGTGTGCTCGCTTGTCGTGACGTTACCTCTGCCATTTCGGTTTTTTCTTCTTGGGGTGTTTTGTTTCTTTGGCATCTCGGTTCTTTGCTTATGGATTTTGGGTTAGCATTCCTTTGATGCCAGTATGTTTTCGTTACTATTCAACTCTGACTCTTGGCTTTGTGTTCTGAGAAGTTTGGTTTTCAGCCCACGCTAATTGTCATGGTTTATGTCCTTTGTTGTCGGTTCCTTCTGCACTTGGCATACTCTGGTGGTTTCTGTCTTTTCTTAGGCGTCTCATTCTTGTGGTTATTGTGGGGGTATACCTGACACTTGTTTTTGATCTTTCCTTTTTGGGGGTTGACAACTATGGCCCATCGGGTCTCTAGGAAGATGGACCATGGGTCAGGGGAGGGTTTATCTACCTCTCGGGAGGTTTATACAAGAGCACGAGCTAAGCATCATGGTAAGTCCATTAAAGCGTAGGAGGGTCATTTTCGTTATGTACTTGGTCATGACATTTATATGCATAGAGTGAGTGCCCTATGTAGCAGGGCACTGATCGATAGGCTGGAGTATTGTTGTATGGGGAAGAAGGAGTGGAATGAGTGGGAAAGTCTCCATTGGAATCCGTTGCTCACCTATGTTCCGACTATCAACTTGTTAGCAAAGGGGTGGTTGGTATTTGTATTTTTGGAAGAGGGACATGCTACACTCATTCATGACTCGCTCTGGAAAATTGGAAAGGGATCCCTAGTGTTGAGCCAGTGGCATGTGGCCTTTGATCCATTGAGGGAGTGGGTGGTTAAAAGGAACTTATGGGAGTTACTCCCCGTGCTACCATTTCCTCTCTAGAATAGGGATTTTTTGGAATGGCCAGTAAACTCTCTAGGACTATTTGTAGCGGTCGAAGATGATTTCTTTTCTATATTTGACAAAAGAAAAGAAAAGGTCCTGGTTGAACTTGGCATCTCAAAGGGTCTGCCTATGAAGGTTGAGATTCAATGCAATAATAGTATCATTTAACAAAAACTAGACTATCTTCATGTACCATTCAGATGCAATCAATGCCATGAAGTGGGGCACTTGCGTCGTTCATGTCTGTTTCTCCTTCATGGTCCTGATCTCTCTTGTCCGTCGGATGGATTTCTTTCTCTAGTTTCACATGATTTGTCTCAGTAGATGCTAACCCCAATCATCTTTCCAGGCCCTTCGGTTGGTAAGTACTCTCAATCTTTGTCCTTATTCGATGATATATCAAATAAGGAGCTCCTATTTATTTGGAACATAGAAGCTAGTGTGACTTCAACAAAGTCCCTAGGGGTTGTGTCTCCTCTTGTTTCACCTCAATAGGGTATGAAAGAGGAACTCTCATCCGTCATTCCTATGCCTCTTTTGAATATCTCGTTGGAGGATCCTAGCTGCACCGTATTGGACACACCCTCTCCACGTCTTGAGGCTCCCTTATTCTCCCCTGAGGACTTTCCTCCCTTAACTGGTTAGGGTAACCCAGCCCCCATGCCGACCTCACCTTCCAATCCTTGCTCTGCTCTTTCTTTTTCACACCCATCCCTCATAAAGTCTCTCTCGATTTTCTCTGCAAAGGCGCCTATTTCTCCGTCTATTGTACCCCTTGAATCCATTCATTTTGAAAACGTGACGATCAGAAAGCCGAAGAAGAAACCTCCAGAGGTAACTGGGCCTAGCTCAGATTCCCCTCCATATATTCCGTTGTCTGTAAGGATTAAAACTATTGCTAGAAGTCATTCTATCTCACACTCTAGCATACTTAAAGCCTTGTCACCCTCCCTTGATGGTTCTTGATGCGGATTGTAACCCTAAATGTGCATGGCTTCGGTGGGTCAACCAAATAAAGAACCCTCCGCACCCTTCTCCACTCTTTGTCCCCTGACATGATTTTTCTCCAAGAAACCATGTGTAGTCATTATCCATCCCTTCTGGATTTCTCTAATCTCTTAACGGGTTGGGAATTTTGTGCCACAAATACAATTGGCCTTTCGGGGGGTCTGCTGAAGGGTTGGAACCCTCTATCAGTGCGCTGTAAAGATTTTGAAATGGTGGCAAGGATCTTGGTAAAAGATTGGTTTAGGGACTCCTCAACTACTTTATCAGTTCTTAACTACTATGGGCCTTATAGAAACTGTGACACCTTCTGGACTAGGGTGATTGATGGCGGTTTTCTTCTCTTGCCTAACCTGATCTTGGCTAGGGATCTTAACTTTAATACTGGTGCAGACGACATATGGGGTAAAAAATCCCTCTTGGACCAACTTTCTCTCTTCTTCTCCCACCTTATTGCTAATCATGATCTGGTTTATTTGGCCCCTTCATGTGCAGGACCCACTTGGAGAAATGGTAGGGCTAGTGATGAAGGTATATGTAAGAGGCTCGATAGATTCTTGATTTCCACTTATTTAGTCCCTTGTTTGCACAGACATAGAGTGTGGGAAAACCCCTCTGATGTCTCAGACAACTATCCGATTTGTATGGAATGGGATGTTGTGGCCTCAACTCATAATTATCCTTTCAATTTCAACCATGCCTGGCTCTTGGAGGAAGATTTTTGCCACTTTGTAAAGGATTGTTGGAGCTCATGGGTATCGAATCCTTTGCTGGATCATATGAGAGGCCTAACACTTAATCTCAAGTTTCTTAAACAATGTGTTAAATCATGGACTCATTCCAGAGCCTCAGAAATGAAAAGTGAATATTTGGAGGTAGTCTGCGAGATAAATTCCCTTCTTGCTTCTTGTCTCTTTGGTATTCTCTCCCTTGAAGATATGGAAACCCTACGGGTTCTAAGAGGAAGGAAGTTTAAGTTGATTGCACATGAATTCATGACCTAGCAGCTAAATAGCAGGGCCAAGTGGGCTGAGCTTGGTAATGCTAACACTAAGTACTTTCACTCTATTGCCTCGGCTCGCAGGAATCACAATTCTATTTGGGCCCTAAAGGAAAAGGAGGATGTTTGGGTGGAGGATGAGAACAAGTTAAAAGAGCTTGGAATAAGGCATTTCTCTGAGATTTGTAAAGATGATAACCAGAACAATATTGTAAACCACCTGGAGGTAATCCATCTCTTTCCTTCATTTTGGGCACAGAGGCTAACACTTTCTCTGCTAAGATAACTCTCAGTGAAGTTGAAGGGGCCATGAAATCCTTCAAGAAGGACAAAATCCTAGGCCCTGATGGCTGGCTAGTTGAATTATTTCTTTGTTTCTTTGATTTAGTGGGGGAAGATCTCCTTGAAGCCATGGAGTCTTCAATCGTTTCAGGGAGGGTGGATGCCATTATGAACTCTACTTTTATATACTTGATCCTGAAGAAAGAGAAACCCCTATCCTTTGTTGATTTTAGGCTTATCTCCCTGTGCAACCTAGTGTACAAGCTTATATCCAAAATTGTAGCTCTTATCCTTAAACCCTTCCTGGGAAAATCTATCTCACTTGAACAGTTCAGCTTTCTTAGGAACAAACAAATTGTTGAGCCTATTGGAATCACTCAGGAAGCTTTACATACTTTAAAGACAAAAAAGTGTAGTGCCCTGGTCTGAAAACTGGATCTGGTCAAAGCTTTCAATAGGGTCAACTGGTCCTAACTTAGACTCTTTCTTTTAAGATTGGCATCCCTATGGGGGGTGTCAATTGGATTATGGGTTGTCTCACCTCTACAAATTTTGTTATATTGGTAAATGGTACTCCCTCTCGTTTCTTCATTGCATCGAGGGGGATTATGTAGGGTTGTCCATTATCCCCATTACTATGTATTCTTGTGATTAAAGGAATCAGCCTATTGATAAAGGATGCAAAGGCTAAGGGCGGAGTAAGGAGCATACAGATCTCAGCCTCCATGTCCCTGACACACCTTCTTTTTGTTGATGATGTGGTACTCTTTGGCATAGGCACCTTGGAGGAATGGATGGCTTTCGAAGTCATCTTAGACACTTTTTGTTCTGCATCTATTATGTGCATCAGTATTGAGAAATCGGGGTTCCTTTTCAGTGAACTAGATGTGGGGGTCCTAAACAACATTCAACGTACTTTTCCTTACAAAGTGGAGCCCATCTAGAAGGGATTTAAATACCTAGGATACTTTATCAAACCATTGGGTTATGAGGTAAAATATTGGTTATGGCTGATTAAAATATTTGAAAGGAGGATTCATCACTGGGCACATAAGCTCCTCTCTCTTGGGGGTAGGTTGGTACTCATTCGTGCGGTCCTCTCTAGTTTGCTGGTGTATTGGTTTTCCCTTGCTCCTGTACCTAAATCTATTCTCAACAAGTTGAGGAAGTTGATCTTTTCCTTCTTATGGGGCTCCACGGGAGATAGGAATCGTTTCCATCTTATGGACTAGCAGACATTGTCCAGACCTATTGATTATGAGGGTTGGGGCATAAAAAAACCTTGAGTGGTTCAATGTTTCCTTGAGACTCAAAATTTTGTGGTTGGTCCTAAATGGAACAAGCTTATGGCGTCAAGTGATATCGACAAAATACATGAAGAATTGGTCTGTGGAGTTCTGGCTTAGAAACAAATAGTTCATTGTAAAAGGAACTTCTATGTTATGGAATGGTTTTCTTAATACTCTATCCTAGCTGGGGAGATGTTTGGGATGCCAGGTGAGGAACGGTAAGGATATCCATATTGGATTAAATCCTATAGTTGGATCGCCAGTGTATCCCCTTCTCCCCCGTGAACTAATTGAGTACCTAAAGTATTATGGTATCTTGACCCTTCAGCATGCCCGTAATCTATTTGTTGAGACTCAACCATACTAGTTATCCACTGAAGATCTAGATCCAGGTGGATCTTGGGAAACTTACTGGAATAGTTATATATATGGCCTTGAGTATGGGGGTATCAAACTAAAGCTTTCGACTAATAAAATACTATAGACTCACAATTAAAAGGATGGCATGATTACTGTTGCACTGGTTTATGATTTAATGATAAAAACATTGTTGGAGCCAACAAGGGATAAAATTTTGGTTTTGTTATGGCATTGGATGTTCCCCTTGAAAATTAAGTGTTATATCTGGTTAGTGATAAAAAATAGAATCCTGAAATGGGATAATCTATCCAAAAGAGGGTGGACAGGTTCGAGTAGATGTGTACTATGATTCAATGGTGAGGATACTATTCAACACATTTTTGTTGATTGTCCGTTCACTTGCTCAACTTGGTCTAGGCTCTGCGGGATTTACAACTGCGAACCCCCTCACACTGGAGGCACATTTCTGGACCTATTGAAGATTTGGTTTTCAAAATATTATGAGCATTCATATAGTAGATACTTGCTGATCTTTGTTTTCTAGACCATCTGGAAGCTTCAAAATCTGTGCATCTTTGAAGGAAAACCAACCTCTATCCATGGTATCGTCCATCAAGTTGAATATTTGATGCATTACTATCCTTCTCGTGAAAAAAAGGTAAAAATAAGAAATTTTGGATCTGCACCTAATATGGTATTTCCCTATGGCTTTTTTGATGGGGCAGTAGCTGCTTCTCAGGGCGGTGTGGGGGTATTCATTACCATCATCAGTTCTCATAAACTTTCTTTCAAGCTCGGGTGTGTTCCTTTGACTAACATGAGAATGGAGATCTTGGCCTTGTAGACTCTTGATCCAGGAGGATATTGGTGGCCACCCACCTATTCCACTTGGACCCCTACCATTGTTTCTTTCAGTATTCCAGTTTCCTTAATTGTAGCACAATTTACTTTTTTTGGCAGTTTTTGGGTCCTAAACTTTCGAAGCCGTTTTGAGGCACTAAACGATGTTTTTCCGGCATCGAATGGTCGGGAAAATATGAGTCCATTCTGGTCTCAAGTCTTGTTGTTTATGGATGTAGTCCTTAAACAGATCTTTTTAACGATGTATCATGCACGTCAAATGAAGGTAGTGTGCTAAAGTTACGACCCCGAGAAATTGATATACCAAGTTACCCAACGGGGCCCACATTATGGTGTTTCACCTCCTAGGGTTAGGTTTTTGGATGTGTAGGGTTTCCATTGTTTCTCAATAATATATAGGCCTTCGAGCCTNCTCTTCTCAGAGATAAGCAACCAACACTCTAGCTAGTTTATTTCCATTTTGTATGTAAACAAGTTTAAGTTATTGATTAATGAAATGAAGTGTTATTTCCGCTGCATATCTATTTCTATGGTTATTTGTGTATTCTGTTGCACGTTCCTGCATAAATTCGGATCAGTGGTATCAGAGTAATCTGCTCTTTCTCGATCCTTCTTTGCATGTCCCCAATGGGGGTAGGGTATAAAGAGTTAGGGCTCAATTTGGTTGAACCTTTGCAAGATCAGCCTCGCAAATCCTGATGGCCACCCATGGGGGATGAAAAGAAAGACAAGGGTGGAGAAGATCCTATCAAAATGTTGCTTGAGGATGCCCTTGAAAAACAAAGGAATGCGATGATGGATAACTTCGCCCAAATCCTTCAACGACTTCCCATTGGTGGCGCATCTGCATCTAGCAACCAGTCTGGAGGCGCAACCCCTTTTAAGGTACAAGCAAACTTCAACATTCCCATATTTGATGGTCGAATAGATGCAGACGTCGTAGATAGATGGTTGAATCTATTAGAGGGATATTTCTTGATTCATGACTTTTCTGACCGAGAAAAGATTACTTTTTCTCTACTCAAAGCCGTCCCCCATGTCAATGACTATTGGGAAACCTACTATGAGAGAAAGGACAAGGAGGAACTCTCTATGTTATCGGCTATACCCACTTGGAATTCTTTTAGAGATGCCATAAAAGGACAATATTATCCGGTGGGGAGCTATGAGGACAAGTACATACAATGGACTAGGATGCGGCAGCAAAGAGATCAACATGTGCATGAGCTGATGAATCTGTTCCATACCCTGCACACCAAGTTGGGTATCAAAGATTCAAAGAAACATTTGGTGCTGAAGTACCGCAGTTGTCTACACAAATACATTCAGGAGGAAATAGAGTTCCTCAACATCTCCTCGTTTGGTATGGCATATCGATATGCTGCCAAGATTGAGCAACGATTCAAACAAAAAAAGCGAGACTTTGAATCTGCGAATCAGAAGCAAGGGAAAGGTTCCCCCAAACCACAGAACCAAGGACACAACCAAGGCATGGCGACTCAAGAAAACTTGCCAAAGCCGCAAGCAAAGAACAACACTGCAAAGCTAAAGAAGGAAGCAGGAAAGTGGTGTGAGTTCCATAAGAGCCCCACTCACAACACAAGTGAGTGTCGGGCCAAGCAGTCACTTGTGGCTAAGGTAAGGCTTATGAATCAGATGCATACTCTGACACTGAATCAAAACCTGAGAAGGGGAATGACAAAGAGAAGAAGATTATTGATGCGAAGCCCAATGCCACCGTTGCCACCACGAAGATCCAAAAGGAAGAACCAGAAGATTCAGAGGAGGAGGAGCATCTTTTCCACTCCCAGATGTGGGTAAAGGGTTCCTCGCTATAGTTCATTGTTGACAGTGGGAGCCAAAAGAACCTGATTTCAGCAGAGGTCATGAAGCGGTTGGTTTTTCCAACCACAGCACAGCTACAGCCGTACACCATCAGGTGGTTTCACCAAGGATGAGATCTCTACGTCAGCCAGCAGTGCCGCTTTCCCTACACCATCAAGCCCTTCACCGATGAGGTATTATGTGATATTGCTCCTCTTGATGTTTGTGATGTATTATTAGGTCAACCATACTTATGGAAGCGACATGCTATGTATGAGTCCCGACCTTGCGCTATTATTATTACGTTGGGAAATAATTTGTACAGGATACCAGAGGTACCACCTCCTGTTGCTATCTCTTTGGTTACTACAAAACAATGCAGTAAGCTCATTTCCAAAACCATGAAGTTTGTTTTCTTGATGATCTGCCCTCATGGAAAGAACAATATCGTGGTCGTGACCTCCATACAGAGCCCCTCCGCACGACAAAAACAAATGGACAAGGTCATGGAGGACTACCGAGACATATTCACCTCACCCACGGGGGTGCCTCTCCACTGTCAGGTCAAGCACCCCATCGATCTGACCCTAGGTGCGTTGCTTCCCAATGGACCGATCTACTAACGCTTTGTTTTGGAGAATGATGAAATCAAGAGGCAAATTCAAGAGCTGCTACAAAAGGCTCACATCCGGCCAAGTTCATCACCCTGTGGGAGCCTAATCGTGTTGGTACAGAAGAAGGATGGGACTTGGAGACTCTGTATTGACTATCGACGCTGAACAAGATCACTGTCTGGAATAGGTACCCGATCCCACGGATTGATGACCTCCTAGACCAGCTTAAAGGGGTGAAATATTTTAGCAAGATCGACTTAAATTCCGGGTATCACCGGGTACTGATCGAACCGATCGATGTGTGGAAGACTGCCTTCAAAGCCAAGGAGGGCCTTTTCGAATGGTTGGTCATGCCTTTTGGGATGACGAATGCTCCTACAACCTTCATGAGACTGATGGACGACATCTTGCAGCCATTCACCAACTCATTTGCAGTAGTGTACTTGGATGACATCCTGATATTCAACCAAGCTTGGGAAGAGCACCTCTACCACATCTGACAGGTCCTCCAAACACTGTGGCAGCACAAGTTGTGTGCCAATTTGAACAAGTGCACCTTTGGCATGACCTAGGTTCAGTATTTTGGATACATTATTGATGAGTGTGGGGTACATGTGGATCCAACCAAGATCCAAGACATTCGGGATTGTCCAGCCCCAACTACTCTAACAGAGCTTCGCAGCTTTCTGGGCCTTGCAAATTTCTACCGCAGGTTCGTGTTGGGATTCTCTCATATCACTTGGCCCTTGAGTCAAGTCACCAAGGGAGGAGCGAAAGAAAAATTATTTTGGTCGAAAACTCAACATAAGGCATTTGTAGAATTGAAACATCGTTTCTATTGTGCCCCAATGCTCGCATTACCAGACTTGCAACAACCATTTGAGATCGAGACAGATGCCTTTGACTATGCTATTAGGGCAGTCCTTACTCAACAAGGGAATCCAGTTGCATATCACAATGAGACACTGTTCAACACAGTCTGCAAATATCCCACTTACGACAAAGAGATGCATTCCATTGTACATGCTTGCTGACAATGGAAGCATTACATTTTGGGGAAGGAAACGATCATCCACACAGACCACCGACCCCTGCAGTTCATACAGACACAAGGGAAGTTACAGAACAATCACCATCAGAAGTGGTCCACATATCTACAACAGTTTCATTTGAATATCAAGTACAAGAAGGGAAGCACCAATAATGTTGCAGACTACCTCAGCCGACCACCGATAGTGGCAATAACCACCGTGCTCAACTCTTATGGGCATGAGAATTCTGATTGACCGCTTCTCTACAAGAGCAATCTAGAATTCAGCCACACATACTAGACACTCTTGGAGGGAAACCAAGTTCCAAAATTTCACCTCCAGGATGTACTACTATGTCACATGGGACACCTTTGTGTTCCTACAAGTGAGCATGCCAAGATGATTTGGGAAGCGCACTACAGTCGGGTCGTTGGGCATTTTGAAGTCAAGAAAACAGTGGCAGTACTATAGAAGTATTTCTATTGCCCGAACCTTCGACAGGACGTCGAGAAGTACATCCAATCATGCACTTCCTGCGCCATTGCCAAACCATCCATCAAGAAGCAATGCCTCTATACTCTGTTTCCTACCCCTAGTCGACCTTGGGAATCCATCTCCATGTATTACATGTAGGGCCTTCCTTCTACTAAGCACGGCAACGACTATGTGTTTGTGGTCATTGACAGATTCTCAAAGATGGCCATAATGGCGGCCTGCAAGAAGACTATCATAGCAGAAGCCACTACTAAACTCTTCTTTGAAGGAGTGTGGGTACACTTTGGGATCCCACAGTCTATAATCTTAGATCGGGACAATAGGTTCCTTAGTACATTCTGTTCTAGCCTATGGTCAATGCTAGACACCAAGCTCACAAAGTCCACAACTTTCCATCCCCAAACTGATGGTCAGATAGATGTCGTCAACAGGATGATCGTACACATTTTACGCATGCACAACTCAAAAAATCCACGGACATGGGATGAGAGTCTCCCCTATGTACAACACAGCTATAACCGGGCCCTTCATAGCTCAACCAACCACAACCCCTTTTAGGTGGGCTTGGGATTCCAACCACTATGTCCCACTAACGTAGCCGTGCCATTTGCAGCTACTCAGGCTGATTCAACTCATATCCAATCTAAAGTTTCCAAGGCAAGCAACTTCATTGAGCTCATTCAACACATTCACCAACAAGTTCATGACATATTGGATAGATCCAATGCTAAGTACAAGCAGCAACATGAGCAACATCGAGTGCAACACAACTTCAAGGTGGGCGACAAAGTGTGGCTACATTTGCAGAAGGAGCGCCTCACTAGACCCCACCGCAAGCTTCGCCCGCTCCAATATGGGCCATACACCATCACCAAGGCTGTCGGGGACAATGCCTTTGAGCTCAGCATTCCACCATTCCTTGGTCTACACCCAGTGTTCAATGTGGACCGCCTTCGGCCCTACTTTCCACCTGTACTAGACACATCAAACGTGGCAGAACAACTCACACCAACAGAGTTAAACCTCGATTGCATGGAACAAGCCACAACTGATCGGATTATGGACACATAGATCAAGAACATTCGCCAGCAGAAGATCCAACTATATCAAGTTGTCAAAACAGGCCAACTCCTTCACCAGGGAAAGTGGCTCACCAAGGACCAAGTTCAGCAGAAGTTTCCTCATCTCATGGAGGAACTCAACGCAATGGGGACCATTGCTTCCTAAGGGGGGAGGAATGATCCAAGAGGATATTGGTGGTCACCCACCTATTCCACTTGAACCCCCACCATTGTTTCTTTTAGTTTTCAAGTTTCCTTAATTGTAGCATAATTTACTATTTTTGACAGTTTTCGGGTCCTAAACTTTTGGTGTCGTTTTGAGGCCCTAAACGACTTTTTTTCAGCATCGAATGGTCAGGCAAATATGAGTTTGTTCCAGACTCAATATTCATTATTTATGGATGTAGTCCTTAAATAGATCTTTCCAACGATGTATCATGCGCGTGAAACGGAGGAAGTATGCTAAAGTTACGACTCTGGGAAATTGATGTACCAAGTTACCCAATGAGGCCCACATTCTGGCGTTTCACCTCCTAGGGTTAGGTTTTTGAATGTGTAGGGTTTCCATTGTTTCTCAATAATATATAGGCTTTCGAGCCTCATTGTAACATAGAGTTCAGAGGCATGTAGCAACCACATCTCTTCTCAAAGATAAGCTACCAACACTCTAGCTAATTTATTTCCATTCTATATGTAAACGAGTTTCAGTTATTGATTAATGAAATGAAGTATTATTTCCGCTTTATATCTGTTTCTATGGTTATTTGTGTATTCTGTTGTGTTCCTGCATAAATCTAGATCACTCTTCTTATTGTGGCAAATAAAATGGGCCTCCCAATACTGCATATTTATGGTGACTCTTCAGTTATCATTAACTAGGCCAACAACAAAGAAACTTTATCCTCTCTGGAGCTGACCCACTGGTGTGAAAATATCAGGTATTTGATCAGGGGTTTTTCTTGTCTAGACATTTGTCATGTCTACAGAGAGCACAATTAGAGTGCAGGTTGCTTATCCGAATATGCATTTGTTTTGACCCCTGGTCTCCTTTCATTTTCAGAAGCATTTGATGGTTCTATCAGCATGAGTGGAAATTTGCAACTCTTTTAGAGCTAAGTGTTGGAGCTCTGTCTCCTTGCTTTTAGGCACTGGATGACTAGTACCTCTTTGAGATCTTTTTAGCATGGCGGGCAGGCATCTCTGGATCAATACTCTGGGCTCTCCTTATGCTCCTGGTTTCGATTGATATTGTGTGTCTGCACTGTGTTCCTTTTGTTGCTTCTCCTTGGTTCTATTTGAGGAACAGATCCATGTATGTCTTTGGTTATCTTGTTATTGGCTCATACCTTCACTTACTAATTTTGATGTAACTTATGTAACTACTTTCTATGGGAGGCTCATTTTGATGCCCTTTGATTCAGTTTTGAATATCAAAGTTAGAATTTTTTCATCTAAAAAATATTTTTAGAAAACCATAATTAAAGTACCTTCACCTAAACTACGCAAAACAGTGATGACCAGTAACATTGAAACATTAGACATTGAAAAATGGAACTATTTAATGATCATAGTGTGTGAGCCTGACTCGAGGAATAGTGGAGTCGTGTGTTCCCATCAACAAACGGCATATGATCTCCGAGGACAGTGGCATCCTGGTAGCAAGAAATGAATTAAATTAAGCATATTTTTTCTTGCATCTTCACCTATGCTCGCTGCATATGTGAAATTTGCATCGACTGCATATGTAAAATTTGCATTGGCTGGCAATTTGTTGTTTTCATTTCCCACCACTAAATCTATCAAAAACAAAAACTAAAAAACTGATAAGAAATTCAACGAATCAAAATAAAAAAATTTGGCAGAACAAAATTTTCACAATTAATATGAACGCTAATATATTTAAAAAAATATAATGAAAAACATCCCAAATTGTAAACACAAAACAAACACTAAAACTAAAAGAATAAAAATCCAAAATTATAAACACAAAACAAAAACAAAATTTTATATGGATTAAAACATTTTATTGATTTTTTTACATAATATGGGTGGGGTTCCTGTCATAAGTCAGGTGGTTGAGTCAGTCCACTAAAACGGTCCAGACTCCCCACCCATATAAAAATTCATAACCTGTACATGACGTCTGGGAAGCATTAGCTTTTCTGTTAACGTAAAAAGAAAGGAATTTTTACATAGTAAGACTTGCTAAAGAAGCAATCTCTCTTTATAAATGCTCGAACAAAGGCTTTCATAAACAAAGACCGCCTACAACTCCTCTCCCTCTTTTGCACATTCGCTTCCGCTTCCGCCTCCACCTATGTGTTCATCGCGGCAGAGAAGAGCCTAAACTAAAGTCCTGTCCTGTTCTTCCATGCCAGACCTGCCAGTCGAATTCGAACTCACGCCCTCTCCTCCCCTGCATCATGCATCCGCTTCCTGCGCCTCCACCAATCAGGACTCCAGCTCCTACGATGTTTTCATACCAGCCATCTTCATGGACGCCTTCTTTTACAGGGAATACTAGTCTTTCTGGACAAACCCGAAATACAAGATGCTATACAATCTGCTACTTAAGAAAATGGAGATCAGCCATTGCAACGGATTCACACAATAATAACTTGTATTACTTAATCATACACACATACATCACATATATATATAGTTGGAGTGAGATCCAACTAACTCCACTTTTTGTGGGAGAAGTTGAGTAAATATCTCAACTTCTTCCAGCTACCCCCACCTAATCCCTAAACTCTAGGAATCCCTAATGAGTCATTATTATCTAACTGCCCCCTTAATGACTACATTACAAATATTACAATCACAATTTACAATAATAAACTTTGTCTGATATTTGTCTGGTCTGGTCTTCACTAGCACTCATACCCACTCTGAAATCACCCGGTTTCGCTCTTTTCTTCACACACTTTCGAGCTTCCCACTTGATTCATTTAAACTATAACTGCTTCCGACCATCTTTGACGAGCTTTGCACAATTGACGCTTCTCTACCTCCAGAAGGACAATCTCAATACTGAACCATTCTATGGAATTGCCACCATCTGTGAATACACGGTACTCCGTGATATTCAGCAACTATATAAGATAACATTCTGAATACTGAATGTCTTCAGCAGTCAACTCTACACCTTGACCTTGCAAAAATAACCTGTAACTGACGTTCCCGGAGCATGACGGGTCACATCAGCATATAACAGAAATTGACATAACTAAGCCAGCAATCGGTTCTCTCCCGGAGCACAACGGGTCAAGAACTACTAACTTGAATTGCTTCACTCTGTTCTTATGATTGGTTCTTCATAATTTATAATTGTATATAGACTCACAAACACACATCTCAATCTGCTCACTAAATAAAACAACTCATTTGACAAGAGGTCCCAGATTTTAACAAAGAGAACATTGAAAGGCGAATGCCAAAAAATCACTGATCATAAATATTGATACCAGGAAGACCATCAATCATCACCCTCCAGGACTGCAGTAAAGAAAACCAGCCAATTGATTTCTGAAAGTCCACGCAGCAGTAAATGAGACGGTCAGCAGCTTTATCACAAAACTGCCTGCAACTCTCTTCATGACTAGCACCGACGGTTCATTCCTTGCTAAATCGATCTGCAGATTCCATGCAGATTCCATCTCAACGCTTTCACCAGTCGAATCTGCAACGGCAGCTTCTACGATCTATTCAAGTGCAGCAACCTCGTGAAGCCAAACTCCGATGAGCAGGTGGGGCGGCTCTTCACGCAGGTGTAGGCTCAGCTCTTCGCGCAGTTACTCTTTCGTCTGCGATCTCCTTTTCGCCGGTGAAGTGAACAGATTTTGACTGACAGAGTTCGTCTTCTTCAATTAGCTGCAACCAACGGCGAATGTGCACAGGCGTTCAAACAAAACACACACAAATACACTAAAAATCAACAGAAAATGGAGATCAACCATTGCAACGGATTCACACACAATAATAACTTGTATTACTTAATCATACATACATACATCACACATATATATAGTTGGAGTGAGATCCAACTAACTCCACTTCTTGTGAGAGAAGTTGAGTAAATATCTCAACTTCCTCCAGCTACCCCACCTAATCCCTAAACTCTAGGAATCCCTAATAAGTCATGTCGCCATATTTTCTCCAAGATATGCAAAATCAAAATGGTGTTTGGACGAGCTTCTCCAGATTTTAGAGTCAGGGAAACCGGTTTTTCCAGTGTTTTACCATGTGAAGCCTTCTCAGCTTCGCTCCACGAAGGGAGAAGGTGGTGGATAAAATCGTTGAAAGTGTCATGAAGAATGTGAATAAAAACAAGGGGCAGGGGCAGGGGCAGGGGCGTGGAAATTTTGAGGTCCTATTGCTGTGTATTGAATAACTTCAAATCCTTTGTAACTGGGTTGGCCGGTGGTTCTCACTTTTGGTGGGATTAGCGTTTTTACTACTTTGGACCACAGCTGTTATTACATTGACAAACGACCCATTTCATGATGGACAAGTGGACGTTAGAAGTTGTGCGACTGCTCATCCAATTGGGTGGCAGTTTGTTTTTGTTTTGTTTATGAACATGGTGGTAGGTTGCAGCTGCCTGATTTGACTATCTCTTATTCCATGATAACGTTTGACTTTTTTTTAATGCCTGTAATAAAAAGCATTGTTTAAAAAAAACCGATGGTTTAAAAAAAATTAAATTGGAAAACATGTTTGCAAAATTTGCTGTGTATAATATTACTGTGTGGGGTTATGGCAACGGTTAATTTAAGGTGACAGCTTTTCGCAAAAAAGTATGGACTTAATTGCCGTCATAGTGCTCTTCATGGTTAAATATTTGGACTCTTTTCTCACGACAAAGGGTGAGCATCATTTCCGTTTATTAATTAGGTATATGAAGTTGCTTGAGATGGAAAGCAGGGCAACTATACATTCAATGCATATTGACCAAGAAGTTGAATAATATTCACCAATTGAAAAGAACCTGACCAATTGGAAATGACTTCAAATCTTTATCTTGTCAACTAATATTCATCTTCATAAATGAAGATGACCAATCTTCATCTTCTAACTTCAAATATTAATCTTCATCTTCTGGCTTGTTATATCCATCGTCCTCAAGTCTTCAGGATGTCCTCATCCCCATTTCACATATGGGGTTGCTCATATTCTCGGCCCCGCTCAAGGGTGGATGATGTTGTGCATGATGTTATGGAATGTTGTAACATAGCTTTGAATGTTGTGGCTGGTGTATTGATGGCTATTATATATTTTCATAACTAAATCTAACTACAACCAATACACTTGCATCAAAGCCTAATTAATATATATATAGAAAACCTAAGCAAACTGTAAATTAGCTAGATGCTCAACTCCTAGATGGAGGAGTTTATTAGGAGTCTGGAGGATTTTATTAGGATTTCGACTCTTACATGACTGCATATTAGCTAGACTCCTATATGCCAAATGTTGTTGGACTAAGCCTTAAGCGATTAGATGGAGTTAAGCTCGTAGTTGTGGGTTGTGTCTAATTATCGAATAGTTGAAGATTAATTTTAATTTTTATAACTATCACTAATTGTACTTATCACGTGTTAATTATGCTATTTTTTATTTTTTCTGAAATTATTAATTATTAATTTTGGAGAATCAATTTGGACAGTACACTTGTCTCATTCTCGTTTAATTTTAAACGACACATATAGAATCAATCTGGACAGTACACTTGTCTCATTCTCCTCCGTAAATAAAAACACATAGATGGTTATAGTCCACCCCAAAATTCTAAGATATATACGCTTATCAGCTTAAACACCATATCAATTAGAAAATCATTTTTACTCTATAGCAAAAATTAGTTACTCTAGAAAAAAAATTAGTAAAAGAAAATTTTTTTTCATATAAAATTTTAAATATGTATGTGTTGATAGGGTAGAATTTGTTTTCAATATGTATATGTTGATATGGTAAAATTTGTTTTCAATATGTATGTGTTGATATGGTAGAATTTTCTATGCTTAAATTATAGGGATTACTCTTCATAAAAAGTTTCATTAAGACTCAATACTTTTTGAAATATCCCATTTATTTAGATTATAGTTCTATGACTATATAGGTTTTTAGGTAGATTATGGTTTTATAATTATTTAGGTTTTGAGGTTTTATGAGTGTGGGCTTTATCCATCATTTAAGAATATTTTGAAATGAAATATATGAAATGCAATTAATCTATGAAATGAAATATATGAAATGTAGCTAATTTATGGATGCAAAACACATTCAATGTTCTTAAGAAATGAATAATTGATTGCATCTAAAGGGGATTTCTACAATCCAAAGTGGATGAGATGTGTCATGTCTATCACATGTTGGTTCCAAAACTTAAATATATAAAAAATTTTATAAAACCAAGCACATGTCAAATCCAAAATTAGATTGGAAGGATTGTAAAATACATTAATATAAATATACAAAGAATTTTCAATTTCAATTTTCATTTGAGCATCATCACATTTTAAATAAAAATTTTCTTAAATAGTTACAAGACAACTAAAGATTTGATGGATTGTAAAATACATTAATATAAATATACATATAATTTTCAATTTCAAATTTTATTCAAGCATCATCGCATTTTAAATCAATATTTTTCTTAAATAGTAAATATTTTTACCTATTTGTAGGATCTAAGTGTACAATTCCAAATTGGAGCACTTGGCAGGTAGGTAGAGATTGTGATGGAAGATATATTGGATTATGTATTGTTAACTTAATAATATAACAATAAGTTAGATATTAGTTTTGTGATAATTGCAAATTAATAAATTATAATTGTGTAAATTGCAAGTATTTTACTTCATAATTAATTAATAAATGCAGTTTTTACCTATTTCTAGAATTTATGTGTTATACTTTATAACATGAAATAGTTGGCACTTATACTATTAAATTTGGGTAAATTTAACTATTTTACTTTATATGTTATCCTGCATAAGTTAGATATCGTTTTGTGATAATTGCATAGTATTTTACATCATAAATAATTAAGTAATACCACCTTTTCAATTTACAACATTTACAACATGATTCCAAATAGGAATAATTGAAGCCTAGAGAATTATAATGGATAGTATAATAGATTATGTACTTTTAAGTTATTAATAAAACAATAAGTTATATATTAGTTTTGGGTAAATAACTATTTTACTTCATAATTAATGGAAAATATAATGGATTATGCACTTTCAAGTTAATAATATATATATATATATCAGTTTTGGGTGAATAACTATTTTAGTTCATAATTAATTAATTAATGAAACTTTGGCCTATGTCCATCTTGAGTGTGGGTCTATCAAGCACCACCAAGAGGGATCAAATCCCTTCAGGTGAAAAAAGTTTGTACCTCAAGGGTTTGATCCCTCTCTGTACTTCACAGAGGTATAGTTAAGATGGATCTATGTTGGTTATGATATTACTCCATGACTATATTGTAAGCATTTTAGTAACAAATTAAAGAAAAAAATGCTACTTCTACATGATAAAGGTCTATAGCATAAAAAAACATTCTCATAAAAATTCTGGAATCCAACCAATTAGCCAAAAATATCCACATTTAAGTCTCATACTTGAAATTTCTCTCCAAAATAGTTAGGCCAAGAATGATTTCTTCTTAATAAAATTTTACCAAAAAAGTTTTATATAAAGTTTACAAGCAAAATCTCCATCAAATAAAAAAAACTATTTTAATAAAGTTAATAATACATCTAATATAAAATAAGATTACCTCCTAATTTCATGATGGTCTTTGGCCTATAAAAATAACTATTGGTCTTCCTCCCTAATTTTCCAAACCTCTCATATATTTGTCATTTTTTTATAAAAACTTATAATATTGTACAAATTTGTCACGTTCCTAACTTGACTATCCTAATTTCATGATGGTCTTTGGCCTATTATAAAAATAACTATTGGTCTTCCTCCCTAATTTTCCAAGCCTCTCATATATTTGTCATTCTTTTATAAAAACTTATAATATTGTACAAATTTGTCACGTTCCTAACTTGACTATTCAACAATCACAATCATTTGTCCATAAAAATGAGTTCCAAAAAAATGAGTTTATTATTATGAGTTTCATAATAATAAGAAAAATCTTATCCTTCTATGGTATGTTGCAAGCCTTTATCCTCTGTCTTTTGGCTCTATATATTGGTGGGGATCCCTTTTCCATGGTACATAGAATCTATATCGTGGTGATTTTCCCATAAGTGCCCATCAATCCATTTCAACACGAGTACTTAGGTAAAGTTACAACAAGATACATAAGTTTTGAATTTATGAAATTAGATTATATACATAAGTTTTGAATATATGAAATTAAATTATATTTTACCAATTCGCATTCCATTTAAAATATTCAATTGAATATTTAGTAAAGTTTTAATTTCCCTATTTCAATGACTTTTGTTGCTTTATTTGTGATATCAAGTTTTTGGGAAATTCAACTTGGTTCATTTTAGCCACCAACAATGTGTTCATCTTTTCTTTGTTCGCTTTCTAGACCATTTATTAAGTCATAGGATAAAACTTATAACATAAAAAGTTGTATATTTCTTCAAAACTTTCTAATAATATATAAATGTTCAAATAAAGTTTGTACTAAAAGTTTATAATTAAAATAACTTTCAATAATATATAAATGCCCAAAATCACGTTTATAATAAAAAAATTATGATTAAATGTTTCAATAAAGTTTGTACTAAAAATTTATTATTAAAACAACTTTCTAATAATATATAAATGCCCAAAATGACATTTATAATAAAAAAATTATGATTAAAATAAAAAATTGCATTTCATAATTTCTAAAAAAAAAATTGATATTGCAATGGTCACATGAATATACCTTTCAGAAAGAAAATAAATTAAATCAATAACTCAAAAAAATAGTAAATTTGAAGATCTCACATTTAAAAAAAATTGAATCAATAACTCAAAAAGAAATTGTAATAAATTTGAAGATATCATATCTTTAAAATATTGAATTAATAACTAAAAAAAGATTGTAATAAATTTGAAGATATCATATCTTCAGCATAGTGTGATTAAACGGTTGGAATTAGGTTGCCATTTCGAAGTTTAATGGGACTCCTTAATGGCCTCGGCTCACTATTTAAAAAGGAGGGTTTTGAAAAGCTAATAATTAACATTTTTATTTATATATATTATTATAAGAAAATATATATTTACAAGTAGAGAGGAAACAAGTTATATGTGTGTTTATTTCCCAGTGAGTTTTAGAAGTTGAATAATTTGTTTTTTACCTATAGAAGATGTGGAGTTTATAGTGAAATAGATTTGGATATGATTTTGTTTTAAGATTTATTATTATTATTATTTTATATAAGATATTTGTAACATCTCTAAATTTCGTAAAATGAAAAAAAAATTAAAATATAAGTAACTAAAATTATATAGGATAATTAAATGCATATGATGCGCATAAGGACGCAATTATGATAAAATAATAGAATGGGACTTTAGGTCTAGCTACGACGTATGTAAGGTAATAAAAAAATTCATACGACTTAAAAATAGGTTCCGTCTTTATCCATTCGACATAATGACCTTGTTGCGACAAATATTATGATGCATCTTATTGTTATGTTTACTTCTCTTATCTTCAAGTTTTCTTTTTTGTTGAAAGAAACGTCACATTATTCTCTGTCAGTTAAAGTTACAACCTTTAACTGATGTATATCTATTTGAGCAAATAAATGACTTATTACGACAACAAACTCAAACGACAAAACTCTGATGTGACTTACTGTTTTGATGATGGTACCTTAAAACTGTCTTAAGCCCCGAAAGACATGTTATATCTATTACCATCTGTTAGTATTGTTGTACTTATTAGTCCTCTTTTCTCCTTGAATTGTATTTGTCCTTACTGGCTACTAAGAAGGTAGGGTATGGGTCTTACTTAGATTTGTATAGCTAAACCAACCTTATGTAACTCCTTTGCATGTATTTGAGGAAGCAAGGCCTGCTACAACTTGGTTAAAATTGAATCCCTATGCTAAGGGTTTACAAACAAAGTTCTAAGCAAAGGTATAAGCACAAACAAGGAACATAAGGCTTATCTTTATCCTATGATAATGTATGCATGAAATAATAAGGTTATGCTGTCAACGATGAACAAGTTTGGTATGGAAAACCAAACGATTTATTGCTTTGGGTTCTAGAAATAAATGTGGCAGAGTACAGGCCACGTGATGGCTTAACTTTCCAACTAGAAAGCACGACATTCTTTTCAAAGAAACCCTAAGGGTTTAGTGTTTCCTTGAATTTCTTTTCGGTCTAATGTTGGATTTTGTTTTGGTTACGAACTGGTGGTGAATAGAGTGGTGGAGAGCCGATCCCTTGGCCTCGTCCTTCGGCCCTTAAGCTCTTAGCCTTACCTTCCGTGTTGGCTCTGATATACTGTAACATTCTGTTTGTAAAACAAACATTGGCTCATGGCCTTATACTTCTCTCTCACAGTAAACCTGAGTTGTTTTCTTAGTGGCTCTGGTTCAGTGCAATGGCTACGTTGGTGCGGAAGCCATTTCTGCTTTTAGCAACCTTCTAAAACTGTTATAGGTAAGTTCTTTCCATTTAAAAGAATTATCATTTTCATAAAGGGAACTTAATTTACGGTCTCAAGTTGACCTCTGTAAACTTTTATGTGCAGGATGTTAGGGACTCAGGCTGCTGCACTTGGTTCCCTGAATATCTGTCGTGGTGATGGAGTCTTGGCCTTGGTAAGACCTATCACCTTACTTTCCATGGCTCTGGCTTGTGGCAGTATTCTCTTGGCAGGAACTCATGTCACGTTTACGTGTCGTTCTAAAACAAACAATGGTAATTTTCCTCAGTTTTGTCGTGAGGAATTTTCATTTGGATAGTAAGGAAAACTCTTTGATCGTGGAGTTGAAGTGACTATGCAATGTTTGTTTAGTGTAAATAGTGGCATTGTGTTTGCTTTTACTAGAGTGTTTGAACAGTCCTATGACTGTCTCTCCAAAATGTAAATATTTGATTTCTTTAAAAATAAACCCCTGAGGGCTTTCATTGATGTATTTACACAGTCATGAATGTCGTTTCGTTTATTGGTTTTGTAACTTCATTTTTCTAAACAACTATTTACAGGCCGAAAGGCTGTCGATATTTTTCTATCACTTTCATATTTGTTGTAATTAATTCATATTTATAATGTTTTAGGCCATGAGGCCATTACTTTGTAGTTTTGTTTTCCTTCATTCGAATACCCTTGGCACGATTTGATCCGGTGACCTATTACTTATTTTTAAAATCTTAGTTTATAATAATTTATAGCTGGGTTTTTTGGGTCGTAAGGCCAAGGTATTACTAGCTCCGCCGTAGATTGAAATTTACAATTTATATATATGATGTATATACGAGCCGTAAAGTTGTATCATGTAAATATATTGATTGGTTTTTGTTTTAAGTTCATTCTTTGATTTGCTTTGTAAATCCCTATAATATATATTTTTATATATGCCCTATGTTCTGTCGAGGGTTACCAATTGAAATTCTTGATTGGTTTATATTTAGCACTGTTTAGTTTACTTAAAAGAATTACACTTAAACTGCAAGATAGCTTTGAGAACTTGTCCTTATAGTAATTTTGATTGGATAATTTCAGTATAGTTATTTACTCTTTTTGTTAATTACAGTGTATGAGTATATATATATATATATGATAATAACATCTGTAATGAACTCCTGTAGAGTTTCTAAACATGGTTCGATATCAGTTTGGAATTTTATTCTTTAAACTTTAAATTGGTTGAAGGTTAACATTGATAATATCAATATGATAGAATAAAACTAACTGAGTGAAATCTCAGGCGATAAGAGAGGGTTCAGGTCAAGTTGGAAAAAATAATACTAACTAGGTTAGAGGTATTATAACTAATATTCAATGAAAAGTGAAAAACATTGTTTATAATTTAAAGACTATCCTAACAGTAACGTTTGATCTAAAATCATTAAGTGATAAACATCAAAACTGACTATAATATCATGGGAAAATAATTACAGCTTTCCTTTCTCAGAGCAATACAAAACAGTTACCATTAAACTCCGTAGATACCGAGCATAATTTATAAATAAAATACAAATATAAAATTAAATAATAGATAAATAACAAATATTTAGAACTTGGATAATTTGCAGAAGGGCGAAAACACCGAAAGGAGACCCAAAGGGAGGGAAAAAGAGAGATACAGAGGATAGACAGAGGTCAGTAGGGCCTGTAGGAGTCAAGAAAGTCCAATTAAAGGTATATCAGGCCTTAGGAGATCAAAACATAGGTTCCGAGACAAATTGAATGTACAAATTCCTTGTGTAAATGAAGAAAAATCATAATTTGGGCATAAACTCTATATGTATGAATGGATTCATTCTGAATGTGTAATTTCATGAACTAAATGCTTGGATAAAATCTATGTCAATGTGTGAGAATCTTGTGTATGAATTGAGGGTTTTAGAAAACGGGAGAAGTAAAGACCGATTGATCAATGCTCTAATCAATCTAAGGAGTTAGATGAATGATCCTTTGAGGAGTTTATAAATGAATGTGTGCATGTGCATAATTAACCCTCTTGCAGGTTAAGGAGCTGAGGTCAATCATTAAAGGATCGATGCAGATGGAAATTCAAGCATGTGCGTAGCTTGAATGATCGAAGAAAAATTGATTCCACTGATGCGTAAGAAAAAACTTAACCAGACGCCCTAAGAAATATCGAACGGTGAGGAATGATCTTAGAAGAAGATCAAAAGTTGTGATAAATTTCCGCAAAGAGAAGGTAGATCCACGGAAGTTAGACCAAGTTCCGCCTTTGAAAGAGATCAACAAATAGAAAATGTTTTGAAAAGAAGATCAATGGTTGAGGAGGAGCATGCAGGAGCAGAAAGACAAAGTTCAAGAACGAGGAAAGTCATATCTCTGATTTTCGACTTTCGAAGTCAAAAAGCAGGAAGCAGAAGCACAAAGGGAAAGGCAAGGAAAATTTAAGGTTTTCGATGCAAAAGTTCAGAAGTAAAAAAAGTAAAGTGTGGAAATCGGAAAAGGTGAACTCGCTAGGATCAGAATTTGAGGAGCTTATTTTCGGAACCCAAAATCGGGAATCAGGAAAGTGAGAAAAGGTCGAAAACCTTGTTTTGAAAAATTGACAAGCCGAGTTTCGATTTTCAAATCGGAAAGGCACAATCAAAAGTTGAAAAAGTGGAAAAAGGGTAGAAGAAGGTTTCCAAACAACTATTACTGTCAAGAAGGGTTTAAAGTCCCCCAATGCTCTGAAGTTCATGTTTCTGATTTCAGATATGGGAAAATAGGCCAACTAAGGTGGGTTTGGATATCATATATAGAATATTAAGTAAAATGAAACAACCAATGAATCCATTGAAGCACTTCTAATTATGAAAAATGGAATTCGTCAAACACAAGTATTGGCAATCGAGGTGCTTCATATTGAATGATAGGAAGAATTGGATCAGATCTACTTCTTACAAAGAAAAGGAAAGAAAAAGGAAAACTCTTTAGATATGATTCTTCCAACCATGTGAAAATCGGATCATGAAAATCAGATTGAAAGCTATAAGATTCATAAGGACACAAAAAATTTCATGATTACTTAATAGGGGACGTTTCATTAAAAAACACTTTATTATTATACAAAACATCCTTATCAATCATATTTCCTAAAACATGTGGTTGTTCAAAATCTCTTATATTTGTGAAGTTTATACAAGGTAAACTATCAACGGGTTTTTTTTCTATCTTACAATTTTGTGTATTAATCAAATCAACATCATAGGTAGGTCTTGACTGATTTCTATCATCTTCTCCTTAAAATGGGCAAAAGTATGTTTTAGTTTATTTTTGAAAGGGTCCATCCATGGAGGTGGGTTGCAATTCACTGCAAGGCATTTTCGGCAAAATGGAAAAAGCGCACCCTCAATCAAGGGTTTAACAAGCGCTCGATTGAGGTTTTGTTAAACCCTCGATCGAGGTATAAATCCCATTTCAATTTCAAAAAACAACGATTAGGGGTCACCTCTCTGCTCGAACATCGTGGTGAAAGGAGGCATGGCTTGCGTGGTAGCTCGGTTGAGGTTTCTAGGGGTGTAGATGCTCGGTCGAGGTATTGACTTGATCGAGGGTTGTTTATGTAGAAATGAGGAATGATCGCGGGTTCCTGCAGCCCTTTTTATATATTTTTAAAACAGGAACCTTGATCGAATTCCGTAGCTTGATCAAGCTCTAGGTAAACATACCTCGATCGAGGGTTTACCTAGAGCTCGATCGAGGGTTTAACAAAACCTCGATCGAGCTACAGACCTCGATCGAGCTATGGATTTCGATCGAGGTTCTTATTTTAAAAAAATATAAAAAGGGCCGCGGGAACCCGCGGCCATTCCTCATTTCTGTATAAACAACCTGTTGGGGCCCCGAAAATCGTAGGCGACAACAGTAAGGGAATCTCCCCAATCAACGTTCCCAACTATCCCGTTGACTGTTTGGTATAGGGAATCCGTCCGGTTTACGGTCCGACTACCGTAGGTCAAAGTAACAAAAAACAAAGGCTCTTACCGGTTGCGGCCTGGTCCACCGTGAATTTGGTATTTTTGACTTAATGTATGATATGCAAGTGCCTAACTAACAATGCATGGTGCAAAAGATGCAAGGAACAGTCACAATGTGATGCGCAGGTTCTTACCTCTCGTCTTAAGGTTCACAAGTACCCAAAACACATACAACACAGAAAATAAACTAACTACCTTAACTATCCCTAGGGAGCAGAGTTATCATTCATTGGTGAGTAATACATTTGTATGTGCATTATGAAGAGTTACAGATAGCTGATACTTCATTCAAGACACATGAATAATTACAGATATTTAAACAACCAGATAGCCGATTATTTTATGAACAACATTTATTACTCACAGTGGAAGACATCCCAAAAGATACTGAAGAACACTCAACAAGAACATAGGTTCAGGAAGTTAAATATTCTCACAGTAATGAAACACAGCTGAAAACGAAATAGTTCCTCTTACAAGCAAAAGAGTTTACAAATTTTTCCAGGGAAAAAGCCCCATATCAGTCCAATCTTTACAGTATTTAAACTACACCCTCTAGATCGTTAGGGATTCCCCCAGTGTGTGACTTTCCAGTCTCTTCAACGTTTCAGCTTCCTCTTCTGGCCGTTTTGTCTTCCCAATTATTTTCTGTGAGCGTTTATCTCCTGATCAGTAACTGATAGGTCTTCCTCGTCTGTGCCTCTGTCGTTTGCTTGTTTTGTCCTTTTCTCTGCTTTGTCTTCCTTGTGATCCTGCCAGTTTCAATTTGACCAAGCTAAGCCTTTACTCCGGGTCTGTGTCGCTTCAACAGTCCATCGAATTCCTCCTGCAAACAATTACGGTGCATTATTCATTGGAATGGGATTTTAATCATTAAAATTATCTGCCCGAAACGATAAATCCACAAGAAAATAGCCAGGTGCATCTGGACAGAGTCTCGATTAATCTTTGGGCGGGAAAGCTATAAATCGGCAGTCGACAAGCTTTGGCATCGGACGTAGAAAGACTTTCCTGGCCGCAACGGCGGAAAAGAAAGGCGCTAACGAGACGCGAAACGCGGGCTGGAGAGAACCTAAATCGACAATCGGGCGTCTTTACATTTCGAAGGCTAAAGGACTATTCTAGCCACAACGGCGGACAAGAGAAGGCTAAAGACACTCGACGCAGGCGGGAAACGCTTCAATCGAAAATCGGCACAGTTTGGACATCGGAAGTCAAATGGATTTCCTAGCCGCAGCAGCGGAAGGCGAATAAAGATCAATGCACGTCGGCAGTCGGAGCAATTTACACTTCGGATGCCAAGCCGCTTTGGCAGCCGCAACGGCGGAAGTGAGAAAGATTGGGGCTTCCAATTCAACATAAAAAGATGCCCGATTCAAGAAAACTTAAGTGCTTTGAACAGTTTTTCCAAGGATCAGCTGCAGCTAAAGTCGTTCTTCCTACGAAATGGCGGCCTTAAAGAACAAAGACTTGATTTCTCCAAATTCACATCCGCGACCCAACACGAAAATCAAACAAAAACGACCTCTGAAAACAAGTCGCAATCTAATAATCAGGATCGACCAAAGTTAAAGCAAGACCTCACGAGATCAAACAACTTTAAATGATAAGGAGGGGCCCAAAATTTAAGAAACTTGGGGAGAAAAGTTGCAGCTGCAACACAACCCTCGATCGAGTAAGTACCTCAACTGAGCATATGCACACCTAAAAACCTCAACCGAGCTACCACGCAAGCCACACCTCTTTTCACCATGATGTCGGAGCAAAGAGGTAACCCCCAATCGTTGTTTTTTGAAATTGAAATGGAATTTTAGTTCTTTTTTTAAGTTTTAAAATGTTAGGTTAAAATTGAAAAAAAATCATTGTTATAGATTTTTTTAGATTTGTTTTTTTTGCCTAGTATGTTTGCAATGTGTGCCGGCAATCAAAAATGTTCCCGGTAGTGTTTAAAATATGTTTAAAATTCAAATTCGTTTTTTATTTAATATTTATTTTTTTGTTTTATATATATTTTGTCAACCAGTAGCATTTATGATGTCGGTTTAATTTTTAAATGTGTGTTCGACAAGTAGAAATGTTGCCTGAATGTTTTCAATTCTCCGAGAATACATGGAGGATTGAAAAATTAAAATTTGTTAAATTTAAAATTAAAATTTATAGTTTGCATAAATATTTCTATCAAACGACAACCATTTATACCACCGGTTTAATTTTGAAATGTGTGTCGGGCAAGCAAAATGCTGCCCAATTTTTTTCAATCCTCTGAGAATACATGGAGGAATGAAAAAAAATTCAAACCCTAGGCGCAAGACAATCATGAACTTTAAACCGACATAGACATTTATCTAAACAACCCATATATTTTGCTTAAAATATTTTGATCATATATATATATATATATATATTAATTATTAACTATTTAATTAAAATAAATTATAATTGTAATTGTAATTAAAATATTATATTAATTCATATTCATATTTCTTAAAAATATTTTTTTCATAATAAAATATGATATGTATGTTTTGACTTATTAATTGACATATTTTGACTTTAGTTTATTGAAAACTGTACTTATGTATTTTAGTTTCTTTTTGAAGCTCAAACAAAAGTATGATGAAAATGCCGAATTTTTTTTGTTTTTTTGTTTTAAAGAAAAAATAATAATAAATAAGCGTTAACTTTGAAAAACAAACAAACTAGAAATTCATGATTTAAATTCTTTTAAAGAATATCAAATTAAAAATTAATAGAAATCCATAATTTAAGATAAAATTATATTTTTGATATTTTTTAGAAAATATATATAGATTTATATTCAACATTTTGAAAATTATAAATTATAAATTTAGAATATTTTAAAATAATAGTTAAATATATAAATTTATACATTAAATTATGGAAAACTCGAATTGTAATTTAATTTTTTAAAAATAGATGAAAAAATTTACATAATTATAATTAAAAAATCAGTTTAAAATTATAAATATCTATAGGAATTAGTTTAAAATCCCAAGTATTTGTAACTCATTTCCACCCCATCGAAAACCCATAGAGCATTCCCTATAACCTGAAAAACCTTTAGTGACTAGAATTCAACTTGTATTAAATAGGAAACTTCACCCAAATAAGTACCATGTCCATAATCTCAAATTGAACAAGAAATAAATGAGTACTCAACATTATGAAAATAAATCATAACCCCGATCATACCACATATCCGATAGTCTTCTTCACACCACCTTCAAAGTAAAAACAAAAAACTCGTCCATCCATTTTGTTTTTTAAACTTTTGGGTGGTTTTTTGAGTAAGAGTTTTCTATTCGTATCCATATATGGAATTACTTACATGGATTTATTTACAAAAAACATTTACTATGCCTTATTTCATGTAGATGCATCTCTAGAGCGGGTTTCTTCGATTTGTTGAAGGTAGAGCACTAGTGGATCTGTGGCCATTCCTCACCCTGGAGGTTGGCAGAGGACTCGTAAGTATACAATTATGCATGATGTACTCTTTGTTGTTAGTTAATCAAATTAAATTGTTTCACATGTGTATATTTAATCATCAACTTGTATGTCTCTATTTTCACAGGTTTGCCTAGGTGTTCTATGCTGACAAACACTCTTGATGGGGAGATGAGTGGTAGCCACTCTAGCAACCGCTCTGGCAGCTTCTCTGTGCATGTGAGTGATGAGGATCAGGATACTATTGGTGTCGGTGGGGAGGTTCCCCATGAGACAGGTACATTAAATGCATATATATATATATATATATATATATTTCTTTCTGTTATCAGTACCTTTAATTTATATTGATTTCAAATTCACCTATAGTTGATGTATGTATTTTGACTGACATTTATGTTTTCATCTAAATTTCAGGTGCTGCACAATAGGGCGTCAACCCTCCCAAGGAAGCACCGTGGGAGGATAAGATCACACGTATCATGCCGCAAGACATTACCAATCAACATGAATGTTTGCGGGAAAACATCCTCTCCATTCCAGAGAACTCTCCCACATCACGTTCGATGCACATGATGTTAGCGGCAGTAGACAATCTACTGAAGGTCTACAGGTCCATCGTACCACTGAGTTATCTTTAGGCCTCTGCATGTCAGAGAAGAAGGGCCACTGTGAAGGGTCTTGATAACTAGGCTGCAGTGAGAGATGCAAGAGCTGGCCATGATGTGAAGAGAACATTATTTGATATCCCTCTTGACCGCACCCCTGGTCAACTACTTAGACTCAAGGAGTTTAAGCTAGAGGCTGCAATGCCTTATGTATATAACAGGTTCATTGGAGCGTGGGGCATGTTTCCCCACCATGACCATGTCCCACTATACTTTGTAAAACATATCTATGCAGATTTTTTCCTGGATATGCACCCCGATTACACTAGCATACCATCGAGCTTCTATGGTGCAAGTGGGGGACGCAGTCATGCACATCCTGGGGCTAGGAGAGACCTCGAAGTTCAGCCAGAGCCATAGCCTTTGGTAGGCCGCCCTGCCAAGACCATGCTTAGGATAGATGATGTACTTGAGTCATTGCAGCTAGCGATTGAGGAGCATAGTGCATTCCCAGAGGCGACACGAATGACAATGCATGGTACCATGATGGTTGTGCAAGCAGAGAGATGCAGAGCTCCCACTGCACCTACAGAGCCTGAGTTTCAGTGGGTGGCCGATGATGTTCTCAACATTCTTGATCATGACACAGTGTTGCAGTAAATGCATATTTAGATTGCATCATAGATGTAGGCCTCGACCGATGGGACAGGTATAACTTTATTGTCATCATTTGATTGTCATGATTGTAATGTATCCTCAAATGAATCATTTTTTTAACTAATACTTTTCTTTGTGTTAGACCTCCATGCAGGACCCCGATTTCATGGATGTCCTGTTTGGCAGTGATGCATCTATTCGAGGTCCCGCTGCAGTTCTGTCCGCCCACATTGATGAGGTATGTGTTAATTGTCATCCTAAATTTGAATTTCTAAATTCAAGTTAATTGTTGAACACGTAATATTTTGGTTTGTTCCAACTTTTCTCATTTATCTTGTTCATATTGTACATGATAGAGGCAAGGGCATTGCACATGATTCTACACAGCCTCGCTCGAGTCCTACTCATGACATGTCAATGGATGAGGTACTAGCTATTTCAGTTCGAATTGTTTGCATATTTATGTTCAGATTATAATTTACATGTTCAAATTTTAATTCTCAAGTTCAAATTGTAATTCATGAATATAACTATTTTCATGTCATGGAAACAAACACAGAACAGGCAGTTGCAAATGAGGGCGTTGAAGCCACCGTGATGTTTATGGATGAGTGGGTTGTCGCTCATTGATGGGGTCCTGATGAAGGCTCGTCTTGGAAGATACCCAGCCTCCCAAACCTGACACTCAACTCGAGCGAGGTGAGTTCATAGATCTGTGTTTCATATATATATTTAATTTTTTCTCACATTCTACATGTAATTTAAATATGTAGTATATAACTGACTTGCATAGTTCATGGTGTTAACTTCTACAGTTCTCAGACCTAGGCAATTTTCTTTTTGATGTGCATGAGCAAGACTAGGGGCATAGTGCAGCTGACAGTAGTGTCCATGATGATCGATCTCTCGATCAATGGCATAGGACTGATTTGTAGACTGTTATTTGTGGACATTATTATTTTGTAGACCGTTATTTGTGGACGTTATTATTTTGGACTTTATTATTTTGTACTTTATGATTATCGAT